>CM060708.1:245629567-245647067 GCA_030686995.1 Artemisia argyi | reverse complement strand
GTCTCTCACTTAGCTCTGATCTGGGTAGTTGTTCCGTAACACCTCGTAGACTACTAGTCGTTCCATTGTTGCACCACCCTAATGTGTGTTGCGTAGTAACTGCCTAGCTGTCTGTTACGTTGTCAAACCCTTCCGAACAACCACCTCTGACGCAGAGACTACGAGTGACGGACAACTAAACGACAACGAGTGGTTGCTTTACCGTCTTGTTCCGTCGCATGTCGTTCTTCCGTCTTTGGGAACACTAGTTGTCTTTGGTTTGGTAAGGCCGACTCGATGGTTGCGGAGCAAGGTTACCAAGGGGAACAACGAGTGGTTGCTTCGCAAGCCTATATTACGGTCTAGCGTTATCGTCGTTATGGCGCTTTGGAACACTGCTGATCGCCACCTCTTGCAAGCAACCGTCGGTCACAAATGGGAAAAATCATACGCTATCATAGGCGCTTCTAATTTCTTTGGAGATTCTAAATGCAGCATGCGCTGAAACCCGCCTAGCTACTTACTACTCTACTTAACTTAAAATAAAAAAAAATTAGAATTCAAATTGGTCGAGAAAAAGAACCGCGCTAGTCGGAATTTGGGGAAAGATAGAGAGCTCTCTAGGCTCTCCTGATCAAATTGAGAGTTCGCTTTGCCAGTCCATGAATATGTCGCACCCAGCAGTTCGAGGAGTTGGCCAGATACGGATCGAAGCCCTGCCTCGAAAAAGTAAGGACTTTTAGGCAGATTCCAGTATCCGACCCATCTCTTTCTGCTGATTCCCCGGGTTGTCGGAATCTCTGGTTCGATCAGGACCAGGAGTCCCATTCATTCGTTTATGGGAGCGCCTCTCTGTTCCCATTCTCCACCGGGTCATCAAGTGATTAGCCAGCTCAATCCATTTTTCCATCCGATGATCTTCGCCCTAGGACTGACTCTGTTCGACCTGCCTTGATTGCCTAGCTAATGCTACCATCGCAAGCAACCTCTCAAAGAATAGGGAGTGAACGACCCTTCTATCTAGTATCTAGATCAGTGATTCCGTTCGGCCGAGCCAGCTATCGAAAGTATTGCAAGCAACCTCACCCTCACCTCGGAATGAGAGAGACATCAAGGACAGGAACGTAGGAAAGCTCCTTAACGGGAGATTCAGCCACGTAATCAATCCCCCAAACTGTCACTCGGGATGTCAGGATTGCAAGCAACCTACACTAAGCGAGCTAGAAGCTAAAGTGAATCTTTTTTGGCATCTTTTTCTTTGCTTTGACCGCGACACTTCTTTGAATCAGTGAGATATTAAGAAAGGAACGTTCATCGAAATGGTAGGGGGGCTTCCATTCATATTGTAGCCTAGTGTGACAATGTACACGCTTCCCTTTACTCGCGGTCTCACAAATTAGGTGCTTAGCAAGAGGGCGCTTATGCCCCGACGGTTAAGAATCCTATAGCTTAGGGGATTTCACTTGGAAAATAAAATGTTCCATACTAATGAATTCGGGTCCATAACCAAGGGTTCCAATTACGAGATCTTGTAGCAGAGGCCCTATCGATTAGTATTACACAGAAGAAATCAATTAGAGACACTAATACAATTAGATCCGCTCTTCATAGACAAACTTTGGATTTGCGATCCCCTGTAACTTACGTAACTCTTATTCTTATTCAACACCATCAACTTCATTTTTCACCTTGAATTGGTCAAAGGCAAATGATGAATATAAGGAAAGGAGATCAGAAAGGTAGGCGGACGACTTATAGTATAGGTCGGATGTTTTCGTGTAAAAGCAAACTCTCCAAATTGATGACCTCCTTCAGTAATCTTACACTCTTCCTCATTAAAGTGAGGAAATTTCTTGCTACTGAGTTTGCTATTAAGGAAGAACCAAGCCAACTAGTAGCACCTCCCCTATCGCTGACCTCTTTGCGACTTGCTTGATTGCGCTACGAACCAAAGCAACCTTGTGCTCTCCGTTTTGGAATAAAAGTTCAATCCGATTAGAGCAGACGTGGTATAATAGGGCTTTTGGTTTAGGGCTACGCACCTTGGTTCTAGCAGCACCATCTCCATACCTTCCTTCCGTATCCGGGGTGGGCTCTTTCATCGGCCTCTCTTGGAGTTGCCCGAGTGAAATGGAACGCTCTTCATTCGCAGGCAGTTACGGGGACTTTGCTTTTAGCTTTTAGCCTTCCTAGCTAGCCGACAAAGGTCGAACTTTCTTACTTCTTTATTGAAAGCGAAAGAGAAAACTGACTTACTGAACTTTTTTATTGAAAGGGTATAACTAACTGGCTGGCACCTTACGAAGTAGTATACTTATTTTGTTTAGTAGTAGGAGGCTTCACATACTCTTACTACTCGAGAGATAGGGTAGCACCCCCCATCCCGAAGTGACGAAGATGAAAAGTGCTTTTGCTAACTCTTTCTCGTCTTCAAAAAAGTATCAAAATGCAGTTATATAAGCTATCACTTTTTCAATTCAAGATCAGCTCATCGAAGGGAAAAGTGAGAGTATCAAAATGCAGTTATATGAGCATCGACTTTCTAATTTGCCTAGTGAGAAAGCCAGGAAAAGACATACAAACTCACTCTCCCAGAGGAAGGCAAGATTGATTAGGAGGTGGGGCAACTAGCTAGCCTTAGTAGTCAGGACGGAAGTCATACAACCTAGCTCCAGAGTTCATACATTTTTCATGCTTTCGGGCGGCTCACTCTCAATTTATTTAAGGTGCTAGCTGCTTAGCTTTACTAGAAGGTCGTTTTCTTTTCCGTCCTCGCACTATTGTACGCATTTCTCCCTGTACCTAAAAAAGTATTTCTTTCACGCTGGAGCATTTGTAAGCGACGGGATCTTAGCAGCTTCTTCCCGAGTTGCATTAGATAAAGTGGATCTACGATCATGGGAACTAATCAATCGCTCTGTTCTGCCCCATAAGCATCTGGATGGTCTACGATCAGTGCTATTCGTACACCCTGCAGATTCTCTTTCACTAGATAGCTCGCAGGATGAAAGAAAGGTTTAGGATAGCTAATGACTGGGAGAGGGTGAAGGATAGCTAATGACAGGGTGTATGAAAACAGGTCAAACTAGGGAGAGGGTGTATGAAAACAAGTCAAACTTCAGGCTAGCAAGAAAGGCGAATAACAACAACTGAATCGAGATATACATACTTATCAACTGATCACAGCGCTTACCTTAGAACTTCTGTCTTTTCGCTGCCACCCGGAGTTCGGGATCTTGTCATGAGCATGCTCCATCTCAGTCTTTTTCCTTTCTTTATCTACGAGCGAGGATGATCTTCTTCATTCTCGTCCAAGTCCGAAAGCAGCAAGAAAAGGGGGCCAGAGAGATGTTCCTCCTTTGGCTCTGTTCTCTTCACGATGATTGGTCGGTTCCTTCGTTCCCTCTTTTTCAGTATAGAGATGTTCCCGCTAAGAAGAAGTGGAATGATCAGAAGAAGGAGGTGAAAGGCTTAACAGCGCCTGCCCAACTATCCGATCTTGTTCTTATCAAACTATTCCTTACTACAGGTTTTATGCAATTGTATCAGTCTATTTTGTCTTAAGAAGCCCTAACTACGGACTAATGGGCAAAGGAGGTAAAAGAAAGCCCGACACTGCTCACTGACCTCGTAAACTTTCTTGGAGTCATAGTGGCAAGGGTCGTGAACTCTACTAAGTCTGTTGAGAAGTTAGGTTCAAATCCAAGATAGGTATGGAATCTTAGTCAGTTGATAGGATATCTAGGGGTAAAGCACTGTTTCGGTGCTGGCTGCGAGAGCAGAACCCAATCGAGGCTAACCATGAATACTAGATATGACCTCAAAATCACAGGGTGAAAGCAAGGTAGACAATGGGGATAAGCTTCATCGTCGAGAGGGAGGATCACCAGATATGGCACTAAATGACCGCTCAGTTATAAAGGAGGTAGGGTGCTGAGACAGCCCGGAGGTTTGCCTAGAAGCAGCATCCCTTGCAAGAGTGCTTAATATCTCACTGATTGTGGTTAGGGAGAGGAAGTAATAAAATAGCGGTTGTGGAACTACAAGAAAGCTTTTCCCCAGGTTGTCGGAATCTCTGGTTCGATCAGGACCAGGAGTCCCATTCATTCGTTTATGGGAGCGCCTCTCTGTTCCCATTCTCCACCGGGTCATCAAGTGATTAGCCAGCTCAATCCATTTTTCCATCCGATGATCTTCGCCCTAGGACTGACTCTGTTCGACCTGCCTTGATTGCCTAGCTAATGCTACCGTCGCAAGCAACCTCTCAAAGAATAGGGAGTGAACGACCCTTCTATCTAGTATCTAGATCGGTGATTCCGTTCGGCCGATCCAGCTATCGAAAGTATTGCAAGCAACCTCACCCTCACCTCGGAATGAGAGAGACATCAAGGACAGGAATGTAGGAAAGCTCCTTAACGGGAGATTCAGCCACGTAATCAATCCCCCAAACTGTCACTCGGGATGTCAGGATTGCAAGCAACCTACACTAAGCGAGCTAGAAGCTAAAGTGAATCTTTTTTGGCATCTTTTTCTTTGCTTTGACCGCAACTTTGTTTGGTCTTCCTCTTTCCTTCGGCCCATGTTTCAAAGCTAGCAAAAAGTTCGAGCCTTCGGGATCTCTCTTGAATGGCGGTCGGTCAGTCCTTTTCTTCTGTTGATGCTGAGACTGATGCTTTGACTGTCTCCCATCCCATATCATTATAATAAAGATCCACTACTTGTCTTGTCGACGCTAAACTCAGTACCTCGCTTCCTTCCTAGTACACCTACTAGACCCATACTCATTACGAATGTGTTCACCAGACATCTGACTTAGCAACCTTCTGCTTAGACCGGCAACGATAAGGAAGGAGATCTATGGATAATGGGATATAGAAGTCAGGTGCGACGGTCAGCTCAGTCAGAGCGGAAGCGGTCAGGCAAGGTTATCGTCAGACAATGTAGTGCAAGCGACGGGTAGCGCTTGCCGTATGAAGAAGGCGACTACAATGGGAGACGAAGGCGACGTGGGCTTGCCATATAGATGTAGCGCTTGCAAGGCAATTCAGAAGACGTTAGCAAGATGTAGCACTAGCTAGGTTACGCTAGCGCTTGCCATAAAGAAGCTAGCCAGAAAGCAGGTCAGGCAGGCGAGCGATAGTACAAGCAAGCTAACACGCGGGCGAGGTTGAAGGGGTCTTGCGTAACCTTCGGATTGTCGCAAGCGCAACCTTTGACCCCTTCGTCGACAACCTCTCATTTGTTCGACTACTCGCGGGGCCTGCTGAGTGATCGCTCGCTATCTGGCTGGAAAAGGTGGTCCGGGACGTTCGTCTTCTTAAATAGGCTGATACGGAGGGGGACCCCCCCCCCCCCAGCCTATATTCCTACTAATGTGATCCCCATTACTGATGGACAAATCTGTTTGGAAACAGAGCTCTTTGAAAGTGAAAACGGTATTCCCCCTTATATATAGCCCAAAAGAAATAGAATCATGAAAGTATGCCCAAAGAAACTGAATGAGCTATTAGAAAGTAGAATTAGCAACTTTTACACGAATTTTCAATTGGATGAGATTGGTCGAGTGGTCTCAGTTGGAGATTGGATTGCACGTGTTTATCCCCCTCTCCCCCAGGCCATATGGAGTATAGCCAAGTGGTAAGGCATCGGTTTTTGGTACCGGCATGCAAAGGTTCGAATCCTTTTACTCCAGATTCTCAACAGATCAAAGAAGCTAAAGAGAAAGAAAGCAATAGAAAAAGAGAAGGGAAAAGTGAAATAGCTAAAGATCTTGCTAAAGCTATAGCTAAAGAGAGAAGGGCAAAGCAGAAGGTGAAGGGAAAGCTATCCTTCGGTCAAAGCAATAGAGAAGGGAAACCTTCCGAGTTGAAGACAAGACTGACTTCGGCCTCTTTCATCAATCTACTAGGCCTACCTTCAATCCTTTCTTACGTAAAAACGTTGATCTGATGACCTACTCTCCTTTCTCTTTACAGACTCAACAAGAAGGGGATCTTCTTTCATACATAGTGCATACTACAGTAGACTGATAGGAATACATGCTTATGGGGAAAGAGAATGGTTTGAAGATAGCTATCAACTACTTGTCTTCTCTATCGGTAGTAGCCTCAATCTCCTGCATTCAGAGACCTCATACCTTTCATGTCCTGTTCCAGTGTTGGACTTTAGGTCGAGAATAAAATATCGTAAGAGATGTGAGACTTTCTTCCTTCCATTTCAAATCAGTTCTTTTCGTAGGTGCATTCCGTATAAAGACTATTCAAGGTAGACAAGCAAGAGTTGATGCCATTTGAGAATTGATAGGTGATACGGGATGTATCCTCTATTACAGTAGGCTGTAACCTCTATTCAAGTGGGCAGTTCTCTATGAGAATAGCAAGAGTTTGATGCTATGAAATAGCGCGACTGAAAAGAGTGAGGTAGAGGGCGGCTATCTCATAGCTGTCCACTAACGGCCATTCCTGGCTCGGCTCCGATAACGCAATTCCGGGAGGAGTCGGTAGTTGGGCACTGGATCCCTTCGGACCTGGAGAACGTGTGACGCTGAGTCGGGGTTTGGTGAACCAACAGGTCGCTCCTCTAGTTGAAGTATCGGGCCCCTTTTTTGTTGCCTAGGTTACACCTTCGGAATACCCCAGAAGGGAATTTTTCTCTACTCCCCCCAATCTTCACTTTACGCCACGCCGACTCCCCTTTCGTCATATAGCGTGGAATTAGACCAAGGGGAATCTCCATAGGAACAAGTCCCTTAGATTTCGCACATAGGAGATCGAGACACAGCCCCAGGGCTATGGGGAAAGATGTAGATCGATCACCCTAGATAGACAACTACATAGAGGGTCTCTCTCTACAAGTCAGTCTATATATTCTTGGATTTCGTTCCCCCCGTAAGATCAATTAGTTTACGATATAGATAGATATATATTTAACAACAACATTCTAAGAAAAGATATTAATAGATATCGGTAGTTGTCCGGTCGTACCCAAAAAATAAGATTCCTGAGGAAAATGCACCTAAGATCAAATATTTCGAGCCGGCTTCCGTGGAAAATTCAGACTTTCTTTTTGATGCTGCGATCACATAAAAACATAAACTTTGAGGCTCAATGGCTAAATACATGGCAATTGAATCATAAGCCGAGATCATAAAGAGCATACTGCGAGTAGGAAGTGGAATTAATACAATGGATTCAAAAGCATAAAACCTCTCTTGTTCGGAAGAATCGAAACACAACGAAATGGTACCAGCCGTACTTAATAATAGAAGGATTTGGCAGAAATATGTAAAATTGTCCCTCCTAAAAAGATTATTCCAGAATAAATGGGCAATTGTTAGGAGAGGTTCGCCAGCGGCGAGCAGAAGCAAGGTTATTAGATACCTCAGGAAAGCCCGGCCAGAACCACACGTGCAAGTTTCCCTGCATGTGGCTCATCCGTGATAACTTCTTCGGATTTGCGTGAACTAGCGGACCGATCACTAAGTGGGGATGCTCCCTCCAGCATGAGCAAACCTTTTCGAAAGTGGTTAGGAATGGGCGCCCCTCTCCCAGCCCGGATCCAGCCAGGTTCTATTGATCATGTCCCCTTCCCAACAGTTGGAACTTGTCTTGGGGCGTCTTTGGCTTTACGAGAGAAAGCTCGCCGTAGAAAAAAGTCTTTCTCTTCCCGTCCCGGGTCATAGGTGCGTCCACAGAAGAGGAAATCGCAATGCATCTTGCTCAGCAGGCGTAGCTTGGAGTGAGAGTGTAGCGGGGGTAAGGAGGCCGCCAGAGAAGAAGGCAAACCGGCCTATTAAGCGCAGCTAAGCTAATATGCGCCGGAGAAATCCAGGTGCCGTAGGTAAGCTCTATTCGGCCCGGAGCATTGATTCCCCATAACGAAGAGGCTAGCTCTATCTCTCAATTACCTATCCTGTGCTCGAGAAGGTCCCTCAGTTCCTCGGCAGCACCTCGACTCAAAGACCTCTAGACAGGGAAAATTCAATAGAGTGAAAGCGGCTAGCGAAAGTACGGCTGGTACCATTTCGATGAGCGTAATGGTATAAGCCTGCCTGACGGATGAACTCCTGGACGGAAGATTCGTTCTCGATAGGAGTGTTGATGGAGCCATTTTCCGAAACGGAAATGGAGGGCACCTCCATTCATTCTTCGGTGGCACGCGATGAAGCGGGCCCGTCCCATCAAGGCCGCGATGAAGCGGGCCCGTCCCACGAAGGACGAGTTGTCCAAAATGCGAGCTTGGAGTCGTCAATGCGAAATCGCATTGTACGACTCGAGCAGGATGATAGCCCTTTTCTGCTAGATAAGGCAAAGGGAGCCTACTGGTCGGACATAAGACTCCAGCTGGAGCATGTCCCCTCTCAGAAGGAATATAACCGGTTGCTGGAGTTTGAAAACAGGGATCTCCTGCTCCGAGAACAAAAGCACGAGGCTTTATGCCTTTTTCAAGGAATCTTGGAGCAGAATCCTCCCTTGGCCGACTAGGCCCCATACAACCCACAGGAAGTCTTTAAAGACTTCTTGGAGGAGCGTAGCGACCGACTGGACCGGCTCTACCCGTTGGACGTAGACCAACGAGACACGTCGGAACTAGAGTTTTTAGCTCTGGTGAGGCAAGGGCTCAGAAGAGATGGGCCCGCCTATATCAGAGAACGCATTTTCTAGAAAGCGTACTGGCTCTGACTGCTATCTACGATGCGATCGGGGGGGAATAGCGCAAGGGCTTAAGTCATCGATTCAAATCCTATCTTTTTTTCGGTATGCCGCTCCGCGAGCAAGGAGCGAGAAAACAAAGTGGGCTGTGGTGATGTCAGAATTTGCACCTACGAATGTGGTTTCGATCCTTTCGGTGATGCCAGAAGTCGTTTTGATATACGATTTTATCTTGTTTCTATTTTATTTATTATCCCTGATCCGGAAGTCACCTTTTCCTTTCCTTGGGCAGTACCTCCCAACAAGATTGATCCCTTTGGATCTTGGTCCATGATGGCCTTTTTATTGATTTTGACGATTGGATCTCTCTATGAATGGAAAAGGGGTGCTTCGGATCGGGAGTAACCACTAGTGATAGGGCTCAAATCCTTCGGGGGGAAGGACAAAAGTAAAGAGCGATGCCTACATTAAATCAATTGATTCGTCATGGTAGAGAAGAAAAACGGCGCACGGACCGTACTCGAGCTTCGGATCAATGTCCCCAGAAGCAAGGAGTACGCCCGCGTGTACCGACGAGAACACCGAAAAAACCTAATTCAGCTCCACGTAAGATAGCCAAAGTACGGTTGAGCAATCGACATGATATATTTGCTCACATTCCGGGCGAAGGTTATAATTCGCAGGAACATTCTATAGTCTTAATAAGAGGAGGTAGAGTGAAAGATTCGCCAGGTGTGAAATCCCATTGTATTCGAGGAGTCAAGGATTTGTTGGGAATTCTGGATCGAAGAAAAGGGAGATCAAAATATGGTGCAGAAAAATCAAAATCGATATGAATGGAAGATGCCTCTATAACTCTTTTTTCTCCAATTTTCAGTACGAAGTTACTGGCTCTAAGAAGGCAATTGCACCTTAGCCCATGGACTGATACGGAGACTACTCTACAGGGGAAATCTCTTACTCGACTAGAGCGGATCCCGAGACTTCACCCGTTCTTTGAAACTGTCGGGCACTACATTCTATAACGAGAATCACAAGGCCGGTCAACAAGGAAAAACCTAGCAGAGTGTCCTGAGATAACAGGGCATCAGTGACAACGCCCAGTGACGAGAGTGGCGACATACGAGGATCTAACCTCGACCAACGAGAGCGTAGCTGCTCGACCTCAGACATAAGGATTCTCGGACCGGAACAATGGGATTCGCTCGACCGAAGGGAACGATGCGTAGCGCCATAGGGGGAACCTAGCGTAGCAGAGCCAGTCGCGACCAAGTAGATAGCTCTACGCCTCTGCCGAACGAACGAAGAGCTACCTAAGTACGGTTAAAGAAAGTGAAAATGATAGGTAAACAAAAGATAGAACAAATGCGACAGAAAGCGTCAGAGCTTCGAAAGCCTTAAATTGAGCTTGAAATTGAGTGTCCTTGAATTGAGCCTGTCGTATCCTTCCCAACCCAAGATGACAAGGCGGTAACAGAACTACGGCAACTCCGGAACAGATACACGAGCCACTATCTTAGAGACCATCTTTCTTGATCGAAGCCCCATCCAAAGGTATACGCTTTAAAAGAAAGATACACCAATCATGTGCGGGACGAAGCAAAGCATTCGGGATAGTGAAAAACTCGCAACTTCCCCGATCTTTCCTTAAACCAACCACAATGGGAAATTTACTCAATAGGCTACTCTCTCTGAGTGACTAAGGAAGTCGGAATGATCCCAAAAGAAAGAAGATAAATGATCTCTCAAGACCGATTCTCTCTATCTCTTTAGCCCCACTGCCAAATGAATGTGTTCTTCCTATGGCCATTTCCAGGCCTTTTTAGGTTATATATGTGTGGTTCGATCAGGACCACGATTCCGAATCAACTAGACTACGGGTTGTTATATACGGGTTGTTATTCTAGTAGACATAAACGCTGGTTCTTCGATCAAGTTTTTAATGACTTTCTAGTCAGATCGTTCCTGCGTTTCGGATATGAAGTTTCATTCGAAGCTTTAGACAAAGGTGCTATTGAGATATTGGGCCCTTATGGTATCTCGTACACATTCCGACGATTGGCCGAGCGAATAAGTCAACTTCAAAGTGGATTTGTTGTGCGAAGAGTGCGTTATGACCCGTGGCCGCCTGCCTGGTGGGGGCGGCTCCTCCGTTGTGGGTAAACGGGAAACCCGACTCTACGAACCCGAGGAAAGGCTGCACAGCAGTAGTAGGGGCGTTAAGACCGGAGCTTTTTGTAGTGCTAGCAGGAATGCAAGTGAATGAATCCCATCCCCTAGCGAGTAAAGTGCTTACGCCCCCTTAGAGAGAGGGACGCGCTAGCGCTTGACTAATAGAATAGGGGGCTGAGAAGCTCTTGCTTGTTGTCTACTTCGCGAGCCTTCACTGCCCCGTTCTGTAACTTACCTTCTTTCGTCCGTCCACGAGGCTGTAAAAAGAGAGAAATGGGCGGCTATCTAGCGAGAGTCGTTTCGGTTGTATGCCACGAGGTCCCTATGGACAAGGGGACAAGTGAAGCATCGCTTTTGGGCGCAGGCAGCCCTCTACCATCTATCCCATTGCATTCCATTATCTCGTATTGTACTGTACCGTATCAGACCAGATACATCTATTGAGTGAGAGAAAGGTAATATATTTCATTCTATTTTCTTCATTTTTATATTGATAGGGATCCCCATTCATTCCTAGATTCCCGGATTGATTGTCCCTACCTAACTACATGGTAGTGGTCTAGGGAGCGCAATTGCTAGAGCACGGGAGAATGAAGAGTAATGATTTCAGCAAGAGCAGCCGGACGGACTACTATAGTGAGTCTAGTGACTACTAGAGTAGAGTTAAGTCAAAAGGTATGGTATAGCAGCCTTTCCGAGCGAGCCTCTGGGATCTCCTGTAAACCCCCATGATGTGGTAAAGGGAGGATATTAGGGGAAGCAGTGAGTGGAGATTCCCCTGCAGAGAGCCGGATGAGGGGAGACCCTCACGTCCGGTTCGGAGGGCGGGGATATCCCGACCCTACTATCATTATGCCTTTGCAATGTTACTTGGTTCAACTCTATTTGTGACCTTTTCTCGTATGTGGGACTCTCTATCTTCTTGGGTAGATAATCGATCGTCTTTCATTTGGATAGTGAGTTGTTTTTATAATAAGTCAAGTCAAGAATCATAATCGAACTGGAGGAGCTTGCCAGGATGGCTTGGTAAGCAAGCAAGCAGTTATGTAGACGCCAACTCCCAGTTCTTTCTCTTCTTTCTTTTTTATCATCAAAAGAAGATTGCTGGAAGAATAGAGATCCGGTCTTTCGTTCGCAACAAGGTAGCCATAGGGAGAACCTGTGGCTGGATTGAATCCTATGCCCTCAAGTTCTTCAAGTCCGGATTCATGGATAAGCCTTCAGCTAAGAGAAGGAGAAATGCTATAAGTCAAAGTCAACTTCGTTCACCACTACGTTCTTTTAGAACCGCTCCGTGGGCTTCCCTGAAAGCTAAGATGTGGAATAGCGCTAGCTAACAAGTAAACGAGTGAATCTTGCGTAAGTGAACGGAATGCTGTTGGCATGTTCGAGCTAAGCAAGTAAACTACTTCTCTTCGTTGCGTAGGCGAAGTGAGTTGGCTGTTTCGAGCTAGGGCTAAGCGAGCCAGAAGTGATCCAAGCTGGAAGTGAGCCGGAGTTCGTAGGCTAAGTGAACGGGGAGCAACGGCTGATCGAAAACCTTTTCTCAAGATATCTTCCAAACTGTTGGGGTCCTTGCTCCGGATGTTGTTCGTACGGTGTGAAAGCAGTTGGTTACGTAGTTTTAGAATTCTGCTGATCCCAAAGAGAAGATAGTTGTTTTAGGCAAGGAAAAAAGCCAACCATAGCAGAACGCAATCAAAGCTTTCGTCCTTGGCCGCTCCTTCAACTGATTTCATTCATTCATAAACTCGCTTGAACGTGCCATCAAGAGCTCCAGCTGCAAGAGGATAGGATCTTTAGGCTGGGCACGAAAGCTGCATTGATTTGACTTCTTTGCTTCTGCTATTGAAGTGAAAAACCCCAAGAAAACTTTATCAATTCTCATTCTTCTTTGGCGACAAGGAAGGCTACCCCTGGGTAAAAGTACTAATCCGTCTATCTACTTACTACCTAACTAAGAGAATGGTATTTACTGAGAGAAGTAGTACGAGGAGCTAGATTGTTGCTGTCTTCTTTTTGGCAGTGGGATAGGGAAACTGTGAGGACTGAACTTTCACTTTCTTACTTGAACTCATAGCTCTTTCTCTTTTTCTCTTTTGAGAGCTGTATGTAACTACAGTTCTTTCTGGGCTGGGGAAATCTCCTAAATTACAAGAGAGGAAGATAGAGTTAGCATTGATTGGGAAGGAACGGGCACGGAGAAAAGGAAGGAAGTTTGGAGGAGAAGCAGCCGAGCTCATTCCCTTCGCTTCCTGGGCCCAAAGCAGTGCAATCTTTCCTGGCCAAATCAAGGATTTGGGGCTTCTTTGCTACGCTACTTCACTATAAAAATCCTTTTTTTTTAGTCATATATATAAATAGAAAGATAGATCCATCTATCCTATCCGATTTCTATTTTGATATCGAAAAAAGAATCTATTTCATTCAACGTTTGATTCAAAGAACTGTGCTTAGCCCTCCCCCGCTCATGAAAGGGCTCTGCTGCAATGGATGGCAGAGGGTCCGTAGTACTCGAAGCACTGGAGTTATCCAGTAGCCGGGAAGGGGCCTAGAAGTGCCTACTACTACACCACACTACGCTTGGCTCTACACATTTACAGAGCTAACCCCTGTCCAGTGCCTGGCAGAGCTAAGGGGGCTTCAATCCTTACTCTCTTTATCCTCATCTTCGCCCAGGCTAACGGGGCCTTACTTATTCAGGGGGGAGAGTGGAGCCTCGAGAAGCACAGTTGAGAGGAAGATCTTTGGCCCCTCTTCATTATCTACAGGGTTCCAAACCTTTCTTCAACATAGGTGACAAGGAGCGAGGCCGCGATGGAAGAGATCAAACACGGGAATAAGAAGTCATTCCATTACCTTTTTTTTTTTTCATTTTTCTAGAGGGGGATGGAGAAAGTGGACAAAACCGACTCGCATTTCTCATCGAACAAATACAGGAAAAGAATCATATTGAAAACGCTCCTAACCCAAGCCCTTCCTTCGTAGAGCCATGTATTGTAAGTGATCCGAACCTGCCCGGAGCGAGCCCCCCATAGAGGCAAGTGAAGTTGGTGAGCCGTATGATGGGCAACTATCTCCTGCGGTTCGGAGAGGACTCAGCTGTTAGTTAGTACCCCCTTGGCTCCGTGAATCTTTCTTATTGTCTTTCCCTTTCATCTTGATATAAACTCTGACATTAACAAAGCATCGGGCGGGGCAACTTTCAATATTATGATGAAAGAGACTATCGGAGAAGGTCCCACTCTGCTTGCGTCCGCTAGCTGACGACGTGTGTAACGCATGCTCCTGTTCCGCGGTTGGTGTTATATATAGAAGTTCTTGGTTGAGAGTATCGGGTCTTCAATTAGGGCTGATCTCCTCAACGCATCCGCTGTTCAATCATCTGCTGCTGATGGTCTTGTTGTCGCAGACGGTCTTCTGTTGGCAATTGAATCAACTCTTACTGCTCGAGTAGACGGTCTTCTTGGTGAGTGAATCATCTTCATCCTATAATAAATAAGGACATTTACACCACCTATTACAGGTCAGGTCCTAAAGCTATAGTGTAATTCCCTGTGACTATTGACAGGAGATCCTTCTATGCTTTCACCGATAATCACATCCAACTACATCCAGGAATCGCATCTGCCAGATGTGGTTTCGGGACCAGGCGTGTAACCTCGATAGCATGTGCCCTAGCCACCCAAGCCTATTAGTCGCTTAGATAAAGGAGGAAGCCCTTCGGGAGCTATTCTTTCCCTGATATTGGCAGGACTTACTAGCCCCTAGCTGTTTCAATGGTAGGAGCAGGGGATTGCAGATGGACATCCGTGCTAAGAAGAAGGGACTGCAGTCCCAAGGTGTAGCATCAGTTCCAGACAACCGCTCAAGTTCAAGTAATTCTGTCCTAGGAAGAAAGGCTCGAAAGCCTAAAGCTATGATTTATACTTGCTCTCTCCCTGAAGTGGATGTGGAAAAGCGGGCGCTAATGCAAGGAAAGGAGGTGTTGTTCGTCCACTTCTGCTCCAGCTGAGAAATTCCCTTGTAGTCAGAGGAAACTCAAACGTAAGCTAGAACCAGAGAAGATAAGATACTTTAGGTTTAGTCCTATTGCCTGGAAGTAGAGGGGAGTTCACTCACACCTGGGGCTGCTTCATTCTCCTAAGCCTCAGAATAGACACCTTGCTGAAGCCCTAGGAGGGGAAGGAGTTAGTCTTCTAGTTTATCCCAGACTTATTGGAAATGGAAAGCCAGGGGAATGCTACCAACTCCCTTTACTCCCACGTTGGAAAGCATATGAACTTGACTGAACTGAATGACCAGCCCCGGGCCGGGGTAAAAGAAGAAGGGATAAGATAAGACAGTAGCACCCACCACTCTGTCAGTAGAAGGTTATCCAGTCGATCTTCGTAAGTAAGTAAGTAACACTTTCATCAATGATTCCTATAATCCTCTAAAGGCTTAGAAGGGAGCTGAACCGTTTATATCTATGAAATTCTTTGGCAGAGGAGTGGCCTCACTTCGCTCGCCTCCCTTCCGGTCGCCTCAGCTTCTGAATCCAATCTTGAACGTTCAGTTAGGCATTCACAAATTCACTTCTCTTTCAAGTTCCAATAAGATTGTTATGCTCGTGGTGACTTCAATTCTCATTGCCCCTTCTAAATGGTTACAGGACTAGGGCCCTACTAGCCTCATCGGCCGATGTCTGCCGTCTCGCGATTCTTGCGTTTATGGACCGAAGGAAAATAACTCCAATCCTTCTTCAGGGCAACATGCTATATTATATGATATATCTTGGGAGTTGAAGGTCGCAGTCCCTTTCCCTCAGGCGAGATCCTCACTGAACTTAAAAGAGGAAGGAGTCTTTGCGAATTCAGTAGCTATGCTATGTAATACATACCTGACTTCTACCTTCGTGTGTCAATGGATCTTTCACATACTCCCTATTTATTATGTTTCCCTATTGGTCTCACTACCATACCAAACCCTCCCTCCGGTCGCCTCGTTCCCTTGCTTTTCCATTGCTTTGATCCTCTGTCTCTGAAACCTTCCTTTATTCAGCAAGAGGGCGCTTATGCAAAAGGAGTCCTTAGTATGTGTCAAAACCGTTATAGTACTACTACACCGAAGTCTCGTACTCGAACTGGCAAGAACGGCCCAGCTTGCTGGCTGACTATTACCTGCTTACTTACTGGCTGACTTGGCAGCTGCCTTGAAAGCCTATTCCGATGGCTCCTTCCTAAATAAGTTATCTAAAAGTCAGTCTTTCTTTTTGTTTTCAACGATCTAGTGCTTGGTCCTTCACCTTTATGAGTAGGACTGACTCCCTTACATAGGTCTTATGTTCAGTACTTCGTATCAGGTTCTATCTATGGGACCTTAACGAGAATTTTTTTGTTCTTTCTGAAAAAACCTAAGAGGTCCGTGACTGACCCTGTGTTCAGCACATGAGTTAGCGTTACCGCGTATTTAGTGGAAGCAGATAGTTAGGGACTGACCTGGTACCACTTTGAGTTACTGCCCCGAAGTACTAGACCAGCTCCTGTTGAAGAATAAGGCTTTTGAGCTGCCTGAGCATTGAATTTGGAACACAGGCCAAACGAAGTCGTACTGAGGACCCTAAGTACTGTCAAATTGGTACGTACAACATCCCCTTGAAAATTGCTGGACCTTCACGAACTTGCTGGAAACGGAGTACCATGCCGGCAGGATCCCTATAAAGAAAGCCGCACAGAAAGAGAAGACTACTTGGAATTCGGTGGGAATCCACAAAGACAGCGTAGGAGATATCGCCCATTATACTGCAATATGGTGAGCATAGCCATGTCTGATGAAAGAGCCACCTGCTGACCTGGTGTTGACGAACAAGTTCCGGAAGCATGCGAACAAGACTTGGGATCGCGGCTCGTACCAGTAAAGCAACAGAAATCAAAGAAGGCGCACGAAGGAAGGCAGTAGCACTAGCTTGAGAATTTGTTCCGAGGAATGCAAAATAGCTGGACCTATTATTGAAGGGGGCTCTAACATCATCAAATTCTGTTATTTAACCCCAGATTAATTATTAATGAGTAGCACAGAAGGCCACTCGCGCCACAGAAGTGGTATATAAGTGGTTATCCTTAGCAGAGTGGTGGTACGACACTACTTATCATACCACAATGAAAATGACCCCATTTGAATTGAAGCCCTCTATCGCTATGCTCCAACACTTATACCTATGCCCCAGCCTGAAGGTTCCAATGTTGCCTCGGCAGAGAGTCATCTCAGGGAGCAGTCGACTGTCATACAGATTTCGAAGGACAGTCAAGGGCACAAGTTAGAATGAAGCAATATGAGGATCAACATAGAAGTGAGAGGGAATTTTCAGTTAGAGACTGGGTTTTCTTGCGATTCCAGCCCTATACTATAGGCTTTTCCATAGCTGCTAGACAAAAAGACCCAGCAAGCATCAGCTCTTCCTGAGAAGGATTCAATCCAGCCACAGGTTCCCCTGCGACTTCGTCTTCCGCTCATAAGTAAGCTCTTCTCCACGGCATATTTTGACTCTGATCTTCGCTTCCTTCATTCGGTTTCTGGTTCTTGGCTGAACCAGTAGGTTTCCAACCTTCAAAGCAGCTGCTTTTACGCTCAAATACAAATGAAATTCGTGCTCAGTTCAAGTCAGCAGGATCTATCTCTTATGCAAGGTTTATTGATGAAGGTTACCTATTATTGTA
>CM060708.1:245234567-245624567 GCA_030686995.1 Artemisia argyi | reverse complement strand
AAAGATCTTTATGTTAGAAGGGAAGGTGCAGATGAAGTGGGCCTCTGGCCACACTACCAACCCTCGCTACGCCTTCTTTTGAAGCTCTAGTTCTCACGCCCCTTTGAGCGTGAAGCGGCTTGCTGAGATCAAATGAGATATCCCAGATAGGAAAAAGAGTATGGAAGCGAGAGCGGAGATATAGGAAAATGGAATAGAGTTTGCCGTTGAAATGATGACTTCTGGCCTTGCCAAAGGTCGAAATGCTAGCCGCCAAAGTTCCAGTGCTACTGCTCTGCCTCAGAATATCTTGAATGGCCTCTGCCAACACGGAGGCCGCTCCTCTTTACCGTCCTATTACTTTTCAACTAGAGGATTGGTTAGACCGATTGGACAGCTTTCCTGAGCGAGGAAGGGAAGAAGGAAAGACATAAAATAAAGGAAGTAACCCGAAACCCTTTAAGCACGAGATTGGACAGTTGTGATTGCGCTTTCACCCATGATGGGAGTCTTTGGGCTAGGATGCTAAAGAGATATCTATGAGACTCATTCGGCTCACAAGAAGTTTTCCTTTATCATATATGCTTTTGTTATCAAAGCTTCGGAGTTCTATTCCTTCTTTCGCATTGTCTTTTTCAATGGAAAGTAAGCACTATTCTAAGATGCTACGAATGGAAAAAAAGTATCTTGAAATAGTCAATTTAGTAGCCTACTTTGACCCACTTCCTTAGCTACCGAGCTTCAAACCCCTAATATGACATTGAGCTGACTGACTTACTTGCTTAACGCGTCTGTTCTGTCTGGAAAGCCAAAGACTAACATAGGTGCTTCCTATACCGAACATTCATGAATACAGATTGAGAGAGATGGTGGCCCAAACCTAGGCTGTGACGCTTCCTCTTGAGTACACAATTCAGACTTGAAGTTCGTTTACACAGTACGAGAAAGACAATTATAAAGAATGGGACTTTCAGAAACTTTTTTAGATTCTATTCTTTAATATAGCATCAACATGACAATAACATTAGAAAGGGAGATTGGCATTCATCCATCAATTGGGACTAGTCTTTATTACTTTATAAAATCAAATAAAAGTTTTTGAAATAAGTCCACATATAAGGGGAGCAAGCGGAGGCTCGAAAGCCGGAGCGCGCCTTAGTGATCCCAAAGCGAGAATGAAGCTAGAGCCATTACTTGACCAAGAACGTGAGAGGATTTCACACACCTTCCCCGGACCGGGTGGATACACTTTTTGACTCTTCCCAGGATTGAACTACGGGATCGATCTCTTATTTACCAAGATATGAAAGCCACGAGCCGCTTTCTTTCGATGTGCTGTCATGATCACATTCTCAGTTTCGTACGAGATTCCCAGTTTAGCTTACGGGGTCAAAGTCTTCTTTGGACTTTTCTAATTCTATTTCTTTTTCATCAATCGGGGCGAGAGGGAGCTGCTTCGAGGAGGCGACACCCACTCGTTTTGTCCGGATCAAACTCTCCCCAAATCAGGTAGGTGAGAAGGGCTCAGCTCCATGCAGGTCTTTCACCAATGGCTGGCACTGAATTAGCGCTTCGCGAAAGAATCGTGTGGCGCGGTGAAGGGGTCCCGTTGGGGTCCCCGGCTCTCCTGGTCTCCACCTACTTGTGGAAGAGGGGGTGAGTTGATATTAAGGTGTCAAGGCGCTCGAAGAAGGCCACAAGTGGAAGCAACCGATGCTTTGGTCATTCAGTTGACTCCTTGCTGCCAGTCCGTGCTTGCTGTCATGCTGGCAAAAGCGGGGCTTTCGGTCGGTTTTACCTACTATTGGATTTGAACCAATGACTCTCGCCGTATGAAAGCGATACTCTAACCGCTGAGTCAAGTAGGTCAAGCTGAGTCAAGTCAGAGAAAATAGACCCCTATAAGTATAAGAGAAAGCCACGCAACCAAAGTGCCCCTTACTATACAAGGGGGGGCGGAGCGCTAAGAAAGAGAAAGCGTTATCACTATACGAAATGAAGCAGCGGCTAGCACGCCTTCAGCAAGGTATGGCATTCAGGGTCTTAACCCAGGGAGAAATCTTTCTTCATAGATACAAGACATTCGTTGCTGATCTAAAAAAGATCTTCTCCCGTGGGCGTTAGCGGACGTTTTTCATTTTTAACTCGGTCTTTACTTCCCAAAGCAAAGGTTTTTTTTAGGTTTACTTTGGAAAGGCGCTAAACAGGCCTATAGGTTCGCCTTTCTATTTATAATAGAAGAAGTCTAATATAATTAGTATAGAAGTATGAACCCGTAACGAAAGGTTCCGGTGAAGAGGTCTCGTAGCCAGAAGTCAATCAATCCACCGGTTCATTTTCTGATTGATTAGAAAGATCAACCCCGGCCCTAGTGAGAAGAAGATGGTTAGACACCAATTGAAAGAGTGGTAGTTTTATCCATGATGACCGGGTGCCTCTGCCTCTCCTCTGGTTTAGAACCCCCAAATCCACAATGACAATGATTGCTTCAAGGTCCACCTCTTAATAGAAGACCCGATCCATCTTCTCTTGAATCTCGACATTTCATCCAAAGAATAGAAAATGGTTAACACATGCCGATTGGAGAACGTATTCCCTTCCCAGCTATTAGTGAAATAGGGGCCATCACTCTAATACGAATCGAAAGAATCACTATCGGGTTTGGTACCAACCAAGATTATCGTGGTTGAAATACCATCAATTTTGAATAGTTATTAGAGCTTCTAATTAAGTCGATTAAAATAATCTTCTGATTCAATCAGTCTTATCTCGTTCATGCTCCTCACCTGAGAAGCATTTCACTAACCACCTGAGGAGCAGTAACAAGTACCTCCCACTCAAACTAGCTGCCCTACCACCTTAGAATTAGAAAGAAGCATTTCTTAAAAAAAAAAAAAAAGAAGCCCGAATGCTCAAGCTCAATATCATATGGATTGTGTTCTACCAACGAGCAGCCAGGAGCCTAAAGAAAGCACTGAGAAAGAGATAAGTGTTCCTTATAGGTTCGTATATATATACTGTGGCGCTATATGATCTTTAGCTATAGGTCTCGTGTGCTTGCTATAGAAAGTACATATACGAGTCACGAGTAAGAGGAGCCGCCCGTCCCGGGAAACGAAGTACGCTTTGGTAAGCGAGAAGCAGCCAGGTATAGGGGAAGGGGCAGTGGGCTTAGTAAAGATAGTATATAGTTCCACTTGGTGAATAGTGCCTCGGCTCGGTTGAGTCATTTTTTTCGCTCGGCTCGCAGCGGACTTGTTCTAGTAGAAAGCAATTTTTCTTTGGGAAAAAGACATAAGATTTGTTCGCTAGAGCTCATCACTGAAGAATGGTGGCTTTACTTTTTTGAATTAGAGAATAACTTCTTCGCGTGAGCGGCGTACGTACAAGGCTGTTCGGACTCCCCCCCTCTTGTATCAGGTGCGTTGCCATCGTCTCTTTCCCCTTTGCCAGGTTACGCGGCATGGATTCGCCGATTGACGAATCAGATCTTGGCTCGCTGTCCCACCGACGAACCAGTCTAGAAGTCGAAAGGGAAGGCAATAGAAAGGGGTCTCCCTCTCTTTGTCTTCTTCTCGCCGCTTTTCTCGTCCATCCTGCCCTGCGCCGCTTACAGATTCAGTTGCAGGTATCTAAGCATCCATTAGTTAAGGGGGTTGGGGCGCGAAGCGCAAACCGCTCTTCGATCTCCCGGTGAGTTGGACGGGAAGAGACACTGAGTGTCCTAACTTTAGTCAAACACACTAATCCAAACACCCTTAAATTGACTGTTTATAAAGCAAATATGAGATAAAGCTTTCCAATCCACAAACTCAGTTCAAAATATGAATCAACAAGCTCAAATGATCACAGAAACTCAGCAATCAAGCATAATCAATAACACAAACTCAGAATGCAATTATGGACTAATATCTAACAGTAGGTATTCAAATTATGCTAATAACCTTCAAATTATAAAATCTACTACCACTAGACTATATTATGATGTATTAAGACTACTGAAATAGTAAACAATCCAATAACAAAGGTCTACACTATAAATCAAAATTATGCAATGCTAAGCTAATAAAATGAAAAATAGACACTTACAAGAATACCCTCAGCATGAACAGAAGGTTTTCCTATGATGCCTATCTTTAGATAGGCTGTCTTCACTTCAAATCTTGCCCACCAATGCTCCTTAATACCTGAAATCAAACTCAAATACAAAACAGTTGACTACAGTTGACCATTTTTATATTTTTGGTTTTCTTCTAGTAACACTGGTTTTTAAAGTCTCTAAAAGCTTCAATAAGCTTAAGGAACCTAAGTGACCTATTCTCAGTCCATGATTCTTGATACCAGTTACAATTAAGCTTAATTAGAAATGCATAAATTGAGAAAATTTAAATTACACAGAACAGAAATGAAACCTTGATTTTATTACTTGAAAAGATTTAAAGTACACTAGAATTACTACTACAATGCTTAGAATTTGAAAGTTACAATGAAATTGGAAACCTAATTTAAAATCGACACTAATAATACTTAATTAACTACCTCAAGTCTTCCTTGCACTCCTCTGCCTTTTATAGCCATTTTCTAGGGTTTCTTTGCCCTCTCTGATCAAATCCCATCACAAGTTGTAGCCAATTGATGTCTGAAACTCTCTAATTGGATGCCACGTATTTTGGCGGGAAATCCTTTTTTGAAAATTGCTCTGGATATCAGACAAGGGGGGGTGGTGCATTTAATGCTGAGGTGAGGGTGTTTTGTAGTGGGTTTGGGCGGTGGATGTGATGAGGTGGTGGGCTGAGAATGATGGGATGGCCAAGTGGGGCTGTGGGGGAGGGAATCTGGGTAGGAGATGGTCGTTTGACCATGTTTGACCGAGGGGGTCAATGTTTGACCCTGGTTTATTAGTTTGGGTATTGGGTGGGCTGAGGTGCATTGGGCCCAAGTGAAAAAGGAAATGGGTGGGCTAGGGGAATGGATTGGATTGGTTTTGGTTTTAGGGTAATAGTTTAGGTCCGGTTTGGTTTATGTATTTCATAAGGACTAGTTTTGCAATTTATCGAAAGTTTGGGGACTGGATTTGGCATGTTTTTGAAGTATTCCATGGGGTGTGTTTTGCCAATCTATGAATAGTACATGGACCAAAGTTGACTTTTCCATTTAATTTTCACCAGGGACTAAAACTGCCAATCTTTCAAACTTCAGGGACCATTTGTGTAATTTTACCAAACTTTTCCACCAAGGACCAATCCTGCCATAAAAGGTTAGTACAAGGACAAAATTTGTTTTTCTCAAAGTTTTTAATATCCTAGGGACCATTTTTGATAATTTTCAAAGTTCAGGGACTAAACTTGACATTTTTGTAAAACTTTGCACCAAAGGACTAATTGTGTAACTTTTTGATTTAAAAGGACCTTTGGTGACTTTTTCAAGTTTTTAGAACAACTAGGGACTAGATTTGACAACTTTTGAAAGTTGAGGGACTGAAACTGCCAATTTTGCAAACTTTGTGCGTTTTTCATCTGTTTTTGATATTTTTGCATTTGAAACATGTAAAACACTTTCCTGGGATATTTTCACTATTTTGATTCAAAGTTTGGAGATCCGGGACAACCATGTGTGGTATGTCCTCTCCAAAATAGTGTTTCAAACTATGACCATTTACTTTGAAGTTGGGACCTTCGGGTTGAGATAACTCAACAGTCCCATATGGATATACTTTAGCAATAGTGAATGGTCCAGTCCATCGGGTTTTTAATTTCCTCGAGAAGATCTTTAATCTTGAGTTGAAAAGAAGGACTCTGTCACCGACGTTGAAAACGCGGTTCTTAATCTTAGAGTCGTGAATCTTCTTTGTCTTTTCTTTGTAGATCTAAGAGTTCTCGTAGGCTTGATCACGAAGTTCGTTTAATTCATTGAGTTGAACCTTACGGTGATCACCCGCTTTATGAAGGTCGTAGTTTGCATGTTTCAAGGCCCAGTAGGCTTTGTGCTCGAGCTCGAGCTCGATCGGTAAATGACACGCCTTCCCGTATACAAGCTTGTATGGAGTACACCCGATGGGTGTTTTGTAAGCTGTACGGAAGGCCCAGAGTGCATCATCTAGTTTATCTGACCAGGAAGCACGTTTTTCACCTACTGTCCTCTCAAGAATCCGTTTTATACCACGGTTGGAAACCTCCACCTGCCCACTTGTTTGGGGGTGATACGCGGTAGAAAGACGATGAGTAACACCGTACTTAAGCATGACTTTTGCAAATTGATCATTGCAAAAGTGAGTACCGCGATCACTAATGATGGCACGTGGAGTTCCAAAACGAGCAAAGAGGGATTTCAAGAATTTCACAACAACTCGGGCATCGTTAGTGGGTAAGGCCTTAGCCTCAACCCATTTTGACAAATAGTCAACAGCCACGAGAATATACTTGTTTCCACAAGAAGATGGGAATGGCCCCATAAAATCAATGCCCCAGACGTCAAAGATTTCACAAACTTGAATGGCATTTTGTGGCATTTTGTTCTTTCGTGAAATATTCCCGTGACGCTGACAAGCATCACAAGCTTTGACTAACTCGTGGGCATCTTTATAGATCGTGGGCCAATAGAAACCGGAATCAAACACCTTTTTGGCGGTGTAGTTAGGACTATGGTGGCCCCCGGTGGGTCCAGCATGGCAAGCCTTGAGAATATCAGCGGCTTCCTGTCCGTATACACATCGCCTGATGACTTGATCGGCACAGATTTTGAAGAGATAGGGGTCGTCCCAGAAGTAATGTTTAACGTCTTTGAAGAATTTGTTCTTTTGTTGGGATGCCAACCCCTTCACGATGAAGTTACCCGCATGGTAATTTGCAAAGTCAGCAAACCATGGGGTAGTAGAGTCACCACGAAAAGCAACCGCACTGAGTGTCTCGAGAGGGAATGTTTCATTTATTTCTTGTTTCTCGGACACATCTTGATGTGGGTTTTCTAATCGTGAGAGATGATCAGCAGCAAGGTTCTCGGCTCCTTTCTTATCACGGATAATGATATCGAATTCTTGGAGGAGGAGAACCCAACGGAGAAGCCTCGGCTTTGCATCTTGCTTTGCAAATAGGTACTTCAAAGCCGAGTGATCCGTATACACCACGCATTTTGTCAGGATCAAGTATGGCCGGAATTTTTCAAAGGCATACACCACATCTAGGAGTTCTTTTTCAGTGGTGGTGTAATGACCTTGAGCCTCGGTCATAGTTTTGCTTGCGTAATGTATAGGCTGAAAGTATTTTGCTTTACGTTGCCCCAAGACCGCACCTATGGAAAAATCACTAGCATCGCACATAAGCTCAAAAGGTAGGTCCCAATCGGGGGCAACAAGAATCGGTGTCTTGGTAAGCTTTTTCTTTAATGTTTCAAAAGCTTCGATGCACTCAGGAGAGAAGATGAAAGGAGCATCCTTCTCGAGGAGATGGGTCATAGGCCGGGCAATCTTAGAGAAATCTTGGATAAACCTACGGTAGAAGCCGGCATGACCCAAAAAGCTCCTAACACCTTTTACGGTGGTGGGATGAGGTAATTTAGCAATGACATCGATTTTGGCTTTGTCAACCTCAATCCCGTTTTTTGAAATTTTATGGCCGAGGACAATGCCCTCCTTGACCATAAAGTGGCTCTTCTCCCAGTTGAGACTTAGATTCGTTTCTTTGCAACATTTAAGCATCTGTTCCAAGTGGGAGAGGCAAGACTGGAATGAATCCCCGATGACTGAAAAGTCATCCATGAATACCTCCATGGTTTTCCCGATCATTTCGGAAAAGATAGACATCATGCACCTCTGGAACGTGCCTGGTGCATTACATAAGCCGAAAGGCATACGTCTGTAAGCAAAAGTTCCTTAGGGGCATGTGAAGGTAGTCTTCTCTTGATCCTGGGGATCAATGGGGATTTGGAAGTAACCCGAAAAACCATCGAGGAAGCAGTAGTATTCATTCCCCGCAAGTCTTTCAAGCATCTGGTCCATAAAAGGGGGAGGAAAATGGTCTTTACGGGTGGCTTCATTTAACTTTCGATAGTCAATACATACTCGCCAACCCGTGACCAAACGAGTTGGAATCAACTCGTTATCCTCGTTGGTGACAACGGTAATGCCACCCTTTTTAGGAACACAATGAATTGGGCTAACCCAAGGACTGTCAGATAAAGGATAAATCAATCCCGCATCAAGAAGTTTAAGAACTTCTTGTTTGATAACTTCGTGGATTTTGGGATTTACCCTTCTCTGTTGTTGCACTGCTGGCTTAAAGTCATCCTCCATTAAGATTTTGTGTGTACAAAAGTCCGGGCTTATGCCCTTAATGTCGGAGAGTTTCCAAGAAATTGCTTGCTTGTTTGCTTTAAGAACCTTCAGGAGTGCTGCCTTTTCCTCATCTTTTAAGACTTTAGCAATAATGACGGGTAATTTATTATCACCCTCCAGAAATGCATATTCTAGATGAGGAGGCAAGTCCTTGAGCTCAACCTCGGGAAAGTCTTCAGTTATTTCAACATTTTTTACTTCCGCTTTATGAAGTATTT
This sequence comes from Artemisia argyi, assembly GCA_030686995.1. Lineage (NCBI taxonomy): Eukaryota > Viridiplantae > Streptophyta > Magnoliopsida > Asterales > Asteraceae > Artemisia > Artemisia argyi. The sequence goes on along the minus strand of CM060708.1, from coordinate 245,616,041 downwards.
TTGGAGACGGAGAGGGTGAAGGATCGTCATTTAACAATCTTTCAAGGAGAAGAATGTCCCCCTCCGGGTCAAGATAGTTTTCATCAACCCCACTTGGGATTGAGCTATCTTGAGCAAGAAAAGCCTCGACCTCTTCCAGAAGGAAGTCACTTCCCTCAAACGGAGTGAGGGAAGGGGAAGGGTCGGAAATGATAAGGTCAGTAGAAAGACTGCCACTGGATGAGAAACCAAGGACTTCTTGAGAATACTCCTCAGACGCAACATCGATGATGTCAATTCGGTTAACCGTTTCAGCGTCATAGTTGGAGGAGTATCTTGAAGTTTGATCAAGATTGAATGTGATGGCTTCGCCACCAACACGTAGAGTGATTTCTTTTTCGAATACATCGATTAAAGCACGACCCGTTCTTAAGAATCCCCTCTCGAGAATGAGAGGAACTCTTGGGCCAGCATCGAAATCAACAATCATGAAATCTGCCGGAAAATGGAACTTTCCTACTTTCACGAAGATATCTTCGGCAATGCCGAGAGGACAGGATATATTACGGTCTGCAAGCTCGAGTGTCATGCAGGTCGGAGTGAGTCTTTTCCAGACTGTGTAAGGCATCAGGTTAATGCTTGCGCCAAGATCGGCCAAGGCAAAGCATTCAACCATCCCCGGGAAAATACAAGGAATGAGAAATTTCCCGGGATCTTCAAGCTTTTCGGGAAGCTTTTTCAAGAGCACTGCTGAGCAATGCTCATTAAGAGGAGTTTTTGCCATCTCACAGAGTTTTTCTTTGTTGCTTATCAAATTTTTGATTGTTGAAGCAAACTTAGGCATGAGAAGAAGAGCGTCCGCGAAGCTAATATCAAAGTGTAATTCTTGGAAAATTTGATAAAATTTTTCCATCTGATGGTTAGCTTTTTCGCGGTTCTTTTGATCATTCAAACGTGAAGGATATGGAATTGAAAGCTTAGGATCATTCTTTGGGATTTCATCAGAAATCACAGGAGGATCAAATACAACTTTCGGCTTACGAGCCGGGACCGGGACGACTTGAGGGTGGACGTTGTTGATACCTCCGTTATTAGTAGGAAGTACCGTGTCCGTGGTAACCTCAGGTTCACGTTCCGCTACCTTAATAGGAGGAGAAGAAGAGGTAGAAGGAATAGAGGGTCCATTGTAAGATACCCCACTTCGGGTGGTGATCGCTTTGACATCGCCCCTCGGGTTAGCAATCGTGTTGCTCGGTAGTGTACCCGGGCCCGAGGGTCGATCATTTAAAGACTTCTGAAGCTCAGAGATCTTGCTGATCAATAACCGATTCGTTTCCTCTTGTGCTTTCATGAATTGTTTTAGCACTTCATCGGAGGAAGACGAGGGTGAAACAACGTTTTGAGGAGGATTTTGAACACGATTGTTTTGAAAATTCCCTTGATTTTGATTGTTGTTACCCAGAAAATTGTTTCTCTGATTGAAATTTCCCTGATTGTAATTCCCTTGATTTTGGTTTCTTTGAAAATTTCCCTGAAAACCTTGATTTTGATTGCCATTTTGAAAATTGTTTTTGATTAAACTGGCCTTGATTTTGGTTCGGGTTTTGGAAATTTGAGTTTTGACCTTGGTTAAAATTCTGATTCGAGTTACGGTTTTGATTTTGGTTAAAACCGGGAGGTCCGAGAAAATTGTTGCAACGATAGCTTAAGAGATTACGGTCCCCTTGTGGTTGGTAAGAATTACCCCCCGTATTGTAGGAACTGTGAGCAGCATAAACGTTCTCTTGAGGAAAGCCAGCAGTAGCTGGACACTCGGAATAAAGATGTGGGCCCCCACAAGTTTCACAACTTAGGGCCACGGCTTTCACTTGCTGATTTTGAACCTGATTTTGCATCGTTTGGTTCATTCTCAACACAACCGTAGAAATATCATCCATCTTTTTGGTAAGAGCAATTATTTCAGGAGATGATGATGAAGGAGTAACTGAATTACATGACGCATCCCTCTCCGCAGAGGAATCCCAAAAGTTATGGTGGGTAGTCATGTTCTCAATTAAGTCATAGCACTCCTCGAGACGCCTTTTCATAAAGGTCCCACCAGCAGCAGCATTGAGAATATCCCGGTGCCTCAATGTCAGACCATTATAGAAGGTATCTATGATGGTAACTTGTAACATATTGTGGTTAGAACACTGATCAATAGCTAGCTTATAACGTTCCCAAGCCTCAAAAAGAGACTCATCGGGACGTTGCCGGAAGTTGCTGATATCATTTCGTAACTTGGTAACCATGGAAGGTGGAAAATATTTTGCTAAAAACTTGGTTACCATTTCATCAAAGGTATGAATAGAATTCTTTGGGAGTCGGTCAAACCATGCAGTGGCATGATGAGAGAGAGAATAGGGGAAGAGGTACAGCCGGAGGGCATCATCGGTGACACCATGCTGTTTCATGCTTTGGGTGACCGTGAGATATTTGTCAAGATGCTTGTTAGCATCGTCACCCGGTAATCCGTGAAATTGACACGAATTCTGGACTTGTTGGATCATGTGGTGCTTGAGGCCAAAGTCCGTAGCCTCAATAGTGAGTGGTGCAATAGGCCCACCCCGCCCTTGCATGGTAGGCTGGCACAGCTCCTCCATCGTTCAGAGATCGGGAGCTGGCACATCCCTGGGAGGGTCAGGGGGTGGTAATGGTGGTGGTGGCCCAGCGGCCATTTCGGTCTTTGGTTCTTGTATGTCAGAACGTAGCTCGGGTACGTTTTTCTGATGTTTACGTTTTGTTTGTGACCGAGTGCGCATGCACTAAAAACAATTTTTCAAAACAAGATCGAGGCAAAACCACAGTGAACTTAAACCAATTATCATAAGTGAATGACTTCTTTAAAAAAGGTACACCACTCACAAGGATATAAAGACAAGTTTTAATCTTAAGTTCGGGAACTTATTATGTCCACACCCCCAGTTGGTAGGTGTTCAGCCTTAGTTTGCGGTGGTAAGATTTTATGTATTTATTAATTTTGAAAAACTGCTTTAGGCTTCTGGGTGTGTGTGCAGAAAACTTGGGAAATATTTTTGGAACTGATTCGTTAACCGAAATTGTTCTTTTAAGATTACTCGCAGGCTGGCGGGAGGAAGTAAATAGGTTTCCTCTTCAGTTCGCAATTTAATGTCAGAACTTACCTTAAACCAACTGTTTCAGGTTGTAATCTTAAAGAAAACGAAGTAATTTAACTTCACAATTTGTTTTGTTGTTTTTGATTTTTTTGGTGTTTTTAACACTTTAGGAAAAGTGTTAATGAACTTTTTTGATTTGATTATATTTTTACAAAAACTTTTTACAAATTTGTGAAATTTGTACAGGGAGGGTTTTGAAAACCACTAAACTTAAAACGATTTTTAAAACACGCAACAACCTCCCCGGCAGCGGCGCCAAATTTTGATTGGGGCTAAACCGTCAGATATAATTGACTAAGGTCAACTAGTCAAAAACAGCTTATCCCAATGCTCCGTGGATAGTATAGTGTGTCCCCGGGTCGTTAAAGTCCCAGCGAGATTGAAATGGTGTTATTTGAAATCGTTTATGAGTGAGTGGCACTGAGGACAGTAGCCCAGATGATGTGGAATTGATTTTGCTACTGTTATTTTGGTATTTGTACACAGATATAATATTCACAAAAATCAGATATACTAGTATATGCAAAAATTCACAATTAAGATCACGTAACATACTGGAAAAATGAGGTTTTGATAATTAACAAACTACAAGGGGTGCTTTTGAAACTTTTGAAACTTAAAATTAAAAGAAAATTAAAAATGAAAATGAAATTATAAAAATGATTATTTTACTATTTAAATATTATTTAATTAATTAAACTAATTAAAATCTAATTTAAAACTAATTTAAATTAACTTAAAAATGATAAATGTTACAAATTAACCTAAAAACTTGCAAAAATAATTTCTAAACTTAAATTAGAACTTGAAGAAAGTATAAAAAATAAATATTTTTGTCTTTTTATGGGTTTTTTATTAATTAAAAACTATTTAACTTAACTAAACTAATTAAACTACTTTAAATTATTATTAATACTAAATTAACTTAGAAAATTAAGAGAAAATTTAGAAAATTATTTAACCATCACAGAAATCCTAAAAAATTATAAAAACTTCTAAAAATTATGTTTAAGGCTAATCCACTAATTAATTACCTTTTAATTAACTTAAATCTAATTTAAATGATTAAAATAAGAAAAATTGAAAATGAACAGTAGAAACTAAAAATTTATTTTCTAAAAGTCTTAACTAATTTATAAAACTTAGAAAAATTATAAAAACCTACTGTTGTTAATAAAAATTAAAGAAAACTAATTAATAACTAATATTACTTATTTAATTAATTAAACTAATTTTAAATCTAATAAATAGTAAACAGATTAAGAAAAATCTAAGAAAATTATTTTAACTACTTAAAGGTACTAGAAAATTTTAAAAATTATGAAAATGGACAAGTGCTTAAAAATAAGCTGAAAAGAAAATTGAAAAAGATAGTTTCTATTAAATAGAAGCTATCACTAAATTTAAAGTTGGTTTTTGTTGGTTTTTCTTTTTGATAGCTAAAAGTTAGATGAAAATAAGCTACTTTTGTAAATCAACTTTTTATGATGCTTAAAAATAAGCAGTATGCACCCCCTTTAAGTTAGACAGTTGACTGATGTTGACTGAGTAGGCAAATAAGCACACAGATCTGAATGTGGGGTCCACAATGGCAAAACTATGTACAATTAAGCTAAAAAAACTAGAATAAGCCAAAAAAAACAATTAATGAGTCCAAATAAGCTGATAGGAACCAATTAAGCACTTTTGCAAACTGAAAATGAACACAGAATGGGGACAGACTTTGGGGTGGATTCCAGGTGGGGTCCACATGATCGTAGGTCAAACCAAGGGTCAATGCTTGTTCCCTGGTAGGAGGGGGTTGTTAGAAGCTAAAATGAACCACTAGGGCCCACTGGGGTAGGCTGCAGCCACCACTAAAGGTGATGGTGTGGTGGAAGTCTGCTGGTGCAGGGGAGGTTTCCTTCCCTGCAAGTGTTTTTGGAGCTGTGTGGAGCCCACACAAAAATTCCCAAAAATCAAACAACTATGAAACCTTAAAGAAGAGCTGATAGAATATAATTAGCAATAAATTTCAAGCTCTAAACCTTAATCCTAAATTCTACAAAAATCTTTGAAATTTTGCAAAATCTGAGAACAAAACACTTTGACTTTTTGAGAAAACTTGGTTATTTGACTTTGGTGACTTTTGTTTGATCCTAAATGACTGAAAACATGTTAATAAGCTAAACTAAGGTTGATTTAAGTTAAACTAACAATCTATACTAGGTTATGAATGGCTTTTGGGACTTAAAAACTCACACAGTTGACTGTGTGGGTTTTTTTTTTTTGTGATTTTGACTTTTCTAAGTACAAGGCAAAATTTTAATGGTCAATTATACTTAAACTAGCCTAATGTGACTTGTCCCAACCAAGAACAACAACACTGAGTGTCCTAACTTTAGTCAAACACACTAATCCAAACACCCTTAAATTGACTGTTTATAAAGCAAATATGAGATAAAGCTTTCCAATCCACAAACTCAGTTCAAAATATGAATCAACAAGCTCAAATGATCACAGAAACTCAACAATCAAGCATAATCAATAACACAAACTCAGAATGCAATTATGGACTAATATCTAACAGTAGGTATTCAAATTATGCTAATAACCTTCAAATTATAAAATCTACTACCACTAGACTATATTATGATGTATTAAGACTACTGAAACAGTAAACAATCCAATAACAAAGGTCTACACTATAAATCCAAATTATGCAATGCTAAGCTAATAAAATGAAAAATAGACACTTACAAGAATACCCTCAGCATGAACAGAAGGTTTTCCTATGATGCCTATCTTTAGATAGGCTGTCTTCACTTCAAATCTTGCCCACCAATGCTCCTTTATACCTGAAATCAAACTCAAATACAAAACAATTGACTATAGTTGACTATTTTTATATTTTTGGTTTTCTTCTAGTAACACTGGTTTTTAAAGTCTCTAAAAGCTTCAATAAGCTTAAGGAACCTAAGTGACCTATTCTCAGTCCATGATTCTTGATACCAGTTACAATTAAGCTTAATTAGAAATGCATAAATTGAGAAAATTGAAATTACACAGAACAGAAATGAAACCTTGATTTTATTACTTGAAAAGATTTAAAGTACACTAGAATTACTACTACAATGCTTAGAATTTGAAAGTTACACTGAAATTGGAAACCTAATTTAAAATCGACACTAATAATACTTAATTAACTACCTCAAGTCTTCCTTGCACTCCTCTGCCTTTTATAGCCATCTTCTAGGGTTTCTTTGCCCTCTCTGATCAAATCCTATCACAAGTTGTAGCCAATTAATGTCTGAAACTCTCTAATTGGATGCCACGTATTTTGGCGGTAAATCCTTTTTTGCAAATTGCTCTGGATATCAGACAAGGGGGGTGCATTTAATGCTGACGTGAGGGTGTTTTGTAGTGGGTTTGGGCGGTGGATGTGATGGGGTGGTGGGCTGAGAATGATGGGATGGCCAAGTGGGGCTGTGGGGGAGGGAAGCTGGGTAGGAGATGGTCGTTTGACCATGTTTGACCGAGGGGGTCGTTTATTAGTTTGGGTATTGGGTGGGCTGAGGTGCATTGGGCCCAAGTGAAAAAGGAAATGGGTGGGCTAGGGGAATGGATTGGATTGGTTTTGGTTTTAGGGTAATAGTTTAGGTCCGGTTTGGTTTATGTATTTCACAAGGACTAGTTTTGCAATTTATCGAAAGTTTAGGGACTGGATTTGGCATGTTTTTGAAATATTCCATGGGGTGTGTTATGAATAGTACATGGACCAAAGTTGACTTTTCCATTTAATTTTCACCAGGGACTAAAACTGCCAATCTTTCAAACTTCAGGGACCATTTGTGTAATTTCACCAAACTTTTCCACCAAGTACCAATCCTGCCATAAAAGGTTAGTGCAAGGACAAAATTTGTTTTTCTCAAAGTTTTTAATATCCCAGGGACCATTTTTGACAATTTTCAAAGTTCAGGGACTAAACTTGACATTTTTGTGAAACTTTGCACCAAAGGACTAATTGTGTAACTTTTTGATTTAAAATGACCTTTGGTGACTTTTTCAAGTTTTTAGAACAACTAGGGACTAGATTTGACAACTTTTGAAAGTTGAGGGACTGAAACTACCAATTTTGCAAACTTTGTGCGTTTTTCATCTGTTTTTGATATTTTTGCATTTGAAACATGTAAAACACTTTCCTGGGATATTTTCACTATTTTGATTCAATATTAAGTGTTTTTAGATGTTTTGGCAGCCCAGAAAAAGGTAAAAATGATGAGTATTTACACACTCATCACCACTCCTTCTTTTGAACCGATCGTCTCCGATTCTTCCCCTTCCCTCACTCCGTTTGAGGGAAGTGATCTCGCTTGGGAAGAACTAATGCTTGTCTTTCAAATGAATCATTTTCACCAAAAATTGATAATAATAACTATGATCCGGAGGCGGACATTTTATTAATTGAAAAAATGTTAAATGAAAACCCGATTGTTTCTTCCCCTCCGATGGACCTAAAAATGGCAGACGTAAAAGAAGTAAAGCCGTCTATTGAGAATCCTCCGGAGCTCGAGCTCAAGGATTCACCTCCTTATCTCGAATACGCATACTTGGAAATTAATAATAAATTGCCCGTCATAATATCAAAAGGCCTTAAAGATGAGGAGAAGACACGACTGTTAGATGTGCTTCGGAAGCATAAAAGTGCTATTGCTTGGCAAATATCCGACATTAAGGGAATCGACGCTCGATTTTGCACTCATAAGATTCTGCTTGACGATAATCACAAAGCTTCCATCCAACAACAACGACGGGTTAACCCACTAATCCACGAAGTGATCAAAAAGGAAGTTATTAAACTCCTTGACGCTGGAATGATTTATCCGATCTCGGATAGTTCATGGGTTAGCCCGATTCATTGTGTTCCAAAGAAGGGCGGAATCACTGTTGTGAAAAACGAAGATAATGAGCTTATACCGACTAGACTTGTGACCGGATGGAGAGTTTGTATCGACTACCGCAAGTTGAATGACGCAACACGTAAAGACCATTTTCCGCTCCCTTTTATGGACCAAATGCTTGAACGTTTAGCGGGAAATGAGTTCTATTGTTTCTTGGATGGCTTTTCTGGATACTTTCAAATTCCCATTGATCCCCCGGATCAAGAAAATACCACTTTTACTTGCCCGTATGGAACATTTGCCTATCGTAGAATGCCCTTTGGCCTATGTAACGCTCCAGGCACGTTTTAACGGTGCATGACGGCCATTTTCTCAGATATGATTGAAAAAAACCATGGAAGTGTTCATGGACGACTTCTCCGTCTACGGAAATTCTTTCAACTCGTGCCTCTCCCATTTAGAGAATATGCTAATTCGGTGTGAAAACACCAATTTGGTTCTAAATTGGGAGAAGAGCCACTTCATGGTTAAAGGGGGCATAGTCCTCGGCCATAAGATATCCAAATCTGGGATTGAGGTAGATCGTGCAAAATTCGATGTCATTGCTAAGTTACCTCATCCGACTACCGTCATAGGAATCCGAAGTTTCCTTGGTCATGCTGGCTTTTACCGACGTTTTATACAAGACTTCTCCAAAATAGCCCGACCTCTGACCCACCTTTTAGAAAAGGATGCTCCGTTTAACTTCACAAATGAATGCGTCGATGCATTTAATGTTTTGAAGAAGAAGTTAACGGAGGCACCAATCTTAGTTGCCCCCGATTGGGACTTACCATTTGAGCTAATGTGTGATGCAAGTTATTATGCCATTGGTGCAGTTCTGGGGCAACGTAAGAATAAATACTTTCAACCGATACACTATGCAAGTAAGACCATGAATGACGCCCAACATCACTACACAACTACCGAAAAAGAGATGTTAGCGGTTGTCTATGCTTTTGAAAAATTTAGACCATACTTGCTTTTAAAGAAATGCATAGTGTATACGGATCATTCGACCTTAAAATACCTAATGGAAAAGCAAGATGCTAAGCCACGCTTAATGCGGTGGGTTCTTTTACTTCAAGAATTTGATGTCGAAATTAAAGACAAAAAAGGAGCTGAGAACCTTGCTGCTGATCACCTTTCACGACTTGAGAACCCCCATCAAAGTGTTCTCGAGAATAAGGAAATTACGGAAACATTTCCTCTCGAGACACTTGGGAGTGTGTCTAATATTGACCAAAGTACCCCATGGTTCGCCAATTTTGCGAATTACCATGCGGGGAATTTCATAAGAAAAGGGTTGTCGTCTCAACAAAAGAAGAAATTCTTTAAAGATGTCCAACATTATTTTTGGGACGACCCCTATTTGTTCAAAGTCTGTGCAGATCAAGTGATCCGGCGGTGTGTTCACGGTACGGAAGCCGTTGAAATTCTTATGGCATGCCATAGTGGACCCACGGGGGGACATCATGGTGCCAACTTCACCGCAAAGAAAGTGTTCGATTCCGGCTTCTATTGGCCGACGATTTATCGGGATGCCCATGAATTGGTGAAATCATGCGATTCTTGCCAACGTCAAGGGAAAATTTCTCAAAAATATGAAATGCCACAAAATGCTATTCAAGTTTGTGAAATTTTTGACGTTTGGGGCATCGATTTCATGGGTCCATTCCCGTCATCAAGAGGAAATAAGTATATTCTCGTGGCCGTCGATTATTTGTCCAAATGGGTTGAAGCAAAGGCGCTCCCCAACAATGACGCCCGAGTAGTTGTGAAATTCCTAAAAAGTCTCTTTGCCCGATTTGGTGCACCTCGAGCCATCATAAGCGATCGTGGGACCCATTTTTGCAATGACCAATTTGCTAAAGTTATGCTTAAATATGGTGTCACACATCGTCTTTCCACGGCTTATCATACACAAACGAGTGGTCAAGTGGAGGTGTCCAATCGTGGCCTAAAAAGGATATTAGAGAGGACCGTAGGAGAGCACCGTGCCTCATGGGCCGATAAGCTAGACGATGCTTTATGGGCTTTCCGGACCGCTTACAAAACACCCATTGGGTGCACTCCATATAAGCTGGTTTACGGGAAAGCTTGTCATTTGCCCATCGAACTTGAGCACAAGGCCTACTGGGCCTTAAAACATGCCAATTTTGACTTAAAAACTGCGGGTGATCACCGAAAAGTTCAATTGAACGAATTAGTCGAACTTCGTGATCAAGCTTACGAGAATTCTTTAATTTATAAAGAGAAAACAAAAAGACTTCATGATGCCAAGATCAAAGACCGCGTTTTCAACGTTGGTGATCAAGTGCTTCTTTTTAACTCTCGTTTGAAGATTTTCTCGGGTAAGTTTAAAACCCGTTGGTCTGGACCATTCACCATAACACAAGTATTCCCTTATGGTACCATTGAGTTGGCTCAACCCGATGGTCCCAACTTTAAGGTGAATGGTCACCGTTTGAAACACTATTTCGGAGGGGACGTACCAACCATGGTAGTCCCGGATCTCCAAACTTTCCCCAAGGACGAATGAATTCGGGGATCGAGTCAAGCTATGTGACTCGGTAATCAAAAACAAAGCGCTTCGTGGGAGGCAACCCATGCTTATCCAATTTCATCTTCTTAATTTTCTTATTTCTAATAAATAACGTGAGGAGGGGGTACCTCTTCCAATCTTGTGTTTCGTGGTTGTTTGCGTATGATTGTCCAGGATTGTCCCTGATTTATGATGACTCTCGTGCTCGTGGTTTTGTCTTTCTCTCCACTCGAGTCTCATTCATCGATGCTTTTGGAAATCCAATATCCGTAAATCTTATCGACTAACGTTTTCTTTGGCATAATTAATAAACGGCCCTAGATTTATGTTATGATTACCTTTACCCATTAAAACATTGAGGACAATGTTTAATTCTAGTCCGGGGGAGGGTGAATCTTCGATTCGATTTGACCTTGCATTTTTCACCATGTCATGTACTCTTGCAACTCCGTTTTTCCACCAAAAATGAAAAAAAAATTGAAAAATTGAAAAAATTTCAAAAATTTTGAAGAAAAGTGAATGAAAAATCCATGAAAAAGCACAAAAACATGAGAAAAAGTTGAAAAAGTTGTGCAAAAATATAATAAAAGTTTGAATAAATGATTTGACACCTTGTTGACTTTCTTGCTGGCGAGAGTAGGAATAAATATTTTGACTTGACCGGGCGTGTTGAGCCCTAGCTTGTTCCCTTAACCAATGATAATCATAAAAGTTTGTGCTAGCCTTGTACGCAAGGAGCTACTCTTTTGTTGGCTCCCGTACTTGACTTTATACATGCACGGCTTGAAAAGCTTTCGCTAGTCACTTACACTAGGAGCTACAAAACGCGAATTCTTTCCAAGAATTTGCAAGCTCCCGTATTTGACTTTATATATGCGTGGCTAATTATCGGCTAAGCATCTGCTAATCTCATTATTTGAGATCTTAAATTTGCAGAGAACGAGAAATGATAGAGTTTATTTACGAGTTTAATGCTAAACGTGGAGTAGTGGTTCTCTTTAGAGCTCATAAAAGGTACTCGTGACTTTTTACACCCATCAGATACGTCACCAATATATAATAGATGTTCTAGGTTAATTAGTGGTATTTCGATTTGAGTAATATTTAGTTATTTGTTTTCTTAAGAGAATTTTTGCTTTAGAAGTTGGGTACATATCAAGGAACGTCAAAAATAAGAGCAAAAAGTGAAAAAATCAAAAGTCAAAAGTTGATTATCTATGTGGTTTTGGAGCTACCCGATAAGCTTCCATTGATGTATTGAGAAAAGTCAAAGAAAGAAAAAAGTATGAAAAAAATATGGGAAAAGTGAAAAAAAAAGTGAAAGATGAAAAAAATGAAAGTTGAAAGTTATGTTGAATAAGAGTTTGGATGTAAATAAGTTGTTGGAGCGTGAGGTACATGTGAATGATTATAAATTGGACACATGAGGTGCAGGTGTAGTACTCCGTAACTTATATTTATGATGTTGTATGTACCAAAAAATCCTTGATATGTACCGAATTTCTATTGCAGTGGTTCTTAAGAGAAAATGAATAATTACTTATCGTTTTAACTTAGGTGTCACTATCGGACTAAAAATTATTGAAACGAGAAAATATGAAGCGATTCATTTCTCAACAAAGTAAAATATTGAGATACAAAAACCTAGGACATGGGAGTAAGAAGTTTCCACGAGTAACTTTTATGAGTAGTGTTAGCATTAAATTTATAGATAAGCTGTGATCTCGTTTTTACGCTTAGTTTGGGAGCTCGTGAAAAATCAAGGATGACGATTTTTATCCGTATGGTCACTATTCCATGAGAAGTGTTTCTACTCGTAGACCCTAAAAATTATTGCAAAAATAATGAAAGTTCAACAAACCGTCACATGTATGAAATGCGAAAAGTCCAAAAATAGTAATGAAAGTAGAATAAAGGAAAATATTCGGAAAACGGAGCGTTTGCGGGATTAAATGATTTTATGACTTCTTTTGAACCTCCTTAATACTTTACAAAGTTAGTAGAAAGAGTTATGAAATTGTTTATCTCGTGAGCGTGAATTGATCACATTGCATCAAGGCACGGCAATACTTTAGTCCGGGGGATTTTGGTGAGTGCTTATTCACTCACCTTTTCTGAGCCAAAATAGGATCAAATAAACCAAAAACTAACCAAAATTGCCAAAGAATGTGTGTTGTGTTTGTGAATGTGCAGGAACGGATATTTAAGAAAATGACGAAAAATCACGAGAAAATGACAGAACGAGCACGAGATTTGGAAAAGTGTCAATAGCCGGAGCCGGGGAAGCTTAGTGGTCATAAGGAGTCCTCAAAGTTTCAGAAATTACAAAAGTGGCCCCTCGGAGAAGTTTGAGAAAATTACATGTTTGGCCCTTCAAGTTTCAAGACTTGTCAATTTTGGTCCCTTAAAGAATATTATTGAAGATATGACATTAATGGCCCTTCAAGAATTGTGAAGAATCACAAATGGTTCTTGGATACTAGTATTGAAGAATGGCAGCTATGGTCCTTGTATTTTCAGAAATCTACACAATTAATCCCTTGGTTATTATTACAAACACAACCGGATCCACCACATTCATTAACCCAAAAATAACCTAATCCAATACTCACCCTGGCCCAAAACAACATAAGCCCACCTCCCTACTATCCATTACCCGATCCAAATCCACCCCTTTATTAATACCCGGTCAAATAAAACCCACCCAAAGTCAAAATAATAAAAAAAAATAACCAAACGCGCCATTTACTGTGTTTCTTCCCCAACCAATTACCCTGCTCCCATCACTTTTACCTTAGATTCTTAGTACGAGGTTTCACCCTTCTAGAACCTGACACGTTGTCAGAAGATGTCAACATTTCCCAGCATACGTGGACCATTTCTAGCTCACTGTTTGGATGCTTGAACGTGGAAATGAGATAAGGATTAACCAAACAGCTAAGAATGAGGTGGGATGACAACATTTTGGATTGAATCAAGATTGTATGGCCAAGAATTGCTTCTGGATCCTTCTGAGCCAAAACCCTAGCTCACCCCTGCTCTGCTATAAATACCCCCTAGATACGTTTTTGGTGTGTAGATTTAGAGTAAGGTTATGCTGCAAAAATGTTTTCTCATTTAGTAATCTTGTAATTTCTTTTCTGTAATGTTTTAGTTATAATAATAAGATTTTAGTTTAAATCTCTTTAAATTTTGTTTTCACTTATTATGCATTTTGGTTAAATTACAATAAAAGTTCATTTCTTTCTGCATTTTCCAGCTTATATTAGTCCTTTATAAACTTTTCAAAGTTATTTAGCAAGTTTTTGGTTCACTTTATTGAAAACTAAAAAAATAATAATAATAATAATAATAAAATAAAATAAATAAATAAATAAATAAAAAATCTGAAAAATAAAAAAAGATGTTTACTTTTCTTAATTTTGTTTCCTTTAGCTTCTCAGAAGCTTGTTTTAGCGTTATAATAATTGCTAATTCATTTCTGTTCTCAAAATTATAAGAAACAAAAAAATAAAAAAATAATAATAAAAAAAAATGTTTACTTTTTTAAAAATCCGGCTTCAATAAGCCTTTTTAGTCCTCTATATAAGTTTGTTCAAGCTTTCATAGCTTGTGGTAAGCTTATTAGCTCATTACTTCTCATTTCCATTAAAGTCAACAAAAGTCAACCTGAGCTTATTCAATAAGCTCAGCTTATTGGGGAGTTGTAGGCAGCCAAGAAGGTGTCCACTTGGCCTGTCAAAAGATAGGCAAGCTTAGTGACCCCCTCTGTTTGAGCTGAGGGGGGTTTTGCTTTGTAAGTTCTATAATTTAAATTTTAGCATACTATTTATTTACTGAGTGAAGTATTTTAGACCTTAGTTGATTGCTTGATTCTGTGTTATTTCATGTTATTTACTTATTTGAGTTCATGTTTGATGCTTGTATTTGATGTTTGAGTATTATACTTGAATTGAATTTTTGATTGTGAGGTTGTGTGGATCTGTGAATCTGAGAATTGGTGTTGTATTGTTGTTACTTGCTATTGATCTAATGTTTATTGATGATATTGTACTGATTATGATCATGGCTGAGTTGATTTAAGGATGGGAATTGGTATTTGAAGTGTAACAGTTATAAAAGGGTGTTTGGTAGACCAGTGTGTTGCCAGCCTGGGGTGTTTCTTGGCTTGTTTTTCTGCACTAATAGGTCACTTAGGTAATATTAGATACGAATAGGTCATAAAATACATAGGTTGTTAAGCAAAAGTCACATCTCACTTAAAAGCTAAATGTTGCCTGCATAAGCTTGATAATCTGCTCTGCTATAGTTTGAATTGTGGTATCTAGTGGTTATGTTTGTGATTTTCATGTGTGATCCTGCTTAATAAACATTTAGTGTTACATTTAGGAGATTAAAATTCACTTAAGCCAAAGTTCTTGTGTAATCAAAAAGTCAACTGTGCAGCCTTGTTTGTTTTGTTCACTGCTGATCTAGGGCTAAATTAGGGTTCAATTGGTGTATTAGAATTAGGGCTTTTGAGTTTTTTGTGTTCTCTGCTGGGTGGTTTTGCTTTTGCCCCCTTAAAATTCCAAAAATCAACTTATCAGAGTGCTTATTTTAGAGCTTAAAGTGGGACCTGAACTGCTTGTATTTTTCTCATATATGCAATCTGTCATATGTGCTTATAGGGTTACAAATTGTGTTTATCTGTGTTATATAAGTTGTTTCAAGCTTATTAATGTGGCCTAAACCTTCTGTGAACATTTTATGCTAAATGGTACTGTTTGCTTATTAATAAGCACTTATTCAAACTGCTTTTTGAGTCCATCTGCTTATTAGTTTGTGATAATATGTCCATTTTAATTTTCCTAGGTTCTTAATAATAAAATATAATTTTCTGCATTTTTTTCATATTTTTCTGAGCTTATTTGATATTTTTAATAATTAAAATTAGATTTTTAGCCTTTTAAATTAATTTTTAATTACTTTTAATTCCTGAAAATTATATAAAAAAAATAGTTTTCTGTTTCAAAATTAATTTTAATTTATTTTAGAGTTTTCCAAACTTAATTTGTATTTTTCAAGTTATTTTTCACAATTATTTACTTTTTAAATCATTAAAAAAATACAAAAATATAAATAAATTCATAGAAAATTAATAAAAAGTCAAAAAAATATTTTTCTTTTTCTGGAAATTTATTTTATTAGTTTAAAATTTTTAGAAAATTATTTCACATTCGTAGGATCATTTTTAAATTAAAGTCACGTTTTAAATTTGTACGTTACGTTTTAAATAAACGCGTTTGCATTACCGTTTTTACGTTTTTAACTTTAGTGCATCCTTAGTTTGTACCCCTTGCATAATTTGTGTTTGTTTATCAATATTTGAATTATTTGATCACTATTTTCTTTTTCATCACTTTTCAATTCACGATTTGCACGAATCGATATTCTTGATTCCATTCACCTTCACTTGGAAACGACTCGGGTGATCCGTATTTCTTGCGGATCACTTCGATACTATACTACTATAATATATAATTGGTTTTCACACGAATCAATCCTCCATCATTTTCATCATGTCAGCTTGTGAAACTAAAACTTCATGAGAATTTGATTTCTTCCCCATGTTCTTGTATTTCATCTTGTCATTATGTTCCTTGAACAACAAAAATTTGTAATAATCACTTGGAAGCTCTGGGTCTGTGAATCCATAAAACTTGCATTTCTTAGTGTATTACAATCACACGTTAATCATTGTATAGAACCTTGACCATAAATTGGACATTATACAAAAAAATTCTTACATAAATTGGACATGCTTTGAATCGTCTACCGGGATTTGTTATGGTCCAAGACACTTGTTCTTCAACTGGTAATGGGTCTTTACATTCACAATGTGTAGCAGCTTGGTAGTACTCAATGGTCTTTCGAGTGGATCTGGAAGTAAATGAAGAAGAGGAGGCCATGGATGGTTGGTGGTTATTAAAAAAGTGAAGTAGATAAGAACTAGAAGAAGAAGAAGAAGAAGAAAGTGATTTAGGGTTAGTGGGGTGGGGGCATGTGGGTATATAAATTGGGGAAATAAAAATAAAGGAAAAAAATAAAATAATGGTAATGTGGCATTTAACCGGATCCACGTCGGATGAGCAGGTGAAACAAGTTACTTGCTACACACAATGGACAAACTCAGCAAGTTCAGTGATACATTGGGGGAAAAAAAAGAAAGATACATACAATGGGAAAAGTTGGCAAGTTAAATACATTTTTAAGTAATTTACCCCATTAAGTTAGAATCAGATTCAGATTTTTCAATTACACATTCAGATTCAAACGTGCGAATCATATTCAGACTCAGAGCCTCTCAACAAATAAACATGAATCATACTGTATTGATTTGGTGGGTTTTGATGATGGAGTTGTGCTTCCTCTTATTTAATTGGTAATTAGTTCCTAGTTGTTTATAGTTAATTTCCTCTTTTAATTGTTTAAAAAAGAAAAAATCGTTAAAAATAGTTAAAAATAATAATTTATTGCTTATTTCTATTGTCAAGTCTCTTGCTACACAATAAAATTCATCAAAATTCTCTACTTATTTCTATTCTTTGAATTTCAAATATTTGCTTCACTTAATTTTTCTGAATTTTCTCTAACAAACGTGCTCACTGTAATGAATTGCTTACGATGAGTAGTAGATCAGAAATATCTTAAGAGATATGTTTTTTTTAAAAGTAAAATGTATACACTTAATATTAAACTATAAAAATATGATATGTCTCTACAACCACACATTTGATACAAAAATAGATATATCTCCTTTTAAATTTCTCTCTCTTATTTAATTTGTGTGGCTATAATTTTTTCTCACTGTTATCATTTTATTTTTTTCTTTTTATTGGATCTCTTCCTAATTAGTAGATGAGAAAAATAAAATTAAAAAGAAAGAAGAAAAAAAAAAGGTTATTGTATGTTTTCAACAGTACCAAGTTTTCAACAAACAACGGCCAAGTAATTGATGTGTGTGCTATAGTTTCACAAAAATAATTGTTTATCACAAATTTTGTTTCAAAACGAGTGGAGGTACCCGCGCGTTGCTGCGGAAATACCGTGCTATTTTTTTTTCTTTTTTTCTTTTTCACACCTTAGGGCTCAGGGATTAAATTGCAAAAGACTACTCTTGCTTTCACTGTGGCACTCTAAATGAATTTTGTTAATAGATTTTCCAAATCTTGTCAAAAATGTATTTTGATGAAAATTTTTAATAATCAAAATATCATTTTTTTTTTGTCAAATATTACAAAAAAAAAAAAAAAAAAAAAAAAAAAAAAAAAAAAAAAAAAAAAAAAAGTGCTACAGTAACATTGCTACAGTACACTACAGTGCTACAGTGCATTGCTACAGTACCTTAATATAAAAAATGTATGTTACTGTAGCTACAAAAAAAAAAAAAAAACTGTAGCAGAAGAGGGAATAGTACATTCACGCTAATTGTAATATTGTATAATTGTTACTCCGTATTTATCTATGCATTTTATATTTTTTTCTTTTTATTTATTGGATCTCTTACCAGTTAGTAGATGATCAAAAAAAAGTAAATAAATAAATAAATAAATTATAGTATGTTTTCAAGAGTTGAGATCCATGAAAAACCCATACATACCATAGAACTTATCAACTAATCATAGCCACCCATTTATTTTTTCCACATTTTTTCAAAACAACATATCTTGCAAACGGTAAATCTTCAAACTACAAAAAAATACCATCGCGTCGAGAAATAAATCATCTTTTTATAAATATGCATTGTTATATACTTTCGATGAATTTTATTTTATTTTTTTATTTATTTATTTTTTTTAGTTTCCGTTTAAAAAAATCATATATGATTCGTAAAAATTATATATGATTTGATTTTACAAATCACATATGATTCTTATAAATCATATATGATTTGTAAAAATCATATATGATTCGTAAATATCACATATGATTTGATTTTAACGAATCACATATGATTTTTACAAATTGTATATAACTTTTCTGGGAGGAAATTTTGAAAAAAAAAATCGTCGAAAAAAAAGGTTCGTCAATAGTATATAACTATGCGTATCTATATAAAGATAATTTAATTTTCGTCGCGATAATATTTTTTTTTTTTTTTTTGCGTAACGATTTATAGTTTGCGAGATATTTAATTTTTAAAAAAATGAAGAAAGTTTATTTTTTTATTTTGATAAAAAAAATTAGTAGCTAAAATTTCTTGATTGGTTATATGGTAAAACTTGGTTCTACACAGATTTTTTTGCATGTTTTTCGATAGTACCAATTTTTCAAAAACCAACGGCCAAGTAATTGATGTGTGTGCTTTAGTTTCGCAAAAATAATTGTTTATCACCAATTTTGTCTCAAAATTGTTACTCCGTATTTATCTATTCATTTTATGTAATTTCAATTAATCAAAAAACTTAATTAAAAAATGATCACATTTAATTTTATTGGTACACTGTACACAATATAATGATTGCCCCTTTTTAAAACTCATCATGTAGAAAATTATTTCTAGACAAACGTTAAAATAGTTATCAACCAAAATCGATTTTTTTTTCTTTTCTTTTTTTGGAAAATTAACATCAAGTTTGCTGATTATTCTAACTTTGTGGGTTATGATCACTATCATTGAATTTAAGTAACTGTACAAATTTGACTCTCAATATATCAAACTGGAATTCTAATTAAGTCTCATAAGACATGTTCTAATCATGAGCATATCTCTCTACTTTTTAAACTCACTTAAAGATTTGCTCCTACACCTACACATGGCAATTAAGTTATCTTTATAACTACACATTCAGAGGTAGAAAGTTGAATAATTGTAAAAACACTTTTAATGCATTTTTCATAGGACCATCTTATGAGTAAATGCAATAATTTAAGGGTCCAGTCTTTAAACGTGACTGATATATGCAACACACTTCGACTCGTACTATGGAGTCACGTGCCATGCACAAGAACTGAGTTATTGACAAGTGGTTGGCCTTTTGGTCCCGATAAAATTGAGCCTTTTGTAATAGATGAGTTTTGTGTGGACACTAATCCAATTATAGATTTATTAGCTTTTATTATGTTCGAAATTAAAGGGGTAAATTTGTACGCAAAGATGACATGCACAAAGAGATAAACATCCTAAACCACCCACAAACGACAAGGGACGGAGCCAAGATTATAAGTTAAGAGGGCTGGACCAGACTCTATTGTAACAACCAAACGTCGATATTTTTTTTGTAAATGGAATTGATGGTTCTTTAATCCTAGTTACTGATTAAAGGTCCAATTATTTGCTTTAGGCCTAGCTAGTATAAGATAATTAACAAAGTGCATCATAAACAGAAAAGAAAATTGTGAATACAGATTTTCAACTTTGATGATTCTAGTCATAGTAATAGTTTATTTTGAAAATTGAAATCTTACGTTGAATGGA
Source organism: Artemisia argyi (assembly GCA_030686995.1). Classification (NCBI taxonomy): domain Eukaryota; kingdom Viridiplantae; phylum Streptophyta; class Magnoliopsida; order Asterales; family Asteraceae; genus Artemisia; species Artemisia argyi. Next base: position 245,595,962 of record CM060708.1, on the reverse strand, counting down.
AACCTTTTCAAAGCATATAATACATAAGGCTTCAAGAAGGATAGTCCCATGTATTTCCAAGGTCTTGTGCCAAACTATGAAATACATCCTTAAAAAAAAAAAAAAAAAAAAAAAAAAAAAAAAAAAAAAAACACATTTAGCTATTCAGTATACAGATGCCTTATTTTACTTCGGTTCTACATTAGAAATTTGTTCATTTTCTTACCAGTTATTAATACTTAAACTATTTGGTCTTCAAAATATATAAAGTATTAATGCTAAAATATAAATCTTTAAAGTCCAAACAAAGTACTAACAGTTGAAGAAATGCAAAGAATATGTCATATATTGTTGTATTTTTGGCCAATTTCCATCGAGAATTTTGAATGAATTCAGATATTTGATATGAAGGTTGAATTTAACAATTATTAAAGTTAAAAGGGGTGAAAGTGAAACTTTATATAATAACAAAGATACAAGACAAAAAAGGATATATATAGTGATCTCACAAGTCATAACCTTATCTTTTACTGTTCGTCTTCCCCAGTTTATTACTTCATCACAAAGTAGCCAATCTCCATTAAACCACAAATACAAGTACAAATAATTTATATATCTCATCACGAAACACCAGTTAATAAGAGACCATTCCAACGATGAATATCATTGAATGTTAGGAGATGCAGATCGCATGATTTCTAAACTTAAGACTATGAGCTTATATTATATCAAACTTACTAGGCTCATTAGGGGGCGTAGCACCCGCTAGCCACCCCTGCCTCCGCCTCTGCAAACTACTATCTTCATCGTAACCAAAGAACTTATTATGTTTTGAACTAATCATTAATGTTTTTACGGTTATCATTAGATCAAAAGTCAACCTTTATATTATCTTTTGATCAAATATACCGTTTTACCATCGGGAGACATTATTTTTGAAATTACTCTCTCCGTTTTAAAATATAAGTACAATTTATTTTTTTTAATTGAACTTTGACTTTAAATATTTTAGATTGTATTATATAATACTTGATGCAAAAAATATAAATAGATAGTATGTTATATTTATTTTCATTTGGTATAATTTTTATCAAGTGATATACAATACAAACAAAAATATTTAAAGTCAAAGTTCGATACAAAAAGTCAAACTGAGGATGCAGTAATATTCTTGTAAGTGCAAAATATGTACGAAAAGGAATCTTATATCAAAAGATGCTTATAGTTAGGTGGTGTTTGTTTATTAAGAGAGTTTGAATCTGAATTTGAACCGCACGTATGAATCTGAATCTGATGCGTAAATGTCTGAATCTGAACGCATCTGAACGGAAAAAAAAACTCATGTTGGAACGGGGATTTTTTTATTTATTTTTTATTTTTTTATTTATTTATTTATTTATTTATTTTTTTTGTCAACAAGAGGCATTCAGACGCGTTAAGACACCCCTCCCAAGTCTTGACCATTAAGATAAAACTGCATCTGAACGCGTCTGAACGAAAAAAAAAAAACAAACGGTCTGAACGGCGTAAATATCTGACCGATTCAGACACAGTACCCGTTCAAAGGCGTTAAGAGGTTGAAAAAAAAAACAAACGCAGCCTTATTCTATCCAAAGGAGTGTGCACAAATATGTACAAATTTAAAAGCAATAATAAGAGGGCAAACTTTAGTACTCAAATGGAGAAAAATGAAGACACATTCAACACATAATACATTTTACATTTAACATATAAACCGGTAATCCTTCCATCCTAAAATTATAATCCTCATTTTGGAATGTCCTAAAATAATAGTCTTCTTCTTGTGTCAACCAATAAAAAAAAGGTTTAATGAGTCGAAATAATATTTGATTGATTGAATAGTGTATTTATACCACTTTTCTTAAACTGTGTGTTTTTGGTTAATAGATAATAATTTTGAGATGAATGGAGTAATAGAAAAGAATATATATATATATATATATATATATATATATATATATATATATATATATATATATATATATATATATATATATATATATATATATATATATATATATATATACACACACACTCACACACACACACACACACACACATTAAGGGGGTGTTTCTTTTTTCTTCTACACTAAGAGTCTTATAAATATATGTGAGGTCCATGTCTATTAGAGCCTCTTAACGGGGAGGTGTTAATATTTTTTGTCTTATGGATATAGAGGAAGTAAGAGAAAATAAGTGGGTCTTACCTGAAAAGAAATACTATTAAATGTCATATGGACCCAATCTCTTAGCTAATTAAAAGAAAAGAAAAAAAAAAAAAAAAAAAAAAAAAAAAAAAAAAATCATAACATGTATATCTAACCATGAAGCAGAGCCGGAATAAATTTGAACTGAACTGCTTCAGACATTTCTTGAAGTCTGGTGGGCTCATGAGGCTAATTTAATTAGCAGGTTCGTTTCGAAAATATTGGTGGCCCTGTGCCATGAATATAAGTAGGCCCCGCTACACATGAAAATTTCAGATATGTGTAATAATAAGACACAATAGTTACAAGCATATGACAACATTATAAGTTTATATAAAACGGGATGAAAACGGTGCCGTTTGGCACTGTAGCTACACTGTAGCAGTTTTCCCGCCAAAAAAGTTGGGCTACCACCGATCCATCACAAAAGGTCCAATCCATCACAAAAGGTCCAAAAACAAGCCAGATCCGTCAGAATGGCCCAAAAAATAGCCGTATATTTGTTCCGGTAGGGTTTGTTCTATACAAATCTACACAGATCTTACACAACACACATTAAGTTTCCAGACACACATACAAATCCTGCTACTATTGGTGTGATGGTGTCGGTGAGGTCTTTCAACAGAATGGTTGGCATCTATCAAATGCTGTCGGTGGTGTAAGTTAGTGTGGTGGGTTTTGCTTTTGTTAATAATTTTATTTGCTATTTTTTCCTTTCCTTCATATCTTCAATCAGTAAACAGTTTAGTGATCTTTAGCATATTATAAGATGTGGTTTTGAAGGAATTGTAAATCCAACGGATAGATTTTTGCATATTGGGATTAATAGGATTAGGGTTTATGCGTAATTGGGGGTTTGTGATTTTGTGTGTTAGAGGTTAATTAGTGTAGTGGGTTTTAGGTATTTGGTGATCCTAAACATGTTTTTAACTCTTAATCGTTATCTGGAAAATCAATTGTTAGGATTTGCGGCTTTGGTTTTCGTTGCGCAATTCAGTAGTTTATGCGAAAATGTTAGTTTGCGTGAATGAGTGCTTTTGGATTAAGGTTGTTACGATAGTAATGTATTAATGTTATTGGTCTCGAACTCCTGCATTTTTCGTTAGAAATAAGTGAGACTTTGGGCTTGCTAATTTATTCTGCTTATGCTTATCCGTACAAATAAGCCTTTACAAGTTGCTTGACATATGTTTATGAAAATGTTGTTTGGATTTGTTTATTGTGTAAAAAGTGTTCGATTATTATAAAAATTTAACTATTTGCTGAAAAATGTCGACCAAGATAATTTAGTAAACGTTTTAAGTTAATTTTAGGATCCTTTTTTAGGCTTTAAGTTCGTATTTATAACTTATTTTTGTTCTTTCTTTTCTGTTCTTGGTGCAGGACATGGTGGTAAAAATGGCTGATTTGCTATGATGAAGCATTAAGAACAACGGAACACTGGAAAGTTTTTCTAACTTCCAATTCTTCTTCCATCTCTATTGTTTTTAACATGAGCTACATTGTTTGCATGTTTTGGAATTAAAAAAAAAAAAAAAAAAAAAAAAAAAAAAAAAGGCCTTTCCCTGATTTTTTTGGGTTCTGCAGGGTGTGCTTGGTTCATGCTGGAACAAGTGTTCATACATGGGCATTGAGGTTAAAAGGGCCATTATATTTGTAGCCATGCTTAAGCTTTTGTCGATTCCCACATATATGTCGCCTGTCGGGAAACTCAGGTACATGAATATGTGTTTATATTTAACCCATGGTATTTTTTTAGTGTCTCCTTTTGAATGTAAAACACAACTCTGATAGGCTTATTATCAATGCGAATCACATATATGTGGCAGGATCTTATGCTCTTGGATCAGCCGTTGCAACTGATCGGGGTATGGTGATTGAAGAGGAGCCGACAGTTTTGGATGCTCAGACAGGTTCTACTGTCGAAGAATTGTCGATTGGTGGTCTCTTTTAGGTGAGATTTGCTTTTTATGATAATTTTAAGGTAGTAATCTCCATTCTCCCTTGCATTTTGTTTTTTATATGGATTTGTATGTGTGTGTGTGTGTGTGTGTTTTTTTTCCTTCAACGTATGCTAATTTGAATGTAGTTGCTTTAGTCGCAGATAAGGCTCGGAAACAATGGAAGGAGTTTTTTGCTACCGGAACGATGGAGTCAAGCTCATCTGTTTCATAGGCCACTTATAACTGCTGAGATGGATCCTCAAAGACTCAACCGAACTACAAGTTTGCATGCCTAATTATTGCTGAGATGGATCCTCAAAGACTCAAACTTAGCACACCGATGTAGCAGAAGCAAACATAACCGTCAAGGTAAGTACGATTTCTCGCATCTCCTGCATATAACGTGTAATAGTTTAGATTATCTTAATGTGTTAAAAATTGTTTCTGGCACAGACACGCCCGAAAACATGAATACAACTATACAAGTAATGCAATTTCATGCGAAACCGAAACTATTTATAACGAACTCAAACACTATTTTATGGCTTGATTAGTTTGAGCAGAAAAAATAGCTAATTGCTTAACATTGTCTTAGTGCCATTTTAATACCCGAAGGTACCCAATGTCTCAGTGCCATTTACGATATACTGACGGTGTCGCAAGTTTCTTAATGACGGCGTCAAGGGGAAAAACAAGAGGTGAAGAGTATGGAGTCCATGACGGTATAGAACACTTTTGCACGAGGGCGTGACGGCGTCACCAAGGCCGTCACGACCCCTTAACACATGACGGCCTAGAGGAATTAAGCTCTTGATGGCGTCAGATCTGGATCTAGGCAATCCGATTTTATTATGGGCGGCGGGTTGACGGCGTCAGAATTTTGTTCTTGACGCCGTCACCTTAGGAAATCTATATATAGTCTTTGCAATTTTCATTCATAAGAGAGGAGAATTTTAGGGTCGACTTGAATAAACCCTAGCATGACTTTTACAGTATTTTCAAGGGTTTTCACCCCTTGAAACCTTTCATGTTCAATTAAGATAAGTATCCTTTCAATTCATTCAATATGTCTATGTGTTGTTTGAATATATCTTATGCTTGTCTTGATTTTAACATGCTAGGCTAGATCTATTGTGTGTTTGCTTAGATGCAATGAAACCTAGATGTTGATTATAGGTTGATTGCTTGTTTGTAGTTGTAATGGATGAATGATTTCGATGTTAGGCTTAAGAAAACTGGCAGACTTCCATAGTGTAACTTGCTTGAACGTCTTAAGAAACATGAACCAATGCGTACTAGGTTTTTATGGTTGTATTTAATGCATGAGCGAATTCTAGTGATCCCATGTTAGGAGCTTCTTGCAGGCTCGACATAGGAGTGAAGTAGGAGCTTATAGAGTTGGGGAAGTACGTACGCCACCCCACGATTGGTATTAAGGAATATAACCCGTCATCCACGCAACTGTAACAAACAATTAACCTGTAAAAGATATCTAGGGAGTAGTGAAATCTAAGTAAACACAATTCTCCCATTTATGTTCACACCACATTAGTAATTAGCTTTATTTACATTTTTGTTATTTTATTTTGATTGCATCTTAGTTATTGGGTTAGTTGACTAGCAACTAATTCCGCCCACTCTTCCAAAACCCGAGATTTTAATTGCTTTTATAAAAATACAAAAAGAATCATCCCTCACCTCTAGACCTAGTTTTTAGGCTTTCTAATCCTAGCGACACTATTCCTGAGTTGAACGATCAATCCCCCGGTACTTGTCACTATACTATACTACAACGATCAGGTACACTGCCCGGTAGCTTCTCGAGATCCCTCGAGAGGTAAAGCCAGGTGCAATTCCCACGCATCAATGTTCTTGCAGATCTTGGGTGGGGTGTCGAGCCATGAGATAGAGGACCTGTGCTTGCTCGCTGTTTTAGTAAGTACTTATCTACTTGCAGAAATACGCTTATTCTCAAGCATAATAAGCATCTAAAATATACCTTAAGAAATGAGCTAGAACTAGAAAATGAATTATTTTGACGGAAAATAGATGGAATAGAGTACAACTCATGTGTCCTTATTAAAGAATAATAAGTTAAGATCATCGGACCATATAAAATCGAACTAAAGTAACAACTTTTGTTAAACTTTTGACAATACCGATGCCTTTAAAAAAAGAAGATATATTTTCACTTACTTAAAAGAAGAACGATGTTGAAAAAGAAACAAATGCACACCATAACTGTTCCTCTTTTGTAAAAAAAAAAAGGCCAAATTTACTCTTAACATACATCAGTACTTAAGTTGAGCCTAAAATAAGTGTTTATTTCTTTCCGTTGCACATGCTTAGTTAGTTATAGATGGCTGTGGTTATAATGAATAAGATAATATGGTATCCGGTAGCTGATGCTTCTGAAAATAGGTTTATGCGGCTGTTAGGAAAGACGTGAACGACAGTGTGTTGCATTGGGCGTCACGTAATTCATGTGGTAAATAAATTGGCTTATTTCATGTTCATCTGTTGTTTAATAGTATGCGTGCTGTCTTCTTGTAGAAGTGGTAAAAGTAGAACATAAATCTTGGTTGTTGGAGTTCAGTCCCCATTGATGCAGGTTAGGTAACATCAATGCTACATTTATTACCTGCCTTCGGTTATATATGTTATTAAGTGTATTGCTTATCTCTAAAAAAAAAAAAAAAAAAAAAAAAAAAAAAAAAAAAAAAAAAAAAAATACAACGGCAAAACAAACCACCCTGGGATTTCATTATCATGATAAGTATTGATCTTTTGACTTATATCAAAACTTTTATTCATAAGTACTGAAAGCTCTAAGATGTCTCCTGTCCCGCAGTCTGGATCTTTTTCTTTATCTATTTACTCTTATTTTCTGAAAGTCCAAACATACAATAAATGTAAAGTAAATTCTTCTTCATAATCTCACTTTGATTATAGTAAGTCAAAAGATCAGTACTTGATATGAGATTATGCACAGTTACGTATATACTACTACCATTCTCACTTTGAAGTAATTACTTTGATCGCCTAATATGCAACCTGATATACGCCAAAAAATAAATACATCGACCAAAAAAAATGGCACGCCCGCAAACGTTCCATTTACATGTAAGCATTTGTGGCTTTTAGTGTTAGTAACTTGAAGTTAGATGGAGCGTCTTATTAATATGAGTCGTATAAATAACGATGTTGTATAGTGAAATATTTAGTTTTTTCGTCTAACTGTATACTTGGTTGGTACATCTTAAAAATGATATTGTATAGTGAAATAATCGTTTAACGTTTCAGTAACAGGATTCGTACTAACCGTATGCAAAGTATGCTTTCGGTTACTTATGCCATATGTATTTCTGCCCTTGCATCTCTTGAAAACCTGATACAAATAACTATAATGTTTTAGGAATGTTGAAGGTGATTGCTAAACGAGAGGAAGAAACTAGAATATTTTTTTAACCAGAAGTCGCGCAGATTCTTATCGCATTCTGCTAAACTCGACCCCGCACAACCAGGTATGCGGAAATACTAATTGTTGTTGCACTTTGCTAAAGTTGGGCACTGTTGCTACAGTTTATTGTTGCTCATGCACTTTGCCCTAACAGATAATCAGTTTTATGTAATCAATTTGACATCAAGACTATAGTTTACAACTTTTTGGTGATGATTATTCATTGTTGTAAAGACCAACAAAAATAGATGAGAGACCGTAATAATTGGCAACATTGATTGGACTACCCAAATTGTCAAAGTTGGATAAAGAGGTATGCGATCTATCCATTTTTCTTGGTAGTTATATTTTGTTGTAACTGATAATTGTGTGCACATAATTTCATTTCCCTGTATGATGTGTTCGTTTACTACAGTCATTTACTCAATTCCTTTATGACTCACTCAAGGACAAGAGAAGGGGAAAGTATTGAAACGCAAAGCAGCAAGATAGATTACAAAGTTGAAAGAAAAATAACAAACTATCGACCAACGATCTATTATGAATTTTGCACTGCCTCAACAACTATGCACTACATATATTACAGAGGTATGCTCTTTTCTACAAAAATGAGGCTAAAATCAGATAACTATGGATGAGAAGTATATTGGATAAATATTCGCCCAGGTATTGTAAATACTTTCTTTTTCTGTGTTTAAACTATACTTCTCATCCATTGTTGGATCCCGTTCGTCTGCTAAAATTTTGTTGTGTTCGGAGTATAACAAAAGTGCCATGGAATTTGTAGATACGGAATGAGAGCGAACAAATCTGGAAGCAACCAACCTCGGCATATTGATTGCCTACAACTGCCATGTCTAACGGAACACCAGAAACTGTTAAAGGCTCCCATGCCTCATGTTTTGTATGCATTGGTATGTATATTCAAGATGCGACCAGAGACGGCACAACCGCGACCAATGGATGATGACTCTTCTACTAGCGAGGTTGCCCGCACAGGGCGTTAGCATGCTGGTACATTGTGCTTTCGCTCCCTTAGCTGGGTTTCGTTCTCTGATTTTGTATTGATTTTTTTCTTCCTTTTTTCCCCTTTTGTACACATGTGAATTCTATGTTTCGGGTATAAATAACACTCACAAGGACCTGTATATCTGTATGATTAACCTACCACCTTACTATAGCTATTACTTATAGAACGGAGTTAGTCCTGTCATGTGAACATATTGATGTTGAACTTCTATGTTATGTAGGCCCTTAGGTGTTTTCTTTTGCATCTTTTATTTCAACTCTGCATTTGATGGTGAATCAAAGCTGCAAGTTCTGGCTGCTGTAACTTTTTGCCCCGCAAATATTAGTTGGGTTATGGAATTCTAGAAATGTATCCCTCTTAAGGGCAGACCTGCAATTCCTAATAATATAAGTGCGTATCAGTTAACTACAGCGAGTCAACGAAGGTTCAAAAAGGAAGAAAAAAAGGTCGAGACGACATTTGTCAGTTTAAGGCACGTCGTTTCAGACCCACCCCCAAAAAAAGGGGGGGGGGGAACATGCCCGCCCGCAACGCGGCGGCCAACGCCATTCTCGTGATACTAAAATGACTTCACTTTTTTTTTTTTTTTTTTTTTTTTTTTTTTTAGAATGACTTCATTTTAGTTACATGTGTCATAATTAGTTAAAAAAATGATTGGAGTATTTTTTTATTACACTGACTTGGCCTTAGATTTATTTAATGGTAATTTTGTATATATATAATTTAGGTTCAAAACGGCGCCGTTTTGGTCCCTGATTTCCCGCCAAAATGTATGGACCACCTGTTAGCCCAGTTGGCCCTTTTTTGTGGCCTTTTCCTCTTAACCCACCGTGGTCCATTTCAATTGTTTTTTTAATACCTATACGATGCATACTGGAGTCTTCCAGAACAAACACGCATACACGGTTTGATTTTGGAGGTACGATGAGAAGTGCCACCGGTGGCAGTACCTAATGATTGGGCGATCTTAGACCAGGTATTAATTAAACTTTAGCTTATCGCGGGTTGTTATATTTTTTTTGATAAAGATGGATGGATTGATTGAGTGATTGACTGATTGATTGATATCAGATTATATGTTTTTAGATCAATTTTCCGATGAAAAATTCCGTTCTCGACGTCGGCGGTTTCTTCGTAGCCAACACGATTAGCCCGGTAGATCTCTTTTTTATTACTTATTTTATAACGAAAAAATTATACAAATTATTTCATCTTCAAATTCATATGCATGTTGTAATAGTACATAAATAACAGTAACCATCTTATATTGTTTTGAAATAGCTGTTACGGCTTGAGGTGTTTAACAGTTATTGGTTGGGCTCTATGGTTTATACAAGAAAAGTTTTTGCTGTTGTGTTTTATATTTTGTGTGTTATCTGGAATTTATTAGATTTGTGTAAATTGTATGTCTTTGTTGAATGTGTTAGATTTGTGTAAAATAAGTGTGTAATTATGTGGTGATTAATGCGGGGAAAGGATATTTTGGGTTTATAGGTGGACTGATCTTTTGTGTTTAGGTTGGTGAAGATGTACGATATTCGTGTGCTATATGTGCTTGAGGAGTATAATGGATCTCGGGTGAGTTTTTCTAATTGTAGTTCTCTAACGATATATAACCCTTACCTTAAGTTTTATTGGTATAACATATAAGACATGCATTAGGCTATATATTAATTATTTGCAACGTGTTGTTACAGATAGCAAACAAAGATTAGAAAAAGATCGTGTCCTCACGTGTCAATAACAAACGAAGCCGTTCGGCCTCTCAAGGTAAGCAGACTCATTAGTTTTTATGTTGTTGGATTGATGCATACGGGATATGACTGATGGTTTAAGTTATTTTAATCTTTCCTGATTTGCAATTTGCAATTGTTGCAGGTGTTAATGGACGGCCAGAAAGGGTAGCATGAGCTCGCGGGCGAACAACAAAAGCAGACGGTTCACGCACCTAGGCAAGTGAAACTACCAACAGTAGTTTTCAATTATACATATGCTATATAATACTCTAAAGTGCTACCATCTGTTACTAAGTTAAGTTAGCAAATACGACACTTTATTTTCTAGCAGTAAAGAAATTAACTACTTAACTGATACAAACTCTATTTTGCAATGTTTGGAGGCTTCGTACATGGTCTGCATAAATGTTGCAGTATGTAAAACTAATACAATCAGCCTGCATATAGCACAAATTTGATTTATTTTGGTTGTTGTCTGCATAAAATATGTATGTTCTTTGAATCTGTAAAATAATTCTTCAAAGCTGCAATTCAGATGAGATCTCAGGTATAGTAGATTATGCATAATACTTTCTTTAGTTTCGGTTTCAAATTTATATACATGTTTCAAATTATTTAAACCTCGATAGTGTTTACAATGTAATATATTGTGTGTCTAATTCATATCATGTATTGTTGACAGTTCACGGATCACGTGATTAAGCTATACGAGTAGAAGAGGCATTGAGATTGGAGGTGCTGATCACTCTCTAACCATCAAGATTAAATAGCTTCCGTTGTTACGTCTTCCATAAGCGAAACCTTGAATTCAATGATGCAACATGAAGGTGGCAGATGTAGTTGCTGTTTCAGCAACATGAATCTCATTGTGAGTAGTTGCTGCCTTTACCAAAAGTCTTTGTAATCGGGCCCTTAGAAATTTTTTGCCATATAGGAGCACTTACCGGTTAAACTAAAGGATTATTTTGGTGTACCAATGTACTACAGATATACTCTCCTGTGAGTTATTAAGGAACTAGGAACACATAATGAAATGTTTCTAAAGAGTTATCTCATAACTACAAGTAGATCCAAAAAATACTTCGTCCATTCGATACGTACAGATAAATTACAACCGTAAATTATAGAGGGTGAGTTAGTGAATACATAATTGCAATACAATTACTGATTTTTGGCTCATTTTGTTTAACAGTGATGTTTAATATTTACAGAAGCGTAAGAAAGTACAAAAAAGGGCCTATCAAGGTATTTGCAAGGCTTCAGTTGCCATTTGTTCAAGAATCCAAAGAAACCCTCACCCGAATGGCAATACATGTAAGTTTTAAAACAAAAATTTCCTTTGGTTGTAAGTTGCTTATACACACAAATAAAAGATATACGAAGTATTTATCTATTTAGGTAATTGATGCGCTGACATCAAAAGTTTGTTGCTGCAGCATCACCACAGTGACGTTCAAACGTGACTTCGATAAGGCAAGAGTTTTGGATAGAACTAAAGAAAAACATGACGTTGTAGCTCGGTGGACAACAACTAAAAACATTGCGACCATTTGCTACACAGGTCTAACCAACTGTTGCAGCGATGACCTTGCCAATCAAATTCACCTTCTCAGACATGTACGTTTTTTCTATTATTACGAGAGTTATTTATCATTCTCATTACAGTTGCCAATTTTGACCCATTTATGAGTACATGGGTGAGTTCACTTGGTGTCTTTTTCCAACTGGTCAAACGGGTAACATATATTTTTTTTCTAGAATGCAAATGGACAAATCAAACAGAAAATTGGTCACACATTTATCATAATTTTACCATCTATAACATTATTATTATTACTATTTTTTTGCCAATTATTACAAGAAAATTGCATATATGTATGACTGATATTGATACGTCATACGTCTGTAGGCCACAAGAGCCAATTCCAGCTCCTCTTGAAGATGTCATTGAACATCTGACTTGATACCAGTAGCTAAACCATAGGCTTTTTTGATAAGGTAAATAGCTTCACTTATACCTTTTACAATTACACATTTTGTCAAGCATGGTACGTCGGCCAAACACAACGTGTCTTATTTATGTAGGGAGAATTTCCAAATTTTTTATTGAAACCACCTCATCTAGAACAAACGATCTTCAGTGATTTATCCAAACCTTCAAGATTGTGTCGAATTTGTTTTAATATTTGGACAAGACACGTGACACCATAAAGTGTATTTTGTGCCGAATAATCTATTTTTTAACAAGGCAATGTGGAGAAGGTTATTTTGTATGAGTAAGTCAAACGTGTGAGGTTAGAGAAATGGTTAAAATGGAAATGAATCAAACGTGTTCAGGGTGCCAAGCGCCACAGGTCTGAAAATTGAATAAAGTTTATGCATTTTAGTCTTGAGTCGTTAGTGTTTTGAAGTGTACTTTACTGTCGAATTGCAATGGTTAAGAGCGGAAAATGCGTTAAAAAATGAAAAAGCCAGACGATGGACTTGAACAATAAGTTCAATAAAATGAATAAATAAATAAATAAAATTAAACACACGTTTTTTGTCAATGTATTTGTTTCTTCTTTTCTTGATTTTTTAACTCCATTAGGTGATAACCTTATTCGTAGGAAAACTAATCTGGGAGTGGGTATAGGGAGATGGAAACAATAAAGGATCACTGTTTTGCATTTCCCTGCTGTAAGGTATCAACTACTATGCCTTTAGCTCCTATTTGTATCACTATTATGGGGATTGTCGATGTATTGGTCAACAGTACAAGAATATCTAGGTGTACTCATTAGCAATATATATGTTCTCATCATCTATTTTTAGGTGTATATATTAACTGTTTTGAAATTGCAGAGCAATGAGTGGGTCAGTCCCTTTTGAAAAGGCATTGGCCACAAGACTCGATCTCTTCAAACCTTCATTGGCGCGTGTCCATCATTCCTTGAAAACAGGCCCCAAAGGTATTTAACTTGCTGTATAAGATAAATTTAAGGAACAAACTGAGCTACAATATTTTGTATTCACATGTTCTTTTGTAATTGGTAGAGTTTCTCATGGAATAAATGATGTAGTCTAGAAGCTATAGCTACTCAAACGAACAAAGCCAACTTCCTTAAGAATGATACAAATAGGAATAAAGAGATTGCCTTTAGGTCCGTGGCCTGTAAGGTTGTAGGCTGGCATAGATATCTTTGCATGCCTGAATTCTGCTCTCATATTCTTGATTTGAAGCTTCAGTCTTATGTATAGTTTGAATTGTTTTCATTCTAATGAGTTCTATATGCATTTATTGGAATTGCAACAGTTTTGTAAATCAAGAAATGAAAATAAAAGCGTTTGTCTCAGTTTAGTATCATCGTATAACTTTAATGACCTTCGTTTACAACTTTGTTTTAATTGAATGTGATGCAAGTATATAAATAGTGAGTGTATGACTACTTGATATCATGTACTAATTGGTTGGTATCTTATGCAACGTCTGAACTGAACAAGTGGAGAGATGGAATGTATGATATTGGTTTATTGGACCTGAACAAGTGGAGAGATGGAATGTATGATATTGGTTTATTGGACAGATAAAACGACATGCCATTACCATTTAAAATGCAACCAATAAAAAAAACAACACTAAAGCAAAAGTACGTCAACTGATAAAATGACATTGCCATTACCATTTATAATACAACCAGTAGATCAAAGAAAAATTTATTCTACATTATTTCTACAAAATCGGCCTGACCAAAAGAAACAACGGAAAATAACAGTCTCACCCGCAACGCGGCGACCATCGCCATTCTCGTATCAAGTAAATTTGTAGATGCATTTATATGGACCTCATCACTCTTGGTAGAAAATCTATTGGCGTGTATTATAAGTGGCCTCTATATACGAATATGTATATGGACTTGCACGACAATTTGTGAGCCTCTATATATGGAGGCCCCTGTGCCACAATACCAGTTCTACTCCCCAAGAGCCGACACGGCTAATTAGCGAAACGTTTAAATCTTAATTAGATTGTTTAAACTTTAAAGTGCTATGAATTTGTTGTTGGAGACATACATACTTATATAGGTATAAAAAATATGATTTAAGTTCATCTAAAAGTTTACATACATACTAAGGGATTAATATAGTCACTCATTTTATAGATTAAATCACAAATTCACTTTCACACTGTTTTCTAAAAATTAATATATATATTAAACCATTAATCGTTAAGCGAAAAAAATTACGCTATCACGATGAATATTAATTATTTTTCTATAGACAGGCAATTTGAAACACTTTCGACAAACATTTATTTTAAAGTTTTTTTTTTTTTTTTTTTTTTTTTTTTTTTTTCAGTGTTGAAATTTGCATGATAAATCAAATGTGATTAAACACTAATTTGAATATTCAGATATCTAAACATGTAATAAAATGAACATAACTTTTCTACAATATTTTAAAAGGTTCATCATTTTTTTCTTGAAAACTAGACATTCATAGCTTTTCAACTTAAAATCTTCATTATTATATATCCTCATAAATCTTCATAATTGCATATATATTCAACTTAAAATCATTACTATATATACAGTAAGCCTATATAAATTAATATTAATAACCTTGATAAAACTAATAATTTGTCCAGTCTCAACTTTGGACCTGTACAAATTTGAACACAATCGATAAAATAATAAGATAATATTTTTTTTAAAACCTCAATTTATATATATTGGTCCCAACGAAATTATAAATTAATAATTCCAAAAATATTCCACAATTTCTTCGATATCTTAAACCTCGTAACATTCATTAATATATATATATATATATATATATATATATATATATATATATATATATATATAGGGGGACTTTCTTTCGAGAACCATTTTATCTACGAGAACTGAGAGAACCACAAAAAGCATGCATGCACGCCTTTTAAAATAAAATAAAAATGCATGCAAATCATTAATAATCGTAAGCATCCACCTATGTTCTTCAATATCATTATGAACTCATCATCTTTTTTTCGTAAAAACCTTACACACGGCCGCAATATGGTCGTTGCACGTCTTATAAGAACATACGTGCACACCTTCAAAGAAAAATTTTGTATTTTCGATTTCTTATCAAATTCTTTTGAACAACTATGTTTTTTTTAAAACATATGTGTTGTTTTTAAAACATATGTGCAAAAATACAATTATTGAAGGCGTGCATGTATGTTTTTGGTGGTTCTCTCAGTTCTCGCAGTTAAAATGGTTCTCGTTTGAAAGTTACACTATATATATATATATATATATATATATATATATATATATATATATATATATATATATATATATATTTCTTAATGTCTTCAATACTTTGAATTCATAAAATGTTAATTAAAACTTATTTTTTTAATTTATTTTTAATTTCTAACTAGTACACATTATAACTAGTATATGAACTTGAAAATTTAAATATCATACATAAAACTTTTTTAAATTAATAAATTATTAATTTATCGATATAATAATAACTCGCTAAATTAATAAAATATCATGATCTCAACATTATTAATTTATAAAAGTTTTAATGTATATCTTTTTTAAACCTCATATTGCATACATATCCAAATTAACTAATTTATAAAAAACTTAAAATCCTAAAAACATGTAAAACTTACCATTCAATTGTAAATTAACTATTATAGCCTTCTTTTCATCTTCTCTAATTATATTATTCCTAGAATCTAATAAAAAGTATGCGTAGATACATTTTTGATTAATAAATCCAATTAGTTTATTTATCTACCACACAAACCAAACACATGTTACATCTTCCGCTCCTTATTTATTCTAAGTTAAAGCACTCAATAATGTGCAAATGCAGATAGAATAAATGGTTATTATTATAACAAATGATAGCCAAAAGTTTAATATCTCATACAATGAAAACTCTCTATTTGAAAGAGCCTTGTACCCACTTATTAAGCAATTCTAAAAAGAGTACGGCATAGACTCATAGATTTGGTGGCTGAGATTTTTTTTTTTTTTTTTTTTTTTTTTTTTTTTTTTATTATTATTATTTTTTTTTTTTTCGTCTTGAATCTTATTTGAGTCCAAACAAAAAAGACCCACAAATTCTCTTTCAATTTTCGGTGAATCAAACTCCACAAACCCTGATTTAACAAACGATTTTTTAGTCGATGTTCATAGTTGAGTTACAGCGTTAATAATGTTAATGAAAGGTGAATAAAGAAATGATGGACATTTTACAATTAAATAAAAAATATCAACCATTTAAAGGTTTTAATTCTGTGAAAATTAGTTAGTTTGATGTATATGTATACTAGCTTATAGACCCGTTGATACCGGGTTATGTTTTAAAGAAATAGAGAAAATGAGATGATAAGAAAAGTAATAACGTAAACATGTTCCATTTAATATATGAAAGAAAAGAATGAGACAATGCGTCAATTATCCGATAAGCAATTGAGTTTATTACAATTAAACTAATAAACGTCCAAGCGTTGGCGTCTCTAAAATTGATTGTCTTGAATAGAAAAGGATGTGTGTGAGTGCTTATCGATTCAATACCCAATGTCCATATCGTGCACACCTAATAGTCCATAGATGATGTAAGTAAAAGCATGTTGTGACTGATAAAATATTATAATTGAGAATATGATAAAGAAAAAAGAACGTGTGTATTTTAAATACCTCTTGAAGTTTGATCATAGACATTGAAGTACTTATTTGTATATGACATTTATTGTAGTTTTAGAGACATTACCATCCTGATCACAGACGACAACATTCAAACCTTTCTTGCTTTTTACTCTTCAAACAGCAACATATAGTTGTCTATGTGTGAAAGCAGGACGCCGCAAGTACAAACCAACATATAGTTGTCCATGGTTTGTAACTATTAAGAAAATAAACATTCATGTATTGTCTTCTCTAACCGGTAGATAGTCATGGAGTGCAAAGTTATGTGATCAACGTCAAACACTTGAATAATCCATGTTCATTCACTGTATGAAAAAAGAAAAAAGTCAAGCTAAAAGGAAAGTGTTGATAAGAGTATATGTGTAGTAAAAAAAATGATATAAAACATATCTTAGGCAATACATTGTCTTAAACTTACCGTCTATTTTGCCACTTCTACCTCTGCATTAGTATATTGATCGATCCAATTTAAGCTTGTTTTGAGAATGACATGAAAGGAGTTATAAGAGATTCCGTTGTAGAGTATTAGAGTACTTGTTCTGACTCCCAGTATCTTAAAGAAACTTGTGCAGATATATGTTTCTTTCACTGTCGAAGGTAAAATAAGGAAACAAATATTTTAAACATAAAACTTTGATATATAGTAAAGAGGTGTTTCAGTTGGCTTGTGCTTAAAGCTAAAAGGATTTTTCGATAGGCTTATGCTTAAAAGTTGTGTGTTCATTTCACAAAAGCCAAATCTAAGTGTTTATATTTTTTTAGCTTATTTAGTTCCTAAAAAGGCATTAGCTTTTTGAAATAAGCTAATACCTTCAAAGTACATAATGCTTTTTTCAGAAAAACAATAAGCAATTAAACATTAGAAAATTAGCTTTAGCCAGACACCTCTTAAATAATTATATAAATTTGATGGAGTGGCATGAGCTACACCACGCCTCCACACCAACTCTACATGGTTTTATGAGTTAAAGCTTCAAAAATTTACAAATCCACATCAAACTACCAAACTAAGAATTTCATCTAAAAGTAATTCTAATGCACATGTATGTGAAGTTATGTTATTTTCAAATATATTTTTCATTTTGTTTAATCAATCTAATCAAGTATATAATACTTGACGCTAGTTACTACTACCATTTTAAGCATTTGTCATCCAATACACATTTAGTTTTAAGATGAATACACGAAAATAGATGAACCAAATAAGTCAAAAGAAACATACAAATTTAGGTAAATTCTTTGGAGAGGAACCGATTCAAGCAACATATGAAGCAATATCTCTCAAATATTAACCGATTAATACCAATAAAGTAGTAAGAATGAAAAAGATTCGAGTTGTCTCATATTGATCAAATGGATCATATAAAATAACTACTACTACTACTACTTAAAAAGATACATACTTTTCTATGAATTTGATAGTTGCAGTACAAAACATACTTGTACATGTGACCCAAGTCCTAAACCAATTTACATAATGTTCTTAGTACCAAAATGTTTTTCAAACTAACTACATGTTCAGTTCATTAACTTCACTACTTGTTTTGAACCCTTCCTATCACCATGTCTTGAAAAGTCTTCATTTCCACTAACAATCAATATGTCTTCCCAAACAGCTATAGTTAAGCCTCTTGCATTGTAACTCGACCTAATTACATCATACATTCATTTCATCATTTTTTCAGCACCACCTACCTTGCCCATTCCATCAAACCTACACATCTGCCTTACAAAATCAAACATCCTTTCATTAGATTCTTGATCTTAATCTTGGAAGTACAAAACGGAATAATGCATTGTCACCGTAGTTCGACTCGTATAACTAAAAAAGAACACTACAAATATCAAAAAAATATGCTCAGAAAAAGGTAGGCAAGTCTGACCAACATTCGTAATATTTATTGTTGATAATAGTTACTAATCTATATTAGTTTAAAAATGGAGTAATAGCCTATGCGGGTGAGATGACAGTCTTGTGTCACATAAAATTACCCGTCTTGACTCAAACCCAAAATGATCAGTCACTCGACCAATCGGTTTCACTACCCTTCAAATCAAAGTAAGAGAAAAAGATACTTACTTGTAACAACCTTCATTTGTGACCCCAGTTTGATCCGAACTGTTGTTCCAATGACATCCACAACATGACCCTGGTTTTCTTTCCAGGTATATATTTACCTAAATTTAGTTATAACATAATGTAAGGAAGAGGGTTTTACTTTGCACATTGGAGCCACAAGAACTACACCGTCCCATTCACGTTGCTCTTTAAGATGGACTTTAAGCGCAACCGCACCACCAATTGACTGGCCCAACAGAAACCGAGGCATCCTTCTGACTTCAGGGTGTCCTGTTAAAAACACAAACTTCTAGTCATAGAGTTTAATAAGTATAAAAATGCATAATTTAAAAACACAAATAAAGTTGTAGTAGTTCTGAAGTACAAAATGATTAATTAGACCACAAGAAGTCAAATATGGACATTTAGAACATGCAATACCTTTAATCCTTGTGTATTGTTCGATTACATTGTCAACCATATCACTGAAGTTGGGAACGTAACCATGCAACCCTTCAGAGAGGCCGAAACCAGGATGATCAATGGCATAAACACCATAACCCGCAACAACAATTTTCTTTGCAATGCCTGAAAGACTTTTCCGTTATACATAAGAACTTGACAATTTTGGCATATAGATGATGAGATATGGTCACAAACCTTCAAAGAAAAAGGTGCAAGTATCGCCATATCCATGAACAAAACACACAACAGCTTTGATTCGGACTCCTGGCATTGGCAACCAGCTTTTACAGAAAATATCTTGACCTTTTGAGTTCATCTCAAACCACTACAATTTACAGACTCATATCTTTAGTGGGTAGTAAACCACATGCCGTCAAGTCACATGATCTTAATATTAATTTAACTCAAAATGGGACATTTAATTCCTGATACGTAAATTACCACAGGTGCTTTTATGCCTTCACTTTGTTTCATAAACATAGTACTTTTAACTCAAAAATCAAACCAGTTCTCAAACTTAAATTTTACTTTAATTTTCAGTATAATAGCCAGACTATTGAATATCGTGCCAATCATTTGTCTATCACTGAAACAACTCTTTTTGAAAGAGTACAAATAAAGATAAAAAAACAAATGTACCCATGCGACTAAAGGAGGCAACTACCTTTTAAACACCCATTTTCTGTGATTGGGTTGATTGGACCCTGAGCAAGTTGCAAGCAGCAGTGCTACTGACACATTAGACCAAACCAACAAATGCTATTGATACGTCAACCAAGCCATCATCCAACCTGCGTAAACTACCCCTTTTAGCACACTTAGAAATAGATTATATAGACCATATTACGAATTTTTTATGTTTTGAAGCATTAGAAAGATACCCCGTTTTAACACATACCTTTTGTGGATCGCTCCTATGGGATAATTTCTAGTTAAAAGTAAGTTGATTGGAGCCTTAGCAACTTGTTCCACATAAATGATTGGAGCCCGAGTACATGTGATTCACGACTTCCCTTTCTAGTGTCGTAAATTAACATCCCTTCCTGCAAAACACATGAAACATTTTATGTCGATTAACAAATCCGGAATACAAAAAACTACAACATAAACAGAAACGGATAAAAACCAACTAATGAAATTGTGAAACCGTATGAAGAGTAAGGTATGGCATTTTAAAATGGATATATGATTTCACATACATTTCATTAGTACATAAGCAGAAGTCCACATTTATCAGCCGGTTATGAGCTTAAACAATATTGTTCATATACAGTTTACAAAGGATCCCTGCAATGTGATCTCATTTAGCTTTCTTTTTTAGCAAACAGTGGAAGAGTCATGGCGGTTTTACTTTTATGGCTTCATTAGATTGAAAACATATCAGGAAAAAGTAACCAAACATTTAACATATCTTATTTCCGTATTAGGATTTTTTTTTAATTTGACTCATATGATAGTAAATTAATACAAACCTTAGATAAGTTATCTTGCGTTTCGTGTATCTGTGTAGAATTAATACTTCTCAAATACGCCAAAATCCAGCCTGGCTGCACAACGTCACTTGAAGAAACAAACAAAGCGTTTTAATTACAAACTAACTGTCACAATACATATCTAATTGCACTACCAGATTATATACCTTAAAGACTTTAAACGAGAGCATGAGTAGGTGGTTTGATCTCAAAAGTATGAGCAACTACACATGTTACCAATGCCATCAAAACTGGACCACCTGTAGAAATGTACCCAAAATGATCATGAACTACCACACACACCAAAGGTTACTCAATTAGACTTCACTTAAGTTTTAATCATCCTAAGTACATGAAGGCATCCTAATATCAGAAGCATCATCAGCATCAACGACAACGTCACTTATTGGGGGGGGGGGGGGGTGACAGAAACAATTCCCAGTTTCTCTGTGTTTCATGTGTTTTGTATTTTCATGATGTGCCCAATTAAGAAACTACATTTTATTGTATTTCGCACAGAATCATAGGATAGTTTGATACCGACCAAATAGATTACATCTAAAAGTTACGATAACGAAAAGTACCCTTCCGCCCCTTTTAAGCTCGCTGTGTTCTGTATAAACACCTTTAAATATACATACATTAGTGTGAATATCTAAAAGTTACGATAACGAAAAGTACCCTTCCGCCTCTTTTAAGCACATCTGCAGAACATGTCCAGTTTAAATATTTTATCATTCTTATCAGATTGATCTATATTTTTTTTTATTTCTATGGCAGATGTTGGCAACATAGTACTCAAACTTTTCTAATAAATACATTAAGGTTGTTGTTCAAACACGTATAAAAGGAAATATAGATCAAATATGAATTAAAAAACCTTATAATCTGATTGCAATGTGAAATAAACTATACCGACCTTTTCAACTTCATTAAATAGTAGTACGCTTTGGTCATCTTCAACTTTAAATTCTTGTTTTAGTCCCACAACATCAGGCTTTAGATCAAGTGTTTCTTTTTCTTTTCCATAAAGTCATTGCCTGCATAATAAATAGCAATATTATCCTGCTGCAGATAAGAAACATGTGTCAACCTTGTAAATATACTTTGCTTCTTAACAAAAGCTTGTAAAACATGTGTCACGTTTATTGTAAAGCTTCTAAAAGATATCCCATAGACCACATGAGATGAATTTGACCGAAAGTAATTGGCATCAATGTTCGTTAAGGTGGTAGGTGACTAACCTTACTTCCAGATGGGGTGCTATTTTTTGGTCGAAATGTCTTATGGTTTCTGCAAACATTAATGTCAAGGGAGGGTCAACAATTTTCAACAAATCTATTTTATATAATGACACAGAATAATAATATAAACAGAAAGATCAAACCCATAAGAGGTAGAATTTCAGTTTGAGAATGACAAATATGAGATGTGCACGAATTCATGCTTATTAATCTTTCATAGTTGTATTTAGTAACAAATTCGTACAAACAATACTACTTCTTCAAACCAAAATGCAATACACTAAGGTTCATGTGTCATCACATCGCAAGGTGCAAATACTACAAATGGATAATAAATGAGCAAGTTGTGATACAACCCTGTTCACATCTTTCTTCAATTCCTTTCTTATCACCAGCCCCATCAAGGATAACAGTATCATCCTTTGATATTAAAGGTGGAGTAAGAAATTAATAACGACCATGAAATATATAGTCACATAAGAAACCTAATTAAGTTATCTTGTACCTAAAGATTAGCATACTAAACAGATGAACTCAAACCAAAACCAAATTAAACAACAGTAATTTATAAATTAAATTAGTTCTTAGTACCTGATAAGTAACTCATGAAGGTGATTTCCCCAATTTGTTTCTAGGGTTCTGGCAAAACACAATTAAAATTAAACATAATCAATGGAAAGTATGCTATAATACTTCTGCAACAAAATAATTGTAATTTACAACTAATAATTCAAATACATAAACATTAAAATCAAATAGGTACATACCAATGTTTGATGTTGACAGAACACATTTGATGGCACAATGATCCTAAAAATAAATCTAATTCATGTTCTAATAAAAATGATTTTCCCCAAATCAAACATTATTAGGGTTTCATTATAAAAATCAATTTAAATCGAATCCATAGGGGCTTTACTAATTTATACTCATATTATAATGAATTAACACAACCGAAAGTATGCAACAAAAAAATTTAATCAACATAACGAAAATTAAAAAAAAAAAATGAGAGCTTACAATAACGGGATCAAAATGGGCCGGCATATCAAAATCGTGTAGAGGAAGATTTGGAGCGGAATTAATTGGTGATTTTTGATAGTTTTCAAAAATAATGAAGAGCGTGTAGAGGAAGGCTTGTCAGAAATTATTTTCTAGCATCTCCAAAGCGTGTAGAGGATGTGGAGGTTTTAATGGTGTTTACTTCTTTCAAAAAATAAGATGAAGCGTGTAGAGGAATTTCTAAAAAGAGTTGAGGCATAAAAAGAGTTGTACTTTGAGCCTATATAAGGAAATCCACCTCATTGTATTAATTATGTTTTTAATGCGGCGCGCTTAGAAGGACTTGTACAAAACCTTTGTTTATTAGATAGTATAGATTTGAAGTTTAGGAAAGACATATTTATATATACGTAATTAAAAGCTTAAAGCTTTGAAAGGATTCTATTAAAACAAAAGTAAAATTTAATAGTGAATATTTATCTTGAAATGTACAAGTACCCGTTGACGGAACCAGGGGTGTCTCAAGACAATCATGGATTTTTGTTGTCTAGTGTTAATTATGTTAAAAAAACTTCGATTTTTCTTAAATGCATATGGTCCCTAACATTTATATTTGTAGTATTGTTTAGTTTATTCTAAGTGCACTTGGTCGTTTTGTGTACTGGTTCCGTCCTTGAAATAAATCGACTTTGCCTTGAATTGAATAGCTTTTTTGGTATGGGCTACAACGTGTAGTTGGGTTGGGCCAACATTGTTTATAATAATTTTTTTTTATGTGCTTTAAATATCGTTGGATCAAAATTTCTTATGTGTTTTACATTATTATTTATTTGATTTGTGGCCGTGTGTTTGGGGTATTTTCTAAAGTGTGTTTAAATTTGATGAAATAGTGACCATTACACATAGAAATAGAAAAAAAATGATGTATTTAATGATAACGTGACGCTGAAATGGAAAAGTGAGAGATCAACTGTTGCACCGGTCTTACATTATTTTACCAGTAACGTTTGTGCATGAGTCACGTATCTTGGTTGCAGTACACGTGCACATTGTTGTCAGATAATATTCAAATGTCACATTAATTTTAATGCACATATATCACACATTCACACTATCCAATTTTTCACCGATCCAAAATTATTATCGTCGGAAAAGAAAGATTCCGGCCTGGAAATTCTTTCATGATAAAACTTAACTGTTGCTTTTGATTCCTCTTGTGAAGGTATAACAATCTTATATTTGTCACCTTATATTATACATTTATGGGTCTGTTTCATGTTTCTGCATGTCTTATTTAAATAAAAAAACACGGATCCAATGGTATATATATTTCTAAATTGTGGGATGATTTTATCTAGAAGAATATATCTATATATGTATGAATGAACCCAAAAGCATGCTAGTGAACCAAAGGTTTGTTAGCTTATTTTGTTACTAAGTATTTAGAAAGAAAAAAAATATATATATATATTTATGTATGGCTATTGTGCCCATTGTAGTGATTTGATCGGAAAGCTTAGACTTGTGAGCTTATTTAGGGATGGTTTAGGTTTATGGGCTATTTAGGCTTATAAGTTTATATGCTAATCCAAACACTCAGCAAGATCTTATGATGACTTGATGAGCTTAGCTCCAAGACCACAAGAAAAGCTTAGATAAACACCTCTTTGAGAAATGTTATAACAGAATTGATACCACTATGCCAAATGTTGTCTTTGAGTTAATAATTAATATAATCGTCATTTAACATGTTCATTTACTTGAAATATATATTAGGGATGGTCACTTAATTAATAAATAACATGTGTAAGTTGATTAGAAGGGTCTTACTTGTTTCTCCATATGTCTAATGTGCATAGATTTATTTATTTATTTGGGCCACAAATACTCAAAAAAAGCTTGTTTGTTGGGACTTGAACCTATAACTTTTGTTAGTGGGCTGCCTTCATACGGCTAGGCCAAACTGTTGGTTGCTTGATTTACCGATTACAATCATAATCCAGAATTTTATCTTTTTACCTGTGACAAGGGTCTTTTCTGTATGAATGTTGAACTAAAATGTAAGAATTTTCTTTTTACGCATTATGTAGCTATGTGCATTTGCAACTTATCTTCACGTGCTTTCTGTAGGATGGATATTGTATCGGTTCCTGACAGTACTAGCTTGAGTTATTGGTTGAGTTGGGAGTTCTTTGTCTGTTTGTTATCTGTCTTTACCTCGGTGATCGTCGGATCATTCCTTATATGGAAGTATGAAGGTTCGGACAACACAGAAAGGGCTTGGTCTCTTTATGATGGTGAGGCATGGATGCCATGTGTAAAGGGACTAAGCCCACTTTGGTTATTAGCTTTGATCAGAATCATAGCATCATGTTTGCTTTTAGCCGCTTCCATTGCCGATGTTGCTACTCACGGGACCAACTTATTTTACTATTATACTCAGTAAGCCGTTTCTTGTGTATATTTCCACAAAGTTTCAAAGTTGCATAGTAACTCCGATCCTTCCGGTTTATTTCTCTTAACTGAAACTTGTGTGTTCTTTCATTTGGATAGGTGGACTTTGATTTTGACAATCATCTATTTTTTGGTATTTTTCGTTTCTTGCTATATTTTCATCAATCGTTATCACATTCCATAAGCGCTATTTTACCTTCGGTTATTTTCTTTTACAAGTATGTAATAAATTTGTTCAGTTTGGATCGCTGCTATCCGCTTGTGGATGTTTCTGGAAAGAGAAGACTCACAATACTCATATTAAAGATTTAGACGAAGAGAACGGAATTTATGTGCCCCTCAAATGTACAGGAACAGAGGAGGCGGTGAATCAGCAGGGGGAGTATTATTTTTCAGAAACACGCGCCCTTTGGGGCTACATATTTCAAATTGTTTTCCAGGTACTTCAAACACTTATACGATTCACCAATATTACCTGGTGTGTTTATTCTATCTTACTGTAGATCTTTTGTTGTTGTACACAGGTTACTGCTGGGGCAGTGATGCTAACCGATGGCATTTATTGGCTTGTAATCTTCCCGTTCCTCACCATTGTAGACTATGAAATGAGTTTTGTGAGTAGATACACATCACATGTTATTAGGAATTTTCTATGCAATAAGCCATTTGGTTTCATGAACTCACTGTATGCTGAGGTTCACTTCGCTTATTTGAGTGTTTTCTTATGGGCTTTGAAATCTTTTTTGTTCTTTCTCATACCAGTTGACAATTGTGGTACATTCACTTAACCTTGTTTTGCTGCTAGGAGACACAGCCATGAATAACTTGGTAACTTTCTCTGTCATTGATATGTTTCATTACTGTTTTTCCATCAATGAAACTAAAAAATAACGAGAAACCTTCATTTCAGCGCTTTCCGTGGTTTCGAATTTCGTATTTCATCTTGTTCACTGCGGTTTACGTGATCTTCGAGTGGATTGTCCATGCCTTTGTGGATACCTGGTATGTTTTTATGGTTCTCAACTAGGGGGCGTCTAGATGCATGTTTTGAAAGTGCGTGTATATTAAATAGCCGCCATTTTCATAGAAAAAGTGGGTCTGAAATATAGTTTTTGGATGTGCTTATGCTCTTTGAAGTTGCAATGATTGTATAATCAATTGTTGTGTGTAGCAGAATTTGATCATTTATGGGAATTAATAGATAAAATGAAAGGAATTTTTTGCGATAAAAAAGAAGAGATAAGTAGTGGAGTTGGATTAGAAATCTCTCAAACTATGTTAAAAGAATAGGGCAAAGGTAGATTCTTCTACACACAAATTATCTATCTTATCGCAGCCTCTCAGGTATGTAACTGATTATATAAGCCGTAAGCTTCTAGAGAACCAAATAATAAGAGACGGTCTGTTTATACATAGTCACAGTCAGAGACATAAAAAAACTTGATGTTACTTTGTTACGACTTCTAATAGTGATAATAATTTGAGAACACCCCCCTTAATCTGCTTTTAAAGACAGTGTTTCATTATTTTGCACTTTTGCTTATGTTCTACTTTTGTTTGTTTCAGGTGGCCATACCCATTTCTTAATGTATCACAGCCAATAGCTCCAATGTGGTATGTCTCCTTAAACATCTAAGCATTAGTATATGAATCAAAAAAAAAAAAAAAAAAAAAAAAAAAAAAAAAAAAAAAGGCTAGGTCCATTACATTGTAGTACACACAAAGGACGATATAGTTTTTATTGATTTAGACTAATAAGTTGGTCATTTTATTGTTTTCTTGTACCTCTGCTAAATGTTGGATAGGTACTGGGTGGTTGCGGTATTGCATCTTCCGAGCTATGCTATGTTTGCACTCTTTGTGAAAACAAAGTACTTCATATTGTCTCGGAGGTTTCCAGACTCTTATCAGTGTTTGAGATAACATTTTCTAAGATGCACTTGTTCAAAGCCCCGACACGTCTTTTAGTAGCTCCCTAAGTGAGGAGGTGCATCAGGAGACCTGGTAGACAAAATGCTAACAACTGTAAGGAGATGGAGTTGTCCCGCATAATGCTTTTTAATTTCAAATTCATGGGATCTTTGCACCCGTTATTCTTTTCATACATAAAAGGTGTATCTTTAATTGGTAACTTGTATTACAAATCAGATAACTTTTGTTAGAATTGTTGTTAGATTTGGTTCACAAATTGTTTTGAGTAGATTCTCTTTTGGTAACCATGGTTTCTCACCCTTTTGCTGACTAACCTCCTAAGCTAGGCTAGTTAGCTAAATCCTTTCAAGAAAATAACTTTTGTGATGATGAGTGTAATCGATCTCTTATTAGGAGGTTATTAGAAAATCCTTTCTAGAGGAATGGGTCATGGAAGACGAAGAGATGGAGTCGCTTCTTCAACCCTTTTTCTATGTGTTGGTGTTCTATATGACCGGTATAAGACTCGACTTGTTAGATATCACGGAGGTTTAGTATATGACTGACATGAGACTCAACTTGTTAGATATTATAGAGGTTTAGTGGGTGCCATGCCGAATTTTTCCATCATTTTCTTCTTTTTCACTTTGGCCGGTATGAGTTTACCTGGTACTAGCAGCTTAATTGGGAAGTTTTTCATCTTAGTAGGACCTCCACAAGCTTTTTTTTACCTTTGGGTCACCCTTAGAGCAAAGGGTGCTATCACTTAAACTTTCACCCAGTCACGTCAGCCTTACATCATCTTTAATCTTTTCACTTTTAACAAAAAAAAAAATCTTTAATCTTTTCACTTAAAAAAAAAAAAAAAAAAAAAAAAAAAAAAAAAAAAAAAAACCATTATCATAACTGAACTTTAACAAACCTATTTTCAAATTCAACCTCTAAACTAAAACTAATACGAAATAAAAAAACACAAAACAAAGCAAACTACGACATAACGGAAATTACGAAATACAATTAAATTTAGCGACGAGTTTGCAAGTTATATTTTTTCTTGATTAGGTCCTTTTCTTCGTTGATCCAATCCACAACGTCGGGATCCTTGCCGGCAGTTTCAAGCAACAAAAATTTCATCTCTTCCAACCTTTTTATCGTTTCATCTTTTTCTGCGGCCGCCCGATACGCCTTGGATGCGTCTTCCCGTTTTATACGATACTCGTGTTGCCTAGCTTCCCCGAATTGGATTGACGAAAAAGATCATCCGATACTCGCTCCCCGATACTTTTCGTGCTCTCGGATTTGGATTTCTTCGAAGCACGTTTTTTGCCCATAGGGCGTGGTTGTTCATCATGACCAAACAAAGCCTCGTTTGTTTGGCTTGGGACATCGCCGGTTAAATCAAGCGGATCCGGCGCGTCCTATTTTTGATGACCACACAAAATTTCCCAAGCCTCCTCGTTATTAAACGGCGCCGTTTTGTGCTCATCACGATACAATTCTTTCGCCCGTCTAAGGATATCCATCTCATTTTCCCCACTTTTTATTTCACGTTTCGCACGTTTGTAATACACGTCGAACTTTGTGCAATAAAAGTTCAACGTTTTTCACTTGCCTTGTATCATATCCCTGTTGCGTTTTTGATAATTGAGTTTGTTGAACTCATTTTGTACACGTTGCCAAAACGTATCGCGAGCTTGTGAACGGCCGACTTGTGAATCCTCGGTAGCGGCCACATAACACTTTGCAAGAATTTTTTATTCGGTAAAATGCCAACGTGAATTTACCATTTCGGGAATTTCCCCTCATCATCGGATGGTTCGATTGGTTCTTTGGATTTTTTTTACTTTAGTTTACCACGACTTTTGGGCTTTGGTGGAGACGTAGGTGTTTCGGGAACTTCATTTGTTTCGGTTTGTGAATGTTGTGATTGTTTGTGTGTTGTGATTGTTGTGTGAATTGTAGATTTTGGAAATTGGTGTTTAGTGTGTTTTGTTAGCTTTGTTCCCAATATAGCATTCGTTGATGTTGTAGGTAAAGTTCTTGGCTCGACAAGCCAAATGGGTTAGGCAAAGGGATGTTTTGTGATGAACCAGTTCGGTTTTGAAGATGAACTCGCGTTTGGGTTATTCCACCCACCGAGGGGATTCATGAAACCATCGTCGTTGTTGTTAAATCCCGACATTTTTTTTTTGCAAATGGAAGTATATGATAGATTAGATTGAGTTGTCGAAATGTGAAAAAAATTGTTGTTTTAATTTGGTATTTATAGTGGTGGGAAAATGGTTTTGACTTTTTTTTTTTTAAATTCGCTAAAGGCTTAACGCCTCGTTAAACCCTTAACCTCCAGCGTTAATGAGGCTTTCACCTCCCCCTCCCCCGGTGTGGTTAACGAGCATTTAACACACCTCATTTTGTTAACATACCGTTTGCTCTTAGTGGATTTTTGTTAATGGATCATGTTTCTATTGTCTACTTTTTCAAAACAGCATCAATTTTTTCTGTCATAGCCAACTTATTTTAAAAGCTCAAGCCCTCAAAAGCCCGTTGCCGAACACAGCCGAAATGTACTAAAATCGAAGACTTGATTTCATATAACATTGATTTCATATAACATTATGGTTTTCTAGCCGTTATACTTTTTTTCGGGATAAAAAATATCAATTATTAAATATTCAACAAAGTTGAAGAAGAAAAACTCAAACTAATGTATGTTAACTAAAAGGTCGGGAGATATGAAATTGACAATACTAAAAAAGCGTAGGTTAAATCAAATAAAATGTATATTTTTAAAATGCACGTGATTAGGGGTGTTCACGGATCGGGTAATATCCACAATAACCGAAAACCGAAATGAACCGAACCGAATTGGAATAAACCGAACCGAATTCGTAACCGAACCGAATTGGTCAAAATCGAAACTGAAGCGAACTAAATATTAAGTTATCGGTTTGGATATGGGTTTGGCAATGAAAACCGAAAACCGAAAATTTATAAATATATATGTTTTTTGATGTATTTATTTATATAAATAATCACTAAAAGTCTTTTTTAGTATAAATATAACATTATTTAAGCTTAAAAAAAATTGTTCTAAAAATATATATAACTAAATGAAAAAATAATTAAAATTATGTAATTCGGGTTATTCGGTTCGGTTTTTGGTTATAGGGGTTCGGTTTTCGGTTATTTGGTTTGGTTTTCAGTTTGATTGAATCAAATTTAAATTCGATTCGGTTCGGTTTTTTATTTGAGCCAGAAAAAAAATAAACCGAACAAAATAACCCTATAACCGAACCGATGAACACTCCTACACGTGATACTAGAAAAAACACAACCGTTATATAATACTCCAATGAAATGGAATCTTTATTTTTAAAAAGCATTTGGATTAATTAAAACTTGAAAATGAACCTTTGTTTTGGGACAAACCAAAATTGAAATGTGCACTTTTAATTTGAGACTAACTTGCTTTGGAATGAAGTAAAATAGAAAGACGTACATTTAATTTATGACATATGATTTTGTGTTAAATGATGGCTGTTTGATTAAAAAAGTATGATTTAACGCTGAATGAATCAAAGCTGCTGAATGATTCCAAGATGCTGAGTGAAATTGATTCTATGTGAAAATTATTGTTTGATAATTATTCTGAATGAGCAATCTAAGTTGACTTAAATTACCAATTTAACCTTATTTTTAGATCTGTACTGAGCAAAATATATAGTTTAAAAAAAAAAAAAAAAAAAAAAAAAAAAAAAATTGACTCGAATAGAAATATATAAAAAGAAAACAATGTTAAAGTAAACAATAAAATTTAAATAGACTTATCAAAAGATCATAAAACAATATTAATTACGAACTAATTTAAAAAAAAAAAAAAAAAAAAAAAAAAAAAGCCTCATTATCATTTAAAAAATAACTCATCAATTTGATTATGAAATCACGAGAACTATTTTACTCTTAAAGAAATGATCAAATGCATGTATAAAAATTGGCTGTTGAACACACTCGAATATGACATTTATGTAATTTTTGTAATGCTTAATCATTTTGCATGTCTTTAATGCTGACCAATTCAGCCCTTAGTGGAATGATTAAGAGAAGAAAAAATGTTTATCAAACAATCAATCCCACTTAATGATTCATGATAAGACTCATTAAGAGGCTATCAAACACCCCTAATGTTGTTGTGATTGGTGTTTATGTGTACCGGAGCTTTTGTTAGAAGAAAAGTTTTTTCACACTTTCTTTTTAACATAGCCAAAATTTCATCTAGAGGGTGCAAAATCTACAAAAACGTCAAGTATATATGGCCAACTCTATTAACCACAAGTCCACAACAACTAAAAGATGTGTGGCCACAACGCAGGCACATCCATGTCTTTGTGAAGGCCTAACGTTTAGAGAAAATATAAAAGAGTCGACAGTCTTGTATCGACACTTTGTGACTGCAAATTTCCTGTTTTCAATTTTCGTGTATGTATACACTAATTGTAACTTGCAAACCTTGATCATTATTGAAGAAAGTTGAAGCGTATTAAGGATCAAGGTTTCGTAGTTGTGTTATCCAATTGTTGTTGAACACAATTGCTTTTAGAGGCAATTCAAACTATTTCATAATATAATCCATCTTTCATGTTTTTATTTTAAGCACGACTTTAACCCACAATTATTTAATTTGAAAACTTATACAACATAAGGAAATAGGATATCATTGAGAACTTATATACCATAAAAATAAGGTATCACTAAGACACAAACTATTTGTTATTAAACACAACTTATAATATAAAAGATCAATATTTTATTGACAAAATTTATAAATATGGTGTTATTTACATACTAGTATATAAATAATTATACTATGTAGTATTGCCTAAAATGCTAGGATGAGAATTGTTTTAAGTTGGAAAATAACTTGATTACAGTTGGGCATTTGTGAGCCATTTGATTTGTTCCAATAGCTCAAATCAAAAGAAGTTCTTTTGATTTGAGCCATTGGATTAAATCCAATATCTCACAAATGCTCAACTTGAGTCAAGTAATGGAAGAGGATTCTCACCCGCTTAAAATAAGTTATTGTATCCCTTCAACTCTTTTTTCACCGAACCATGTGAGATGACGTCCTGTAGGGGTACAAATTCTTTAATAACAAACTAAATAGAAACTTATGGGCTTTAAACATTGGTTCTTTTGGTGCTAAGTTTGAGTTAACTTTAATCATAAGAGCTCTTAATTAGCTTTATTTGTACTAAAACAATATCCAATGGGCATCTCCTTTGAACAATTATAGAAATTTCAGCCAACACAGCATTGTAATATACGGATTACCAAATAAAACCAACTTACTTTTTGATCGTATTGTATTAATCAGACTAATCTAATAATTACCATTCCTAGAAGTAATCGAACTCGATCGCTTGAACCTTTTAACAGTTACACGTTACCCAACACGTACAAGAAAACGATACTCAAACGTGACATGCCACAACCTCATCCGAAAAGGATAGTGCAAACTGTCTAGCTCTCAGAAACTTGGCCAGTAATAACTTCATAACTAGCTATAGTACATCATATCTTGTTTTTTCACTCATACTTTGTGACAATAATTCATAGAATGGAATACATGGTAGTTAATGATACAACCAAACTAAGTTTTCTAACAAAGACGTAGACAATACGAAATTAGATACTTCAAACTTGATATTCAAATTTGGAATATACATGACATGGTACACTAGAAGTTAGAATAGTATGTAGTGCAAGTAGAATAAAGGGGCCGGTTTTAGAATTTCGATTTGATAATTTTTGGCCGTGAATTGAATACACCTACACCAGAAAATATTCTCACTTCTTGTCCTAAACACACAACTTGAATATACCCACACCAGAAAATATTCTCACTTCCCCAAATTATTCTTCTTACATTCTCCCATTCTTGTCTAGTTGTCTTGTTTTACTTCCATTTAATTACACCATCTCTTTAGTTTAAGGATTTAAGTTTACCTTAACTAAACTCTCAAAACTTTGTGCCTATAAATAGAGTTAGGATTAAATGTAAAAATATGAATGTTTGGTGTACAAGACAAGCAAAAAAAGTTTTATGGGTTATTTTTATGTGATTTGAATTTTATAGGGAGTATCTTTGTAGAATAAGGTGACAAGGGGTGATAGTGAATAGTAATAATTCATTAGGATCTTGATCATGATCTTAGGATTTACGATTTTACGATTCTACAAAGAAAAATGATCCGGATCTTACGTAGGATCTTAATAAGCTTAAGATCTTATATGATCTCGATCTTAACTATAGAATTTTAAAATCTACTCCGATTCGATCTTACTTTTCTTGAACCGCAAACTAAAAAAACTACAAATTCATAGTTTATGTTTTTATATAATTAAAACAACGACATGTGATTCTTCTTAAACATTTCATATTTATAATTTATGACAATATTTCCATGAAATATTCATATAATTTCGTGTTCATAATATATAATAATTTGTAAATTTGAATGATAAAGATCATTAAAAAATGACATCATAGTTGGATCTTAGGATCCTGATCCAATCTTACGATCACAATTTCGTGTTATTTTATTTATTTATTTATTTGATTAATTTCATATGCATCCCTACTTTCATAATTAATTTCATTATCAAGGTTGTCAGTAAAATCGTAAGATTGTACGATCTTACGTGTTTACTAGCTAAGATCGTGTAGTATCGATATAGGATCGCATATGGGGTGATAACGTATGTAAGATCGTGGAATCGCACGTAAACTCGTAACATCATCACTCGATCTGAGTTCACATTATTTTTATTTTTATTTTTTTATCTCACTTGCTTAGGCCCAAAAACAAACAAGTTTTTGTAATGTTAATAACTAAACCACAAAATATCATTCTCTAAATAGATTATAGTTTATTCCGAATTTTCTACTTTTCCCCAAATCAAAATTCCAATTAACAAACTACTGGTCATTTTCTCATGATCTAATCACCCGAAGCAAAGATTTTCTTACAAGTACTTGATGTTTTTTCTTGATACTTTAATCTTTAATGTAAACCTTTTCATTCTTACAATTACAAGAACCTTGAATCCTTTGATAGTTACTTGATACAGTAAAAGTGTAAAACAAAAAGTCTAAAAGTGTTCAATAGTTCAATTTATCTTTGACGTTGAGTAGAAATACAAATCAGTTTGACTCGTTTATCCTCTTTTACAAAATATGACAAATTGGTAGAATCGTATGATCTCGATCTGTTCCTACGATCTCGATCTTACGAAGACAAAAACGATCTCACGTGGGATCGCGATCTTGACAGGCCTTGTCATATATACTCAAAATACAATCATTAAATGCATAATATATAATTTTTGAGTCGAGTTATTCTACAAACCAAACATTCCTCACATACCAAGGGACTCATCCCCACCATCCATCTAAAAAGGAAATCAATGGTTGAGATTAAAAACATTTTATTATTTCATCCATTTTTTTTAATTTAAATATCTCTTAAACCGTTAATCGTTAAGCGAAAATAATTACACCATCGCGACGGGAATTTAATTATCTTTCTATAGACGAGCACTTTGATATACTTTCGAAAAAAAAAAAAAAAAAAAAATCATTTTTTCACCTTTTTTTTTTCGTCGCCGAAAAAAAAATCATATATGATATTACATATCATATATGATATTACATATAATATCATATATGATATCATATATGATATTATATGTAAAATCATATATGATATGCAATATCATATATGATTTTACATATAATATCATATATGATATTATATGTAATATCATATATGATTTTTTCGGCCACGAAAAAAAAACGTGAAAAAAACGAAAAAAAAAATTGTCGAAAATATATCAATTAGCCTATCTATAGAAAGATAATTAAATGTTCATCATAACGGTATTTTTTTTTCGCTTAACGATTAACGGTTTGAAAGATATTAATATTTGAAAAAAAATGATGAAAGTGGGTTTTTTAAATTGTTGGGATTAATCTCATCCATTAGATCAAATAAAGATGGAGGGAAGATGGAGGGTGGAGATTAGTCCCTTGGTATGTAAAAAAAGTTTGGTCTTCAAATAATCTTTACTCATAATTTTTTTAAAGTATGTTTGGATAAATATGAAATTTTCAAATTTAAAAAGGAGAGATATGATGCCCCCCATCTTCTTTCAACAATTAAGTGGTAACTTGGTTAATTTAAAAAGTAGTGTTTAGAGGGATATTTGTGTGAGAGTTCTTTGATCAAATGCACGCTAATCTTTCGGATTTCATGGAAGTTTTATTTAGCATTGTATTTTAGCTTTCATAGCACCCGAGAATTCAAAATATAAAAAAGGTGGAATACGTTCATGGCTGTTACGATGGATTCCTAATAAGTTATTTGACAGATAAAAATGTGAAACAGGAAGTCACAAAGTAATATAAAGAAAATTTACATGAATGAATCTCTTTTGGATAAGTAGTGTAGTTTTATAGGTATAACAACCCTATGATCCGACAATAGTAACAAAATACGAAAGAAAAAACTATAATCGAAATGATAAATCGAGTATTGTTACATAGAGATTAATGATTTATAAGGTTTTAAAGTGTTGAATGTTGTGTTTTAATATGTGGGTGGGGTGATTTGAGTTTTGAGTGGGGGCACTTTTGAAAAAAAGGTTAAAATTTTTTTAAAAAAAATTACACTAAAATCTCAATTTTTTCGACGAGCCGTGGGGGGCACATGCCCCCCATATTAACCTTCTACATCCGTCCCTGGTTGTAGTCATATTAGGGGTGGCAATCGAGTCGTATTTGGGTTCGCGTGTTGACGGGTTAGTATAACCTCTACCCAATCACAACCCATTTATTAATCGTGTCAAATAAATCAACCCTAATCTAGACTTGCATAACACATATAACCCGTTTGTGACCCGTTTAAGTAAATAGGTCAAGCAATAAATAAGGTTGGTGGTTTGCTGATTTAACTAGTTTAAATGAAAAAATGATATAAGGATCTAAAATATGATAAAAATAACATACAAATAACTATACGACAATTTTCTGACGTCGATTTCAATGATATCTGAGGTATAATCGTAATTCGCTCATATTAAGTACATAACAAAATACATTTAATCCACATCCAACATAAAAACCAGGTTATATATTTTATTTTTAGAGTTGTATATACTTAAACGGGTTCACGGTTTGACATGTTTAATACTTACTCAACCCAAACAAGACCCATTTATTAAACGGGTTGACATGTTTTTTACCCAAACATGTTTATCTTCAACTCAAACCTATTTAACTTCATATCGAGTTTGTGTCATTTATCGTGTTGTGTCGAAAATTGCCACCTCTAAGTGACATACACAATGCAATATGTATAAGATTCACCCTATAATTAATTTTACAAGATAATTGACTTACGTTTGGAATATTTAAGATGGATAAAATAGGAAATGTGTGAATGGATTATGCTTCGGTAGTCTCTTTTACATTTAATTCGTTTTCAAGTCACACTCATTTAGTATGACAGCCAACCTAGTTATTGAAAGACGACTAATAGTTACGTGGTGTTTGATTTTAATTTAAGTTAACTTGTTGGGAAAATAATTTTAATTTGGCATATCAATATAAATTTTATTTGCTATTGTCTTATTCCATAAACACAATTTAGCATAAAAGGCTATAGTTATGTTATTTTTCTTGTTGAGACATTGATATTTATATGGAAAATGCTAAACAAGTAAACATACCTTCTAGGGTTACATTTAAGAATTTATGACATGAATAAATTGTTTGTGTTTTCAAAATAACCAACATCTCTCTGATTTATATGTGCTCTCCACCAACTATTTATATAACCTTTATTGTACATTTTTAACTTTTAAACATAACATTCTTTAAGGTTACAAATATCAAAACTCATTTTATATAAAAATGGCTAAAACACGTATTAATACCTCGAATTTAACAAGTTGAATCATCTAGTACTTTACATTTTTAAGGGTGTATAGTAATACTCCGAACTTGGCAAAATAAAATGTATACTAGCATGTACTGAATTAACTCAACAATTAATTTTTTCCTAAAAAATTAATTTAGTAAAGTCACTTGTAATATAAATGAGTTATAGTTAAAATTTCCTAATTGATCATACTTTTTCTAAAAATTCAATTATTTTTTATTTTTTTATAATACTTAAATTAATTATTTTTTATCTGAAGAATATATAAATAACATTTATTTTAAAATAATTTCTAAAACACTGCGTTTAATACAATCAAATATTTGTTTCAGATAATTTTTAGATCAACTTACAAAATAACTATTTAGGAGTTTTTGTAATTTCAACTTAACATATATACATATGAAAAAATAAATAATTAAATTGTTATGGTCTTAAATTAATCTATAACAAATATTTATTATCCTATAATACGGATATGTATATATCAAAACTAGTGCGATAAATTCATTTTCTATAAATTATAATATTTAAACTACTTCTACTCTCAACAACTAAATATAATATTATATTAAATTAATTAAAAGAAAAATGAAAGTAACTTGCAAATCATTTATATAAAAATAGGTTTTAGTAAATTGATTTTTAGCATAAAAAACTAATTAATTATGTGTAAGGTAGAAGTTATTCTAATTTGTCAAATCTAGGACACTATTCTGCACCGTTTAATGTTCAGGGTACTAAATATTCGGTTTACAAAGTTAAAAGTACTAATATATGTTTTGACCTATAAAATTATATCACATGTTTCAATCATATAACATAATGCTAGACACAAGTTTCTTTATCTTTTATACTATTGTCTTCGAGGGAAACGATCCGATGAAGAAAAATTAAAATGAGAAGAATTTCTAATCACTTATTTAAAATAAAAGAGAGATTTTTAAAGTAAGATGCATCTTCTTTTGTAGGTGCATCTAAAATATGTGATTGTGATTTCTTCTCACTATTCTCATTTTAATTTTTCTTCTTATTTGATCATAACTCTTGTCCCCAATTGTAAACATACACTACAATCAACATATAAAACCAACTCCATTTGGTATGTTACAATCACACGTTATAGGGCATTTTGGTGACGTATGACATGCCAAAATGCACCATGGTTGATGTTATTTGTCCTCATAGCTAGAGGATGGTAAGTGCTTTTTTTTTTTTTTTTTTTTTAAGTGAGATATTTTTTGTGGTGTGTTATGGGACTTAGATGCGCCTATAACAGTTATAATTTGGGAATGTGTTTTTGTTATAGTGGTTTTATTAGATGTGTGCTGAGATGGCAACTCAATAACAGCTATTGAGTAGTTGCTACTGCACCTAGCTCTCTTATACTTAGCATAGTCGATATTTCAAACTGTTATTTAGTATTTTCAACATATCCAAGTATTCAACTATAAGAGTGCACGGTGCAGCCTATTTTTCGTCTGGCGTCCATAAAAAATGCACTAATGGCGTCGCCGTTCTGCACCGGTAGCGGAACCATTGTTCCCCAACCATCCCACCAACAGAGTTTTTTTTTTTTTTTTTTTTTTTTTTTTTATTATTATTATTATTATTATAGGTACGGTGTCAATCAAGTGAGAAGAAGATGTATTGTTTTTTACTATTTTGTTTTGTATTTCTAATTTGTTACACCGTTAGTCCAAAATATGTTTGCAATGTTAGTCCATAAGTTATTTTTCTAATATTTTTACACTACAAGAATCAGAAGAACAGGTGACGAGCATATTCCCGTCGACACAATGTCGACGGCAATATGCACAAAACGACAAAAAACAAGCTTGACCGAGACTAGCTGCGTTGAAATTTTCGGATTAATACGCTCCCGTCGACGGGGCCATATTGGTCAAACCTTCACACCTCTATTATTGCCATAAATTGGGCGCGAAATTATCCCGCAAACCCATTCCCGTCGACATGTCGACGGGAAAATATTAACAACGAAACAAATAGTAATTAACGTGTGATTAACGTTAATTACTGTTTTTGGTTTAACTATCCCGTGGACATGTCGACGGGAGAATTTTATTTAATTATTATAACAAAAAACTGGCCAATAAAATGGCGGGGATTTTTCTCGCCTGTTTTTTCCCGTCGACATGATTATGCCCCCATATTTTTTCTTATAAATATTCTCACAAAAATCATTCTCACAAAATCATTCCCGTCTCATTTTACACATACATTCTTGATTCTCACAAAACCCGATTGTCAATTTTCACAAATCACAAACAACAATGGACGGTTTAACGCCGGAACAGGAGTGGTTAAAGGCTTTATCACACGAGCTCCTGTATAACGAAATTATAAATCATTGGGGCTATGAAAGTTTTGATGAATATGGTTCTTATGCGAACTGTGCACCGTGGCAGAGAGACCAGATTCTGGTATGGTTGAGGAAAAAGTCATACTATAGAGAGTATTTGGAAGAGCTAGATGCTGCTGAAGCTCAACGTGCTGCTGAAGCTCAAGCTACTGCTGTTGGAGGTGAGGATGAAGCTGAAAGCACGTTTGACGTCAACACCGGAATTGATAATCTGGAAAATAGAATAACCTTGAAGCTAGGTTTGCATATCTCAAGGAAATGAGAGCAAGGAAAGGAAGAGATGGTGCGAGTTCAAGCAAAGTGGGAGGTAGCCGCAAAAAAAGGTAAACGGGTTGTTTCATTTGGTTGTCGAGTTGTTTAGTTTGAGTTGTTTTGTTTGGTTGTCGAGTTGTTTAGTTTTAGTTGTTTCGTTTGATTGTCGAGTTTGTTTCGTTTGATCTGGTTCGTTTGCTTGTCGAGTTGTTTAGTTTGAGTGTATGAAAATGTATCTGGTTTACAACTCTTGTGTGGTTTGAATAAAATGTTTGCCTTCGTGTTTGAAGCTAAGCGTGTGGTGTTTGGGATTGCTTTATAAACTGCTTAGTTTCTTACTGCGAATGTTTTGTTAGATTAATAATTACAATCTTGAGTGTTTGGATAGAAGTTTACGATTTCTAGTGATTAAGCAGTTTTGAGTGTATCTAATCGTGTGTAGACATCAGTTTTCACAACAACAACAACATTTTATTAAACAACAATAACACAACAAACAACAACAACAACAACAACAATAACACAACAAACAACAAACAACAACAACAACAACAACACAACAAACAGCAAACAACAACAATAACAACAACAACAACAACAACAACAACAACAACAACAACAACAACAACAACAACAACAACAACATTATCATCTCGACTCGTTCGTTTAACATCTCGTGTACAACCATATCATCTCGACTCATTCGTTTAACATCTCGTGTACAACCATGTTCGTTCGTTTAACATCTCATGTACAGCCATATCATCTCGACTCATTCGTTTAACATCTCGTGTACAACCATATCATCTCGACTCATTCGTTTAACATCTCATGTACAACCATATCATCTCGACTCATTCGTTTAACATCTCATGTACAACCATATCATCTCAACTCATTCGTTTAACATCTCGTGTACAACCATATTTTAAAAAACTATTTTTTCAATATTTTCTTTTTATTTTATAAAAGTATTTATAATAAATATTATATTAAAGTAATTAATATTAAACTTAACTAGTTATTTTATAAAACTATTTATAATAAATAAATTTTTTAATTACATAAAAGTAATTTATTAATTTATAAAACTATTTTGTTAATATTTTATTTTCATTTTATAAAAGTATTTATAATAAATAAAAATTTTAATTACATAAAAGTAATTTATTATTTTATAAAACTATTTTTTCAATATTTTATTTTTATTTTATAAAAGTATTTATAATAAATATTACGAGTATATTAAAATAATTAATATTAAACTTAACTAGTTATTTTATAAAAGTATTTATAATAAATAAAAAATTTTAATTACATAAAAGTAATTTATTAATTTATAAAACTATTTTTTTAATATTTTATTTTCATTTTATAAAAGTATTTATAATAAATATATTCTTTTAATTATATTAAAGTAATTAATATTAAACTTAACTAGTTATTTTATAAAAGTATTTATAATAAATAAATTTATTTTCCCGTCGACGGGAATCTTAGCGCCAAAATTTTCACCAAATTTTTATACGCCCCGCTGATGAGTGTGTAAATACTCATCATTTTTAGTCAAATCTGAGCTGCAAAACGATCAAAAACACTCAAAAACGCACCAAAATAAGAAGGAAATCCCAAAGATCGTATTTTATATGTTTCTGATGCAAAACGAGTGAAAACAAACGAAAAACGAACAAAATTGGCATATTTGGCAGTTTCAGTCCCCCAACTTTCAAAATTTTACAAAACTAGTCCCTGGTCAATCATTTTCAAAGAAAAGTCAACCCTTGTTCTTTAAAAGTCAAAACGAATCACAAATGATCTTTGGGTAAAATGATTTGGAAAATTACACAATTGGTCCCTGTACTTTGGTAAATTGACAATTTTGGTCCCCGGTGTTTCAAATTTGGAAAATGGTGTTTTTGGGTCCCTTGGTTTATCTAACTTTACAGGAATGACCCTTGAATAAAGATTGGAAGGACGGCAAGATCAGTCCTTGTGGAATTCAAAAGATTACAAAAAATATCCTTAGGTCTTATAAGTTACAAACCAAACGAATACTACAACTCAATCCACCCATTCATAAGCCCACTCTTTAATATAACCCACCTTGGCCCAAGTATCCACCCCTAGCCCAAACTAAACCCTAATACGTTTTCTATAACAAACGTATCTCCCTCTTTCTTCCCCACATCAGTCAAACGCAAATAAAAAAATAACACCATCTTTTTCCTTCATCTTTCACACCCGTGAACTCTGCAAGAATCCAACACCTTCCATCACCATCTCCCCATCCCTCTCATCCTTTGTCCCACAGCACCACTCCCCATCCCACTCACCTCCAAGACCTCACAAATCCATACCTACCCACTCCACGCTGGCTATCCACATGACAAATTGGGCGCCAAATCGGGGTTAAAGGGCTAAGATATGTTCAAGATTAAATCAAAGGCTGGGATTCAACCTAAAGAAACACAAGAAGACAACACAAAGAGAAGGAATGAAGACAAAACCCTAGATTGAGTGGAATATAAATTGATGATGTTGTAGCCCATGAGGAGGCAGTCTCGTATTTAGTTTTTAAATAGTCTTGTATTATTTTTTTTGAGTCTTGTTTTAGTTTTTTTTAATAGTCTTGTAGTAGGTCTTAGTTTCAATAATCAAATTCTAAGTCTTTTGTATTTTCTTTTGAAATCAATGAAAGTTCGAATTTCTTTTAAGGTTTTCTAAACTGCTTATGTTTCTGGTAATACTTGTTCTAATATGCTTATTTAACGTAGTTATAATTTCTTTACATAATTACTTTTGCAAGTCATAGTTGTGAAATATGAAGTTTCAGTTTTAAAACCCCATACAGTTACCCTCAAGGGACTGGTCATAAAAGTAGCTAGTAGTAAAGATTTTAGATTTTGGTGCTTGTTTCATGATTTCTAGTGTATGCATAGTATAGCGTTCTTGCTGCCGTTCTTGTCCCA
Organism: Artemisia argyi; assembly: GCA_030686995.1. Lineage (NCBI taxonomy): Eukaryota > Viridiplantae > Streptophyta > Magnoliopsida > Asterales > Asteraceae > Artemisia > Artemisia argyi. The sequence goes on along the minus strand of CM060708.1, from coordinate 245,552,676 downwards.
GGATAACATAGTTTCTTGCCTCAATTGTTGTTACAATTCCTTTGCTATTATCTCTAGGTACTAATTTCATGTGCACTCTTGTCATTTTACAGCCATTTTAGCATAAGCTTGTCCATTTACTCAGCTCGACTTTAGCCTAAATATTCCCCTTGGACTGCTTTCCCAACTGATTTACGCACCAAACAACGTTTTTTTTATTTCCAGTTGTAGACTAGTGAACGTAGGATTCAGCACCCAATTTTCATTTTTCAAAGTGATAGTAGTATGGAAATCAAAAACTTGCTTTGTTGCGGCAGTTAAGGTTAGTTGGAATGCTCATTAGTTCATTTTGTCTATTTATATTCAGCTCCTTTATTGCTCAGTTAGGATTCCCCCTAATTAGCTTAGAATAGCTCTTCGTTAGCTTAAGGTAATCAACCCTTGCTGCTGCTACTTAGTTGTTCTCGTCCCTATGATTTTTGTTAAGTCGCTCTTAATCTCGTTGTTGTTAATCATTGTTGATCTTGTTGATGTTACAGCTGCACCTTTTAGTTAACTTTCCTAGTCAAACCAGTCACATTTTGCCCATTTTGGCCCTGCTGCATCAGCAGCCTACTGTCCCAAATAGCCCACATGGTAAGCTAAATCTCATGCTCCTAATAAGCCCTTTAGATCTGAAACTTGGCATAGCGAAACGTTGATAGCTTGCGTTGAATTGTGACTGCTTGTTTGAGAGTTAGGAATCTATGAGCTTGTTTAACCAGGTCTGGTAGTGAGCTTATTGGGCTGTTTGTTTCTAGGTTATTAATTTCTTGTTACTCAGTTAGCTTCTGTGTGATTTTCAGTTAAGAATACTTTTTAAGACTTACTTGTTTCAGTTAGGTGAGATTATTAGAGGTTAAGCTTGAATTTATATTCCCCCTAGTTTGGTTCTTGTAGCTTCTTTTAGCTCTTGTGAAAGTTTTTTTTCGCCTTAGCCAACTGTGTGCCTTTATACCCTTAATCTGCTTATTGATTTTGTTTCATAATTCGTTATAGTTGAGTAAAATGCTTATCTATATAGGTTTAATTAGTAGGGACAAGAAAAAGTAAAAAAAAAAATGGTTACTAAAAAAGGGGTGTGCTAGGTTCGAACCTGGCACCTCTCAGTCACCAAACAGACAACACATGTCCTTCACCATCTGTGCTTAGTTACTCTTTTGGTTAAATCTCCTTTTGTTTCATATTTTAACTAGTATTGTCTTGCTTATTATTTAGTTAGCTTTTCTGTATGCTTATTTCCTGCTCATTCTCCACTGCTTATTTTATCTTTCTATTTTTTTAGGTTAGAATTAGGGTTATTTAATTTACATAAATTTTTCAGAATTTTTAGATGAGTTTTAATATTTATTGTAATTTAAATTGTGTTAATTAGTTTTTAAATCGTAATAAATAGAATTTTTGTGGAAAAATTAAATTTCTTTTTTCTAAAATTTTCTTTTGCATTTTAGTATGTAAGAAAATTAATTGGAAACTCGTAGGACGTTTGGAACTTAAAATTCACATTTTATCTCGCGCACTCGCGTAATTTTAATTAAACGTTTCGTTTCTATTTTGTTTAACGTGTTAGGATTCCCGATACCTAATTATATTTTCCCGTAGTGTTTTAGGTTTTTCCTAGTTAGTTAGTTGCCTTAGGATAATTTATGTTTACCTTTGTTCGTTAATTTTCAAATTCGTTAATTTAACGTATCGCAAAACCAAATATCCTTTCCAATCATACAAGATTTTAATCCCAATCTCATTCGAAGCTTTCCATTCACACCTCGTTGGGGTACGACCCGGGAAATCACTTCCCGGTCTCACAATTTGAATATCACTTTCACAAGTTTTGCAGGGTAATCGTTTTCCTAAACGGTTTACTCGTACTACTTCACGTTTATTTGTCTCACGACAAATTAAACCTCACGTTTGTTGATATTTTGATAAATTGTTGTTTGCACACACCAAAACACAACGAATCAAATGGCGCCGCTGCCGGGGAGGCTGTGTGTCGAAAGTCTCGATAAGGTTTAGACGATTAGTCTTGTAGATCCTTCGCAAGAAGTTATCGCTTTATAAAATGTATTAAAAACCAAAAATACTTTTCTTTTGTTTCTACTATATGTATTATATCTATAAAAGTTAAGAAAAACACAAAAAGATTTTCCCGTTTCATTGTTTAATAAATACAACATTAAAATCTTACCACCGCAAACCAAGGCAGAACACCTACCAACTGGGGGTGTGACCATAATAAGTTCCCAAACAAAAGATCAAAACTTGCCTTTGTATCACTTGCATTTTGGAAAACTTTTAAACGAAAAACACACTTTAAAAGGAGTCGAAACGGTATGTGGCGATCCAACGAACTTCGCCCAGTGAGAGATCCATTCTTCTCTCCCGCTCCTTTGTGCGTTTTTCTTTAGAAGTTAACCTTGCGTTTATGATTATTGGTTTAAGTTCCCCTGTCTTTATGAGTGGTCTTGTTTTAATTGTTGTGCTTTTCGAAAAACCCAAAAATAATCTTCGTCTCTTACCGTTTAATTCTTCCTTCTCATCCCTCGTTGATGTTTAATTCTTATGTCATCACTCGACTATCACTGTTTTCATTGTAAAAGTCCGGTGGATGACGATCTTCGTTGTTACAAGTGTGGGTGTGAGCGGTGTGGAAGTAATATTAGAGACGGATTTTGTAAATGGTGCAAAGCAAATCCGAATGCTTTCAATGATTCTCAAAATTCTTCCGACTTCCCCTCACATCCCGAAATACGAACTATGACTGGGAAACCGTCAAGAGTCGATCCACAACTCTCACATTTTATGATTCGAAGTTTATCAAGTAAACGTACTGAGCTTAAAACGGTGACTAAAATAAACGACTTGCCTGATCATCACGTTTATCAATCGGGGACCATAACGGAAGTGGTAGAAATTCCTAGCTCTCAGAGCATACCACGTGTCCCATCTCCGGATTTTTCAAAATGTTCTTCGAGACTTGATAATCATTCGAATTATTTTGTCGATTCTTTGAATGACCCGATTCTTTCTCTAAGGCAATCGTTTGTTCCTTGCGTCGGTTGTGGTGAGCCACTTTTCGGTCTACCATGTCGTTGGTGCACGTGTGAACGATGTGGTAATGATATTCAAAACGAAAGTTGTTTGTTTTGTGGCTCGAGTAATTCATTCGCTTACGATTCTAATCCGAGCTTTTGCAATGAGCCACAAAACAATTTCATTTCATATGAGCATAATCCGTGTTATCAAAATTTCAATGCCGAATCATTTCAAAATGCATCAACTTCACAACAATACGGTTGTGAGTATTGTGGAGGTCCACATTTTAGCACCGATTGTCACACTACGAATCTTTTTCCTTGTGACAACAATTATCACGATCAACCTCCACAATACCAAACTTTTGAAACACAACCTCAACCATTTCCTCAAGAACTTTTGCAAAATGTCTTAAATACTCTTGAGGATTTGGTTAACAAACCTGTTCCGGAAGAACCTCGTCCGAAGTCTTACAAAGAAATACTAGCCGAAGAAGCAGCTAGAGTAAGACTTCAAATGCGTAAAACTATCATCTACGATGACGATGACGATGACAATATTGATGATGGAGATACCCTTGACATTCGTCAAGGCTCTTCAGATTCATCAGTTGTGGTTCCTTCCGTGAAAAATCAGGGAGAAAATAATGTGACGGAGAAATTACTAGCAGATGATCAAATGGAACTTGTACAATCCATGAATGTTAGCTCCTCTCAACTCCCTCAGCCTATTGGTATCACACCCGAAGTTCACACTCACTCTCTGAATATGGGGGATGAGCATCTTAGCACTGTCCCTGAAACGGGATCGGACGAATTCATAAAGTCTAGTGTTGAGAACCTTGTCCCAATCCCAGGAGAGTCACAGGGAACTTTTGATCATATGTGTGATTTACCTTCCCCTCCTGAAAATCCAAAAGATCATTTTGAAACTTTCTCCGACTTTGATGATGATTGTACATCTTATGAAGAAGTTGAGTATGTAGAGGCATCACTGCCTCATTCTAATGTTGACCTTCTTCTTGAGGAGTTCACAGACAAACTTACTCACATCAATCCACTTCCATTGGGAAGTGATGATGATCTGTTTGATTTCGAAGCCGGTTTGGGAGAAATTGAAAACCTTTTAAATTCTAATCCCAACATCGAGCTTAGCACTTCACATACTGATGAAAATTCTTTATCTTCTGGAAATATCAGTCATGTGGAAGGATTACCTTCTGAGCTAGTCAGCTTAGAAGATGAGAATGATGATGAGACTAACATTGAAATAAAAAATGAAGCCCTTCGTGCTACATTATTAAATGTCAATCACCTCATCTCTAAAATTGAGGCTTTCAAAGAGAAACCTATTTCATCTCCTATCCCCATTAAGGATAGTGACATTTTCTCCAATGATCCTATTCCGGAGTTTGAAGCCTTTACATTTGATCCTATGGGAGAGAAGATTAGTGGCAGTACCACTTATCATTCTCATAATTCTCTCCCCGATTATGAATCATTTACCTTCGATGAGTTCTCCTGTGAACTCACTCACATCAATCCCGAATATGATTCATTTACCTTCGATGAGTTCTCTTGTGAACTCACTCATATCATATCTCCACCGGAGTATGATAACTTCTACTTTGATCTAGACACACCCGGGATATGTCTTGATCACATGAGCTTAAATGATGAGATTCATGATGATGAATCCCTGAATCCTCCTCCTGAGGATGATGAGTTAGTCAAGATGTTTATCATGACTTTCTTTCTCTTTTTCACCTATCGGGTGACTTCTCCTGTTCTTCATTCATTCGGGAATGAAGACATTATATTTGACCCCGGCATCGCCGCTTATAGTTTATACTATTTGGAGCCGGGTATTTATCTCATCGGTGTGGAACTTTCACGTGCTTCAAATGTTTGTCCAAACATCTTGAATGAAAGTCCGATGGAGATTGTTTCTTCCACATCTTGCTTCCCCATGAACCAATGAATTCGGGGTCGAGTCAAGCTAGCGACTCGGTAAACAAAAACAGTAGCATATACTTAGGGTTTTCACCCTAAGTGTGGGGGAATTACCCCACTATGGTTACTTATAAAGTGAAAATACAAAATGATGTTTCCACATTTAGCTTGTAATGTTGCCCTTTTACGTTCAAAGAGTCGGCATAATAGCCGGGACTTTGAATATTGAGGACAATATTCAATTCTAAGTGTGTGTGTGTGGGGGGGGGGGGGGGGGTATTTCGCTACTCTAGCGAATTTTATCACACTTTACTATCTAATACCCCCGTTTTTGACCAAAAATTTTTAAAAAAAATTTCACTTAAGTTTCAAAATTTTTGTGGTTATCAGTCCGCCTTGTCTAACCGACAAAAGGGATTGGCTAATCCAGGAGCAAACGGCTCTTGGTAAAGATAACTCAAACCCGTTGATGGCTTGCAATTTGCCAAAAATTGTATGGTTCCTCAACTCCTCATCATCCTCAAAAGCTAATGAGTTGGCTAGCCCGCAAGATTATGGCTTGTGGTAAAGGCAGTGGAAAAACCATAATTGGTAATCAACTCACCAAGATGTTGACTGTTCCATCAAGAGTTGGCTAGTCCAGGAGCAAACGGCTCCTGGTAAAGACAAATCAAATCCGTTGACAGCTGGTGGTTTGCTCAAAATCACGCGGTTATCAAGTGTGCCACAGTTCTTACACCTGGCTACTCCAGAAGTGATGGCTTTTGGTAAAGAGACTTCAAATCCATTAATTTTTCTCAAAAATATTGCTAAGGACTAGCAATAGTTTAGTGTGGGGGATTGATGAGTGTGTAAATACTCATCATTTTTAGTCAAATCTGAGCTGCAAAATGATCAAAAACGTACCAAAATAAGAAGGAAATCCCAAAGATCGTATTTTACATGTTTCTGATGCAAAACGAGTGAAAACAAACGAAAAACGAACAAAATTGGCATATTTGGCAGTTTCAGTCCCCCAACTTTCAAAATTTTACAAAACTAGTCCCTGGTCAATCATTTTCAAAGAAAAGTCAACCCTTGTTCTTTAAAAGTCAAAACAAATCACAAATGATCTTTGGGTAAAATGATTTGGAAAATTACACAATTGGTCCCTGTACTTTGGTAAATTGACAATTTTGGTCCCCGGTGTTTCAAATTTAGAAAATGGTGTTTTTGGGTCCCTTGGTTTATCTAACTTTACAGGAATGACCCTTGAATAAAGATTGGAAGGACGGCAAGATCAGTCCTTGTGGAATTCAAAAGATTACAAAAAATATCCTTGGGTCTTATAAGTTACAAACCAAACGAATACTACAACTCAATCCACCCATTCATAAGCCCACTCTTTAATATAACCCACCTTGGCCCAAGTATCCACCGCTAGCCCAAACTAAACCCTAATACGTTTTCTATAACAAACGTATCTCCCTCTTTCTTCCCCACATCAGTCAAACGCAAATAAAAAAATAACACCATCTTTTTCCTTCATCTTTCACACCCGTGAACTCTGCAAGAATCCAACACCTTCCATCACCATCTCCCCATCCCTCTCATCCTTTGTCCCACAGCACCACTCCCCATCCCACTCACCTCCAAGACCTCACAAATCCATACCTACCCACTCCACGCTGGCTATCCACATGATAAATTGGGCGCCAAATCGGGGTTAAAGGGCTAAGATATGTTCAAGATTAAATCAAAGGCTGGGATTCAACCTAAAGAAACACAAGAAGACAACACAAAGAGAAGGAATGAAGACAAAACCCTAGATTGAGTGGAATATAAATTGATGATGTTGTAGCCCATGAGGAGGCAGTCTCGTATTTAGTTTTTAAATAGTCTTGTATTATTTTTTTTTAGTCTTGTTTTAGTTTTTTTTAATAGTCTTGTAGTAGGTCTTAGTTTCAATTGGTAGTATTTTAATCAAATTCTAAGTCTTTTGTATTTTCTTTTGAAATCAATGAAAGTTCGAATTTCTTTTAAGGTTTTCTAAACTGCTTATGTTTCTGGTAATACTTGTTCTAATATGCTTATTTAACGTAGTTATAATTTCTTTACATAATTAGTTTTGCAAGTCATAGTTGTGAAATATGAAGTTTCAGTTTTAAAACCCCATACAGTTACCCTCAAGGGACTGGTCATAAAAGTAGCTAGTAGTAGAGATTTTAGATTTTGGTGCTTGTTTCATGATTTCTAGTGTATGCATAGTATAGCGTTCTTGCTGCCGTTCTTGTCCCAGGATAACATAGTTTCTTGCCTCAATTGTTGTTACAATTCCTTTGCTATTATCTCTAGGTACTAATTTCATGTGCACTCTTGTCATTTTACAGCCTTTTTAGCATAAGCTTGTCCATTTACTCAGCTCGACTTTAGCCTAAATATTCCCCTTGGACTGCTTTCCCAACTGATTTATGCACCAAACAACGTTTTTTTTATTTCCAGTTGTAGACTAGTGAACGTAGGATTCAGCACCCAATTTTCATTTTTCAAAGTGATAGTAGTATGGAAATCAAAAACTTGCTTTGTTGCGGCAGTTAAGGTTAGTTGGAATGCTCATTAGTTCATTTTGTCTATTTATATTCAGCTCCTTTATTGCTCAGTTAGGATTCCCCCTAATTAGCTTAGAATAGCTCTTCGTTAGCTTAAGCTAATCAACCCTTGCTGCTGCTACTTAGTTGTTCTCGTCCCTATGATTTTTGTTAAGTCGCTCTTAATCTCGTTGTTGTTAATCATTGTTGATCTTGTTGATGTTACAGCTGCACCTTTTAGTTAACTTTCCTAGTCAAACCAGTCACATTTTGCCCATTTTGGCCCTGCTGCATCAGCAGCCTACTGTCCCAAACAGCCCACATGGTAAGCTAAATTTCATGCTCCTAATAAGCCCTTTAGATCTGAAACTTGGCATAGCGAAACGTTGATAGCTTGCGTTGAATTGTGACTGCTTGTTTGAGAGTTAGGAATCTATGAGCTTGTTTAACCAGGTCTGCTAGTGAGCTTATTGGGCTGTTTGTTTCTAGGTTATTAATTTCTTGTTACTCAGTTAGCTTCTGTGTGATTTTCAGTTAAGAATACTTTTTAAGACTTACTTGTTTCAGTTAGGTGAGATTATTAGAGGTTAAGCTTGAATTTATATTCCCCCTAGTTTGGTTCTTGTAGCTTCTTTTAGCTCTTGTGAAAGTTTTTTTTTAGCCTTAGCCAACTGTGTGCCTTTATACCCTTAATCTGCTTATTGATTTTGTTTCATAATTCGTTATAGTTGAGTAAAATGCTTATCTATATAGGTTTAATTAGTAGGGACAAGAAAAAGTAAAAAAAAAATGGTTACTAAAAAAGGGGTGTGCTAGGTTCGAACCTGGCACCTCTCAGTCACCAAACAGACAACACATGTCCTTCACCATCTGTGCTTAGTTACTCTTTTGGTTAAATCTCCTTTTTTTTTTTTTTTTTTTTTTTTTTTTTCATATTTTAACTAGTATTGTCTTGCTTATTATTTAGTTAGCTTTTCTGTATGCTTATTTCCTGCTCATTCTCCACTGCTTATTTTATCTTTCTATTTTTTTAGGTTAGAATTAGGGTTATTTAATTTACATAAAATTTTCAGAATTTTTAGATGAGTTTTAATATTTATTGTAATTTAAATTGTGTTAATTAGTTTTTAAATCGTAATAAATAGAATTTTTGTGGAAAAATTAAATTTCTTTTTTCTAAAATTTTCTTTTGCATTTTAGTATGTAAGAAAATTAATTGGAAACTCGTAGGACGTTTGGAACTTAAAATTCACATTTTATCTCGCGCACTCGCGTAATTTTAATTAAACGTTTCGTTTCTATTTTGTTTAACGTGTTAGCATTCCCGATACCTAATTATATTTTCCCGTAGTGTTTTAGTTTTTTCCTAATTAGTTAGTTGCCTTAGGATAATTTATGTTTACCTTTGTTCGTTAATTTTCAAATTCGTTAATTTAACGTATCGCAAAACCAAATATCCTTTCCAATCATACAAGATTTTAATCCCAATCTCATTCGAAACTTTCCATTCACACCTCTTTGGGGTACGACCCGGGAAATCACTTTCCGGTCTCACAATTTGAATATCACTTTCACAAGTTTTGCGGGGTAATCGTTTTCCTAAATGTTTAACGTGTTAGCATTCCCGATACCTAATTAAACCTCACGTTTGTTGATATTTTGATAAATTGTTGTTTGCACATACCAAAACACAACGAATCACCCGCCAAACGACAAACGACAAAATATTGTTATACTCTCGTCGACATGTCGACGGGAAGATAAAAGGTAAAAACAAAACCCCCACCTCAATTATTGCTAGTCATAAAAAAAATAAAAATAAATAAATAAATAAAAAATCGATCTATTCCCCAGCAAACCCTCGTCGGCGATCTAACACCACCTCAACCAACACTCCTCCGCCACCACAACACCATCACATTACCCCTCCACCACCACAGCCCACCATCACATTACCCCTCCACCACAGCTCCCCCTCCACCTCCGACACTACACGAGCACCACTATGCACCTGCTCCTCCTCCTCATTCGTTTAATTCTTCCCCAACCCTCATTTGTTTAATTTTTCTTCTTCCCCAACCCCTCCTTTCATCAACAGCAGCAGGTAAAGAATGTTTTCAATTTTTGTTAATTTTTGTTATTATTATTGTTAATTTTTTATTTTTTGTTGATGAGACGAAAAACGATCCGTTTTTAGGGGGTCATTTAAGCCCGAATTCAACTTTATTTGATCAAATATTGCCCTAAATCGTTCCTTTTGTGATTTTAGGTACTTTGGGAGTGAAATCTGGAAAAGGAAGCAATTCAGACGTTTTTGGAGCATAAAAGTGAAGAAAACGCCAAAGTCTTAATTTTCCATGCTGGGAACAGTAGGTGACGGCGTCAAGAATAATTTCCTGACGGCGTCAAGAGCAAAAGTCCATGACGACCCAGAACAGATTTGACGGCGTCACGAGGGTAGGGCGTCAAGAGTAAAAGTCATGACGGCCTGGAAATGAGTTTGTCTTGACGGCGTCAAATGTAGATCAAGGCAGTCCGAGAATGGTTTTGGCGGCGAGGTGACAGCGTCACAATGTTTGTCTTGACGCCGTCAGAACCCTTTTTCTATATATAGTTTTCTAATTTTTCACATTTAAGGAGAGAAGTTTTGGGAGAAACCCTAAGTACGATTTTGGTGTAACTTTACAGGTTTTTCAAGGGTTCCAAACCCTTGATACCTTGCATGTTTAATCAAGATAAGTGTTCCTTTAATTCAATCAATATGTCTATGTGTTGGTTGTCTATATCTTGTTCTTATCTTAATTCCATCATGCTAGGCTAGATCTATCTTGTGTTTGCTTAGATCTAATGAAACCTAGATGTTGATTATGTGTTGATTACTTGTTTATACTTGTCTTGGATGAATGATTTATATGTTAGGCTTAAGAAAACTGGCAGATCTCCAATTGGTAACATGCTTGAACGTCTTAAGAAACATGAACCAACGCGCACTAGGTCTTTATTGGTTGTATTTAATGCATGAGCCATTGTTTACAATCCCTATAGTTGTGCTGGGCATGGTGTAGGAGGAGATAAGAGCTCATAGAATTGGGGAGTTATGTGTGCCACCCCATGAATGGTATTAAGGAATACGATCCGTCATCCATGCAATTATAACAAGTAATTAACGTGTAAAAGATGTCTAGGGATTAGTGAAATCTAAGTAAACATATTTTCTCCAATTACTGCTCACAACTTTAGTATAATTTAGTTTATTTTCATTTCTAGTATTTTATTTTGATTGCATCTTAGTATTGGGTTAGTTGAATAGCAACTAATTCCGCCCAAATCCTTCAAACCCGAGATTTTTAATTGCTTTCTATAAAATATAAAAATACAAAAATAATCATCCCTCACCTTTAGAACTAGTATTTAGGCTTTCTAATCCTAGCGACACTATTCCTAAGCTGAACGATCAATCCGCCGGTACTTGTCACTATACTATACTACAACGATCAGGTACACTGCCTGGTGGGGGTTGTAAGCTTCTCGAGATCCCTCGAGAGGTAAAGCCTGTTGCGATTCCCACGCATCAAGTTTTTGGCGCCGCAGCCCGGGGAATAGTTATTGTCTAGGTTAGAATTTCTTTTTATTAGGTCTACTTGCTAGATTCCTTTCTAGTAAGATTTTATTTTTATTTTTAGTTTTTCTTTAGTCTATCTCATTTCTTTGTGCCTTTGTTCGTAACCACCCGACATCATGGACAACGGGAACATCTTTGAACCCGTCATCCCACCACAACAAAACCCACCATTAGAACCCCTTAGGCCCCGAACCTTAGGAGAGTATTCCCGACCTAGCCATCAAGGCTACCGAAACACCATTGAGCTCACCGGAGCCAATGTGACCCCCTTGCGATCCGACACCATCCGGTTGGTGTAAAGCGGATGTGCATTCCATGGACTTCGTTCCGAAGATCCAAACCAACATCTTAAGGACTTTCTCAAAATCGTAGATTCCATAGACCTAGATGTTGCAACTAGAGAGACTACCCGATTACGCCTATTCCAATTCTCTCTACGGGATCAAGCTAGTCAATGGCTTGAGCGTTTACCCGCGGGATCCATCACCACATGGGATGATCTCACCACTCATTTCCTTGCTCAATTTTTCCCACCGGGGAGAACTACTAAGCTTAGAAATGACATCTTGATGTTCCAACAACGTCAAAATGAATCTCTTTATGAAGCATGGACTCGTTTCAAGGACTTACTCCAAAAAGTCCCTCATCATGGCATAGATCTTTGGCTCCAAGTCCAAATCTTTTATGACCATATCGACATCTCCATGAGGCGAGCCATTGACCAATCGGCCGGTAGTAAGCTACGTGATCTTAGTGCGGAACAATCATGGGAACTCATAGAAGATCTTGCTCTCTATGACAACGAAAGTTGGAATGATCCCCGTGACTTGAACAAAACGGTCAAGGCAATATCTTTGCCTTCGAACAATTCTAGCACTCCCGACCCTAGGATCATGGAACTTGAGGACCAAGTCAAGTTTCTCATGAAATCTTACGAAGCTCCTAAGCCTTCAAGCCAAGTGAACAAAATCACTTCTTCATGCGAATTATGTAGTGGTCCCCACGACACTCGTGATTGTGTGGAACTCCCCGAAACAGCTTTTGCGGACTACGCATCCACGCGTACCGACGAAGCGGGAGATAAGTGGTACACTTTCAAGCCCGAGCCCAACACTTATGGTGATTCGTACAACCCCTCTTGGAAAAATCACCCAAACCTTAGGTGGAAACAAAATCAACCCAATTCTTCCAACCCACCTAATCGCTACCAACCAAACGGTCCACCATCCAACCGTACTTTCAACAACAATCCTTATAACAACTATGGTAGTACCAACAATCTTGAAGGATTGATGTCAAAGTTTATGGCATCTCAAGAAGCTCGCATAGCTAGGTTCGAAACCGAATTCAACCAACAACAAACAGAGATGACCAACAAGATTGACAACTTGTTGAAAGCCCTCAACAACCAAGCGTTAATCACACCTAGGAAGGACACTAGGGACACCAATAGTGGAAGCCAAATTAAGGACCCCTCATCATCCAAACATGTCCACTTTGTCAATGTTGTCACCATTAAGCCAATAGATAAGGAGATAGAAGAGAGTGACAAAGATGAAGTTAGAGTAGATGCCGAGATTAAGGATGAGAGTAGGGAAGTTGAGGTTAACAAGGAAGAGGAATTAGAGGAGGTAGAACCTATAGAAGAATACTTTGATAAGTTGCCCACCAAGGAAGAACGGGAATACCATAAAGATCTATTTGATAGTCCCGAGAGACCTTATGTCCTTGGCACCCCCCTTATCAAAATGGGAGACCCCTCTAACATTAACATCCCATGCAATATCGGGCACATGCATATATGGAAAGCTTACATCGACCTTAGATCCCCCGTGAACATCATGACTAGGACTTATTACAATTGGGTGATGAAGAAGCAACTTAATTTTAGGATGATGCCCAACAAGAATCTGATAAGTAATTTTGCAGGAAGGGTGAAGGGACTGCATGTGATTATAGGAAATCTCACCTACGAGATCGATTTTATGATAGTTGAGGACACTCGTCTGGTGATAGATGCTTGCCTGAGTCAAATAATATTTGGAAAACCATTTGTTGAGGCCACTAGGATGAGTTATGATCCGACTTTAGGGATAGTTAGATTCAAGGGAGAAAATGATGAGGTTGCCTATCAAATGCCCTACAAGATTGAGCAATACCGCCTTCTCTCTAATTTCGAAAAAGAACACAAGCAAGCGGCTTATTATAGGAATGAGGAGGATAGACGTAGAGGAGTAAAGTATGTAAAGAATAGAGTGCTTGGTTTCTACAAGGAATGCTTGCAACTAGGTCCGGAATACAAAACTGGTTTAGAGGACGACCTAGAAAGTGGAACCAATGATGAGATCACGTAGTAACCCATGACCTTGAGTCTAGCTACAAGACTCGTAAATAAAGAAAAGCGCTTCTTGGGAGGCAACCCATGTTTTGTTTGATTGTTTATTTGTTTGATTGTTATTTGCTTCCGTATGCATGCTTAATTTTTATTGTTGGTAGATCATGTTTCTAAACTAAATAGTGGAAATACTTTACTTTGTTGTTTTGGCCTAGTCTTAACTCCACCTAAAAGTATTTTTGCAAAAGATAAGTGTAAGGGGAAACCCCAAATATGTTTTTAAGAAACAAACCGATCATGATTCTCCACAATAATAAATGAACATGTATATTCGTATTTGTTAGAGTCAAATGCTTGTATTGAGTCATAATGAAGTTTTGCAGGATTTTCCAGGAAGTATGGCCAAGTTTTTCCAGAAATTTTCCGGAAACTTAACATAAGAATTTCTGTAGGTCAATTCTGACGGCGTCAGGAGTTTACTCTTGACGGCGTCAGGTGTAAAAAAATCTGGAAATTTTACCGGTTTTGTTTTTCTAACGGAGTCTTATGGTTTTTGTGAATTATTAAGTTTTATAATCTCCAGGAGATCTGCAAACTTCATTCCACAAGCATTATATCTTACCTTGTTTTCTAGGATTTAGTAGCTTATATAGGATGCCGCCGATTTTACGCGAGGTTGTCTTGTCTATTTTGTCAGGTTTTACAGGTTATATATGATAAGAAGATGATTTATATTCTGGAAGGGAAGCTTTGATTGTTCATGTTCTTGGAGGAAGATTTAACCTGGCCACCTTATTATCCATACCGAGCGAATCAGGGGAGTATTTGATTTCATTCTCTTTACTTTTTCACTTTTACATTCTTTACTTGAACATTGGGGACAATGTTCATCTTAAGTGTAAGGGGAGGGTAAAAAGATGATACCTTACATATGCACTTTCGCTTGAGTTTATTTTGTTTGATGGTAGATGTGTAATAAAACTATGAGAAATACTTGTTAGTGCAATTTTAGCGCCAAATTTAAAATTTTTTACAACATTTAGGAGTGAAACTTTTGCCATAGCAAGCGCCTCATGGATAGGAGATTGTATGACTAGCACATAACCGTATATTCAGAAAAATTTTCCACCCAAATATGTGAGGTTCGCCTTTAGATTTGATAGGAAAAGCATTCATTATTAGTGCTTATGAGTGTACCGGTAGCATTTAGATTCTAGAACTTGCGTTAGTGATGCATCCTGAGACCGCTAGTGAGACTACATTCGTGAGGTAGGATTTACTACATGATAAGAGGCATTAGGATTACCCTTGTGTTAAACCCGTATCATAATTACTTGACCATTTAAGTCATATTACTTGGCTAGTTAAGTCAACTAATTTTTCCCACACCCTTAGCGTTGTACTCATTTTTAGTACACGAAACCCCTAGTACACCCCTCCGAGCCTATCTTTTCGTTTCTAACTTTAAGCATTTTACTTAAAGGAAGAATTTGTTACACCCCACATAAATGTACAACTAAATCGCTTTAGCCTTCCGTGTATGCGCTCATTTTTAGTGCATTATTGTTATTTGTTAAACCCTAAGTTAACTTTCTAATTGATTACATGGTTGCTAAGTCGAGTCATATCCTTGTACATATTGTTTTGGGACGATTGGGACTCATGGGTAAGTACTTATTTTATGGAGTAATGGGGAAGAACATCACTTATTACCCCCATATGTATGATAATCTTAAAAGTGCTCCAAGTGTTTTAATTTTCTTAATTCGAGTAATTAGATTAGTTAATTGTAAAGTATGTAAAGATTCAAGTGTAAGGGAAATGTTCATTCCCTATGATGTATTATAAAAAAAAAAAAAAAAAAAAAAAAAAAAATCGAAAAAATCAAGAAAAAGAAAAAAAAAGAGAAAAAGAGAAAAAACATACGGACTACCATCCCGTTTCATTCTATGTTTATTTTATGTTTTTGTTATTTTTCATTTTATTAGCTTAAGTCGAGTCTAGTCTTGGCTTAGCAACGCCATATTGTACATGTAATTAACCAAGAGTGTTAACTCGCCACCAGTAAAACTTTCTTTATCCAACAAAACCGTGTATTTCATATCCCTATACCTAACGTTACAACCCTTTAAAAGACATCTTTGATAGTTTATCCTAGGTGCTTACGCCATGTGGTGGAGGTTTGATCCTTTCCCAAGCCTATGGTAATCTATTTTGCTATGACAGGTAGTGAGAGATATCTTTCGTTTCCATATTGTAATTTACACTTTATTACACCCGAGAGATGTGAGTATTTAAACACTATTTGTGAGGTGCTTGTGTATAACCTCCGTGCTTGTCTATTGGTCTTTAGTGGAACGATTATTTGTTGTAATTACTTTTATGTTAGTGTTAAATGACCCCTAACTTGTCTTTTGAGTAGAATAAAAGCGCATTTGCTTGAGGACAAGCAAATCTCAAGTGTAAGGGTATATGATGAGACGAAAAATGATCCGTTTTTAGGGGGTCATTTAAGCCCGAATTCAACTTTATTTGATCAAATATTGCCCTAAATCGTTCATTTTGTGATTTTAGGTACTTTGGGAGTGAAATCTGGAAAAGGAAGCAATTCGGACGTTTTTGGAGCATAAAAGTGAAGAAAACGCCAAAGTCTTAATTTTCCATGTTGGGAACAGTAGGTGACGGCGTCAAGAGTAATTTCCTGACGGCGTCAAGAGCAAAAGTCCATGACGACCCAGAACAGATTTGACGGCGTCACGAGGGTAGGGCGTCAAGAGTAAAAGTCATGACGGCCTGGAAATGAGTTTGTCTTGACGGCGTCAAATGTAGATCAAGGCAGTCCGAGAATAGTTTTGGCGGCGAGGTGACGGCGTCACAATGTTTGTCTTGACGCCGTCAAAACCCTTTTTCTATATATAGTTTTCTAATTTTTCACATTTAAGGAGAGAAGTTTTGGGAGAAACCCTAAGTACGATTTTGGTGTAACTTTACAGGTTTTTCAAGGGTTCCAAACCCTTGATACCTTGCATGTTTAATCAAGATAAGTGTTCCTTTAATTCAATCAATATGTCTATGTGTTGGTTGTCTATATCTTGTTTTTATCTTAATTCCATCATGCTAGGCTAGATCTATCTTGTGTTTGCTTAGATCTAATGAAACCTAGATGTTGATTATGTGTTGATTACTTGTTTATACTTGTCTTGGATGAATGATTTATATGTTAGGCTTAAGAAAACTGGCAGATCTCCAATTGGTAACATGCTTGAACGTCTTAAGAAACATGAACCAACGCGCACTAGGTCTGTATTGGTTGTATTTAATGCATGAGCCACTGTTTACAATCCCTATAGTTGTGCTGGGCATGGTGTAGGAGGAGATAAGAGCTCATAGAATTGGGGAGTTATGTGTGCCACCCCATGAATGGTATTAAGGAATACGATCCGTCATCCATGCAATTATAACAAGTAATTAACGTGTAAAAGATGTCTAGGGAGTAGTGAAATCTAAGTAAACACATTTTCTCCAATTACTGCTCATAACTTTAGTATAATTTAGTTTATTTTCATTTCTAGTATTTTATTTTGATTGCATCTTAGTATTGGGTTAGTTGAATAGCAACTAATTCCGCCCAAATCCTTCAAACCCGAGATTTTTAATTGCTTTTTATAAAATATAAAAATACAAAAATAATCATCCCTCACCTTTAGAACTAGTATTTAGGCTTTCTAATCCTAGCGACACTATTCCTAAGCTGAACGATCAATCCGCCGGTACTTGTCACTATACTATACTACAACGATCAGGTACACTGCCTAGTGGGGGTTGTAAGCTTCTCGAGATCCCTCGAAAGGTAAAGCCTGTTGCGATTCCCACGCATCATTTGTTATTATTATTGTTAATTTAATTTTTGTTTATTAATTTTTTAATTTAATTGTTATTATCACAAACAGCAGGTAAAGAGGGTGAGAGTCGAGAGCGAGAGCCGAGACAACCAAGACAGCAGGTAATGTACCTCGTTTTATTTTTTTTATTAACTTTTGGTATCCCGACGACAACAACTTTTTTTTTTCTAACTTTTGATATATTAATTTGCTCTCTTTTATTAAAGCCCGAGCCCAAGACCGTACCGCAGCCGAGACCACAATCGAGACCGCAGCCGAAACCACAGCCGAGACAGTATGTTGTTAATATTTTCATATCCATATTATTTTTTACATATAAGCTTGCGTTTAATAAGTATAAAAGGTGAGCGTTTAAGTATGTTTGTGAAATGTGAATGTTAGAAGTAGAATTGATAGTTTGCATTAGAAGTAGAAATGTGAGCCTTGTGAAATGTGAGCGTTAGAAGTAGAATTGATAGTTTGAGTTTGCGTTTAATTTTTTCATATCCATATTATTAGTTTGCGTTAGAAGTTGAATTGATAGTTTGCGGATTAAGTATTATGTAGGATATTGCGTTTGGTTAGTACTTATGGCAAAATAGTTTGGTTAGTAACTATATAAACAAAATAGTTTGTTTAGTAACTAAAAAAAAAAAAGTTTTGTGGAAAACTAGAAGGGGGTTGAATAGTTTTACTATCTTTTTAAATTTATTTTCAAAATCTTTTGTAGTTTATAAAAACTTTGATTCGATCTTACGTGAATTCAAGTGTCAACAAATGTAAGCAAGTCTAATCTAATAATGTAAGTATTGAAATGAAATGAAATAAAGATAGAGATAGAAAGATCAAACCACAACACCCGAATTTATAGTGGTTCAGCTACAAGGACACCTTCCTTGCCCTACTCCACTCCCCGAGTACACACTCGAGAGTTTTCTTCACTATGTCAACAAACTCCTTATGTCGGAGAAACCTTACACACCTTGGCTTACACCTATTAACGACACTAAGCTAAATGTCGAGTTCTAATCGTAGCTAGAACTAATCTCAACTTCTTCACGTCTTCACAACTTCACAACTTCTTCAAGATAGCTCCACAACTTCTTCTTTTCGTCTACTTCACACCTTCTTCTATGCACAACTAATTCACAACTTCTACACTACTTTACAACACACCTAATATCTACAATCAACTAAATCACACAACACTTTACAAATATCAAGCACTACTACAAGATGATACTAACTAATCACAACATTACTACAATTGTATGGATGTTGAGGAGTGTTTTTCTTTTTACACTTGTGTGGATGAAGCTTTGGATCACTTGGAAACCAAGACTTATGAATTATATGATCAAAGGTTTTTTTGGGATAGAATTGGATATGAGATCAGAAAGTTTTGAGTGCAAAAAGGTGAGGAAAAATTGTGAAATGAACCAGTATTTATAGGGCAAAAATACTGTTCTGGAGCGTGCCGGTCCCCTTAATCATTAAGGGGGCCGCCCCCTCCAGAACGTTGGGTTTGTTTGTCTTTTTGTGGGGAAGGTTTTTCTGGAGAGATTTTGCCCTTTTTGGTTGGAAGTTTGAAATCATATCTTTGTGGTTTAATAAAACAATACCAAAAATGATTTACTAAAATATATAAAATGTTAATGTCATTTTATAAAATGTTTTGTGTTAAGAAAATACTTTCTTTGATCTTGTAATGCATAAGATGCTTAGTTTATGCATACCTTAAGTGATACTAGTTGTAGAAGTAAATATTTGTCACTAAATACTTGTTTACGTCATAATCTTGACTTAATTTAATTTACATTTTGTGATTATCAAAACGTAAAGTTATTGAGAAATGTTAATAACGTTTTTAAGAATTATTTATATCAACAAGTTTGGATAAATAAACTAGTAAAAGAAAGAAAAAAAAATAGTTTGGTTAGTAACTATATAAACAAAATAGTTTGGTTAGTAACTAAAAAAAAGTTTGGCAAAATAAACTAGTAAAAGAAAGAAAAAAATAGTGTGATTTTAGAGTGTGTTTGTTTCGGCTTATATAACGGGCTTATGGCTTGTTTGGTATTCGGCTTATATTTCATAAGCTAAATTTTTATGGCTTAATTTGAAACATTTTACCATGATAAACTTATATAAACAAAATAGTTTTAAAAATAAGTCACAAAAAATAAGCTTATGAAACATAAGCCGAAAACCAAACAATTGTTTATTTTATATTAATTGTTTAACTTAAAATATATGCTATTAATTGTTAGACTTTTGTGAATGTTTTAGGATTTTAGTGATTAATTTTGGAAAGTCCCCGTCCGAAATTAATCATCCTATAGAAAACCCGTCTGAAATTAATTTATTAGAAATTAATTTCGGAAAGTCCCCTGTTTGGGACTGTTTTTTGAATGTTTTGTCTCATTTAGGATATGGATGCATTTAATTGATTTACTATTTGAGATGATTTCGACAGTGTTTCTCCTTTACTCCTACGAATATGTCTTTAATTCACATATTTGGGGAGTTGAGGGGAAATGCTGCCGAAATTTTCTCAAATAGTAAATCAGTTATACACATTTATATATGAGATGAATCATTCAAAGAGTGGGTTAGGATTGCCTTCCATAGTTGCACTAGGTGAACAAAACAACTCGTAATAATTCCATGGTTATATGTGTTTATGTGTCGAATATTTTGAATGTGTAATAACTAAGAGTAGAACAAAACAAAATGCAGTTATGATACTTGATAAAAGTTAGACCCGTTTAGACAGTCGTGTTTCAAGAGAGTTTTTTGATGGTCTTGCCGCATTCATTGAACATTGCAAGCCGTTATTGAATAATTACGGAAACATAAAATGTCCATGTCATCTTTGTTGTAATGTTCCATGGGTATCTCTCGACAAACTTAAAACCCACATAAGCCAAAATGGGTGGGACCCAACTTATACACAATGGCGCGATCACGGTGAACCAGATCCTCTGCCTATAGAAGATAACACAACACAATGTGAGATGAGTGACATGCGTGCGTGCCTTAATGATATTCTTGATATTCCTCTAAATAATGAACAAAATGAGCCAACTCCTCCAAATATTGGCGAGACAAGGAACGAGCCGACTCAAGCAACGACACCTCCTGTACGTAACGAGTATGAAGAGTTACTTGCCAGTTCCACCCAGCCTCTTTACCCGGGTTGTGACTTTATGACAACCTTGGATTTTATGTTAAAGTTTATGCATCTCAAGGTCAGCGGTAAATGGAGTGATACTTCATTTAACAATACGCTAAAATTTCTCCAGGAGGTATTTCCTCCCAGGTTAGGTTACAATCTCCCACCATCATACTCTGCTCTAAAAAAAACATTTAAAAAGGTCGGGTTAGGGTATGAGTCGATACATGCTTGTGAAAATGATTGCTTTTTATATCGGGGGACTGATGCCGAAGATTTGGAGTATTGTCCGGTCTGTAAAACGAGTAGATGGAAAGACAAGAACACAACGGGGAATAAAGTTCCTAACAAGGTGATGCGTTACTTTCCTATCATTCCTAGACTACAACGTTTGTACAAGTCTATTCACACCGCAAAAAATATGACTTGGCATGCTACTGGAAAGTCTACGGTAAACGGTATGATGCAACACAGGTTGATGGTAAAGCATGGCAGAAGTTTGACAGCGGTAAATATTCGGATTTTACTAACGAACTGAGAAACGTTCGATTAGGGTTGGCTGCTGATGGTTTCAATCCGTTCGGCAACCTTAGTCAGACTTACAGCATGTGGCCAATTATATTAACAACATACAACTTGCCTCCGTGGTTATGCATGAAAGAGACTACTTTGATGTTGACGTTGTTGATTCCTAGCCCTAAATCACCGGCGAAGGACATTGATGTTTACTTAAAGCCTTTGATTGATGACCTTCAAGAATTATGGAAAAAACCAGGTGTCTTGACTTTGGACGCTGTTACAGGAAAATATTTCCACATGAGAGCGATGCTTTTATGGACCATCAATGATTTTCCTGCTCGTAGTAGTTTGTCTGGTTAGAATGGGCAAGGTTACTATGCATGCCCTACATGCAAAGTAGACACTCCGGCTACGCGTGTGATAAGAAAAACAGCTTATGTTGGCAATAGAAGATTCTTAAAAAAAACAATAAATGGAGGAGTGATCGTAATACATTCAATCGTGCAACTGATTCTCGAGATCCTCCTAAAAAATATACTCCGGCTGATATATTGGCTCAACTTGCGATATTGCCCACACGTTTGCTGGGGAAAAATCCAGATTATGGGGGTGGGAAAATAAAACGTAATACTACATCCGAGCTGAATTGGACTAAACGGTATGTTTTCTATGAGCTTCCATATTGGTCTTCTCTTTCTCTACAACAAAATTTAGATGTCATGCATATCGAAAAAAATGTGTTAGAGAGTATCTTGAACACTTTGTTAATGAATGACAAATCTAAAGACATCGCTAAGGCAAGACAAGACTTGCAAGCTTTGGGCATTCGACAGGAGTTGTGGCTCGGAAACAAACAAAACGGGAAGTGCTCGAAGCCTCATGCTAAGTACACCCTCACACCCGATAAAAGAAAACTGTTCTGTCAATACATCAAAACAATTAAACTGCCAGATGGGTTCGGATCCAAGTTCAAGTTGAAAGTGACCAAAGATGATAACAATATAACGGGCATGAAGTCTCATGACTGTCATATAATGATGCAACGGTTACTTCCTTATGGACTTCAGCAATACCTGGACGCACCGACTTATACACCATTAATCGAGCTTTGTTCATTCTTTAAGCAAATTTGTGCCCGAACTTTGATGGTGAATGACATGGTGAAAGCTAAAGACCGGTTGATCAAAATTTTGTGCAGTCTCGAGCAAATATATCCTCCTGCTTTTTTGACATTATGATTCACTTGGTTATGCATTTACCTGAAGAGGCTCTTGAAGGCGGGCCTGTTTCATTTCGGTGGATGTATCCATATGAAAGATACATGAAGAAGCTAAAAAACTATGTACGAAATAAAGCTAAGCCGAAAGGTTCAATAGCGGAAGGTTATGTTGTAGATGAAGCATTAACTTTTTGTTCTCGTTATTTTTGGGGCAAAATTGGGACGAAATTTAATCGTCCCACTGCATCTCAGGGTTGTCCTCGCCCAACAAGTGATTTCCAGGTGTTCCGGTCACTATGTAAAAAGTCTGGTAAAGAGACAATTATTCGGTTAGGTCTTCAAGAAATGAAGAAAGTGATATGGTATGTACTTCACAACAGTGAGATCGACGCGTACATGAACGAGTTCGAGAGGTACGCATTTTTATTTTGAAATTTCTTTTTCTAAGTTATCTTTTCCATTAATTCTAATATCATGAACATTTTCAGTGAATGTCCTGATAGCGACATGCAACAAGAATTTCCTAGATGGTTTGAGATGAAGGTAAACTTATTATATGTATTTCCTTGTATAAATAACGACTATATATATTACTCATCTCTATCTATTCTTATCTTTGTTCATAGATCGGTAAACTTTACACAGCCAATGACCCAAGTTGTACTCCCGACTTATTCGCTTTGGCTTGTGGACCATCATCGACCGCAACCTCAGTCAACTCTTGCGTAGTCAACGGTATGAAGTTTGTTGTACACAGCCGCGATGTAAAACGTACAACTCAGAACAGCGGAATTTGTTCACCTGGCGAGAAGGAAGGAGAAATGTATTATGGTCAGCTAGAAGAAATTATGGAGTTTACGTATACCCAGTTCAAAGTTGTGCTGTTTCGAGTTAAGTGGTTCGACTTGGTAAAAGAGGTAGAGTCGAACGTTATAACACTAGAAACAACATGACACAAATTTGGGCATGTAGCACAGCATTTGCAGATCAACCTTACATTCTCGCAACACAAGCAAAACAAGTCTTCTACCATGAAGATCCTGCCAGACGACCACTCCATTGGAAGGTCGTCCAAGAATTGAATCACAACACAACCTGGGATGTCATTGTGGCAGAAGACGATGATGATGTGATACATGGCAACAACTCATCTAATCTCCAACTGTCTGCTAATTTGAATGATTTGGCATTTGAAACCTTAAATATCGATGGTCAATCAACGTTAGTTGAGGCACCACCACCAATCATTCATGTTGATGACGACGATGAATTTATTGATGATGAACACGACATTCCTTATGATTTAGCAGATTCTGATGCAAATAATTCTGATGATGAAGTTGAAGATGCAACTGATGTTGTTTATGATAGTGATGTAGATTTAGCAGATTGATCTTAAATTGTAACTTGTAAAACGACACTTATTTGAATGAAATTGTTATGGATTGTTTAAATGTGTATATTTATTTTGAATGTGTATGTATTTGAATGTGTGCATGCTTATGTTAATTTGTTCCCGAATTTCTATATGTTAATTCAACTTGTACTTTTACAGATGGCAGCAGTAGCGCGCGGTCACGGTGGTGATGGTGCCGATGACCCACCACCTCCTTTTCGTTCGATTCAGAGCGGTCACCGTAGTGGTAAGAAACTTAAACTTGATAATTTGAATTTTGTTACTTGTTATTTTATAACGTTTTCACTCACTTCAATTGTAGGATCGTCACAACAACCTCGACGAGGAGGTAGGGTGAGACGAGGTGGAGGCAGGGGTGGAGGTCGGGATGGCAGCAGGCCACATGTCCGTGAAGCCAACAAGAACATAGAGCTCAAGAAAGCCGTGCACAATCGATCGATTTTGAGACGGCAGATCAGAAGACATATACTCATGTCGGGCCCAACCGCGCATGGTTCAGTAACTATGTTGGCGAGCTGGTTAGGTCTTTGCCGTTGCACTATCCCTCCTGGCACAACCTTGAGGAAGCGACTCGACATGCCTTTTTGAACCGACTCGGGGTCAGTTATTTTATTTTCCTTTTAATTATATCTCTATATTTAATTATTTGAATGTGTACATTTATTTAAATTTGTTTAATTGTGTATATTTATTTAAATTTGTTTATTTATTTATATATTTATGTTAATATTAACTATATTTGATTGCAGGAATTCTTCGACTTGCAGACCCACATGCGCAGTCCCAATTGAAAAAACATTTCGAAAGGCATCAATGCGTATATTGCTAAGGTCTACTCCGACAACAAGGGCACCATGAAGAAGACTTACTTTACGAGGCCGGGTGGGCTTGCTAAAGTGGATGAGATACGAAGAAACCCTCCTCCGAATGTCGAGCCGTCTGTGTGGGAGGAACATATCAAGTTTTACATGAATGAGAAGAACCTGAAGCGAGCTACTGTGAACAAGGAGAACCGAAAGAAGAACAAGGTATACAGCCGCCACGGTTCCAAGTCATTGGCCGTTATTCGCCACGACTATGTAAGACACATTTTATTTTTATAAAAGTATTTTATTTTTATAAAATTATTTAATTTTAATTATATATTAATTAAAATTTTTATTTATATAAAAGTAATTAATTTTAATTTTATAAAAGTATTTAAGTTTAATTAAAATAAATATGGTGTTTGATTTGTCATTTTTAATTTGTTTCATCTTATATGCATGTGTATATACAGTTTCAGAACAGCAAGGACAAGTATTACCCGTCACTCATCTAGAGCTTTTACGACACACACTGTGACAATAATGGTATGTGGTTGCAGGATGAGGCTCGGGTTCAGTATGTAAGTATCGTTTTTTCTTCTTTTTTTTTAATTTATTATTTATTTAGTTATTTCCCCAAACACGCACTTTAATGATTCATTGAAACATAATCTTGTAATTAACCCGACATATATATTATTTTTCTCAATTTTTTTCAACTAAATAGGAAGAGATGGTTCGGCTCCGTGATATGGGAGCGATACGCCTGAAGGGGTGGCGTACACGGAGGAGCTGATACTTGCTATGGTTTTGAAGGGCAAGCAGCGGGGCCATATAGCCGGACGGGGTAGGGTGCTACCCGGGATGAACAGGCCACCGTTACCATACACCCCGCCTCCACCTCCAGGTATGTACAGTGTGATAATATATTAATTATTGATTACTCGATCATGACTCAAATTAAGTATTGAAATAGATGTTTTTAAATTTTGATTATTTCGTTTTCAGAAATAGCCGAGATGGAGGCGAAGCTTGCTAAGGCCGAGAAGAAGATTGCTGAGGCCGAGAAGAAGAGCCGGGAAGAAGCTGAAGAACGTAAGGCCATGAAGGCGAAGTGTCACACCCCCAATTTACCTGACTTGCAGCGGAATGGAATGCCTGAGGGTGTAACTGTCATAGCACCATAACAAGGAAATATTGAACGACCTAAAGTGTCGTTTGGAAAATACATATCGTTTGGTTTATTGAAAAGCATCCAGTGCTACAAAACATAGGTCCCCAAAGTGTTGAAACGTTTACAGAAAACAAATTCTGAAAATGTCAAACGATAATTTACACAAGTGCATGAAAATCCAAAATGTAGTGCATCCTCCCTGGCACACCCTAATGACTCCATGCATGTAATATGATGATACCTTAGTTACCTGAAAATACATTGCGAAAACGGTCAACACGAATGTTGGTGAATAATCATAGGTTTGTAAGTTAAATCGTATGTACATAAGCCACAAGTATAAAGTAAACCGACATAAATGTCAAAATGCTACATTGTCCCTTAAGCTCATGACCCCGAAGCTAGACTTTGTAATGCCCCAACAGAGTGTTTACCAGACACTCACTTGATAAGACATGAAATGCATTCGTCCCGTTGGAGCAACCCAACGCGAATGGAGGCGTCACCCTCAATAGATCTATCCACTCACTCTCGCTTAGTACTTGAAATTAACGGTCCATGATATTGAAAAGGGGACTTGTTATGATATGGTATAAAGGCAACTTAAGCAATGTATGGAATTTGTAATACTTGGGCATGTACGAAAGTAATTGATGCAATGTATTCTCCCCCGTGGGATTTGAAATCAAATAAGTAATTGAAAAACGGGGCTATGAAAACTCACCTCAACTGATGGTACTTGAAATGAAATGAAGTGAACAATAATGATCGGTTAACTGCCGCAACCTATAATGAATGATGCATGATCTCGTTAAGATCACCAAATGATGTTTATGAATGTCCATGCTCATGTTTCTATACCACTCTACTCTTTGGAAAAACACTTGTATTGTCAAAAATATATAATCCAAGACTTTGGAAAATATTGCTATTAGAAAATATAAATGGCTTGTTATAATATATATACTTATATATATATAACGTAAGTTCTCATGTAAGCGTTGAAATACTCGGGTTGTAAACCTTGAAATGATGAAAACATACTCATAATAACTAATACTACGTTAGTTTAAAAGCTCGGTACTTGATATTACTTCTAGCTTGAAAATGTACTTCGTAGTTTTTGCGCCAAATTTAATTAAAAGCTGTCAATTAATAAAAGGGTTTTAGCCGATATTCAAACGAGTATATCTTTGTCGTTACTTGTCCGTTTTACTTGTTCTTTATATCCACGGTTTCGTCTTAGTATGTAGTAATATATTTTGGAAAGCTCGGCTCCTCCGGGTTACGTCTAAAGTCTCTTTTTGTCCAATGAAAAACGTCCAACAGCAAACATTTTCTGAAAAATACTTTTCGTCTACAATCTTGCAAAAATCATAACTCCTTCGTTATAGACTCTTTTTAATCCGTTCTTTCGCCTACGGATTCGTTTTTGAAAGTATTTTCTAAAAATTTTGCCAAAGTTTCCTTGGTGTTTACTGATTTTCCAGATTTTTACAAAACGGAACAGCTTGTCTAAAATAGGTTCCAAATCATGTTTCCAAGGTTAAAAATCAATTTCTACCATCACCAATCCTTTTGTAATCACCACATGACTAATCTAATCTTACCATACACCTTCTTAGGGTGCCATGGACTCCTAACCAAGTTATTAGAGCTAGGGGATTCATAACAAGAAAGTTAGGGTTTGTATGTTTCATTTTAGCCAAAATAAAGTGTGGTATAGCTACTTGTACATGGTTTTTAGCATGATACTTATGTAATACATGTAAAAATAGGATGATTCATGAAAAAATAAAGATGAAAACTTACTTGACCAAAAGAGATGATTATTGGATGATTAAACTTGATGTTCTTGTGTTTTTGTTACTTGTATCTTGATTAGACTTGTAAAATGAACAACTTTTGTGTTTTACTTCATGAAAAATGATCACTTGATCAATGAAAGTGATTTGGGTCGTGGGTTTCAAGATGGAGTGGAAGAGATGAGCAAATTTGATCTTAGCTAGAAAAGTATGTATTATGATTTTGAGATTTTTGTAAAGTGATGTTATATTAGGTTTATTAGTTAAATAATTAGGATAGTTAATGCTAGGGGTTAAAGGGGTGGTCTTGGGCTGGTTTTCAAAGGGTAGGAGGGGGGGGGGGGGGGTTAGGGTACTTGGGATTTAATTAGGAAACCTTGAAAGAATTTGCACTAGTTAGCGTTTTTAGTTACGATCGGGTATCGGTTTTATTAGAAATAAATATTCACGAAGTATACCGGAATGAAATTAGTTATAAAAATGTTAAAAACATATTAAAAATATGTTGGGTACATTTACTGAGTGATCGGGTGATTAATGTTTAGTTTTAACGAAAACTGTCGTTATATTCGTACGCGTACGTTAAAAATAAAATAAATTTCCAAAATACTGGGTAACTGAATGTTATAACTTTTATGATGTTAAAATGGATATAAAAATATGTCGGGACCATTGTGGGAATATTTAGATATATTCGTCGTGTATAAACCGGGTGTTAACGTTTATTATAATTACGTATACGTAAAAACGTTAAATGTACTGAATATAGAAATTTGAAAATCCTGAGAGTGGTATAACATGAAAATGCTGTTATGATGATATGCAGACTATCCCCAGTCCGTATGCAGTGTACTCAACACTAATGAAATGAATTCGCACCTAAACCAATCCGGTTACGCGAATTTGAATACCCGTAAACTAAATTTACGATGAAATGCGTAATGCAAGTGAATGGTGAAAACTTTTCCGGAAATGAATAGTGTTCGGTGAATAGTAAATTTTCAAAAAGTTTCTCAGAACATCAAACTGACCTCGAAAATGATGAATAGTAAAACGATGAATAGTGTTTTGATGAATAGTGATTTATGAATAGTAAAAAGTCGAAGTTTGGGAAAATGACCTGAAATGGTAAATGACGTGAAATGGTGAGTTGTGACACGAAGCTTGATTTGGTAGCAGGTTTTATCTCGACCAACCCGCGATGGAACGAGTATGTTAGTCAGGCGGGTTCTCAGCACGTGGATGGCTCGGGCAGTGACGCTGGAGGTAGTAGCTCAGCTGGAGGGAGCGGGAGTGGCAGAGGCGATGAGGATGGTTCTGGTGATGATGAGGGTTGTGGTGATGATGAGTGATTTGGGGATGTAGAGGTACAAACTTTGGTTATTTTGTGTTGTACTTATGTTTGAAATAATATTTTGGCGACCCTTATGTTAGTATTGTGTAGTTTAACCTTTTGGCGACTTGAAAATCGCGGATATTGAAACATTTGTAGATATGGCAGCTAGGTTTAGATATTACCACACCCCATTTTGTAGACTTTATATGTTTTAATGCATTTTAAAGGTTTTTAGCGATAATTTGTAAGTGTTTTAGCCGATGTCGAGTTGTATGTGTTTAGAACATGTTAAAATTGGTTGGTTACAGGTTTTAGTAGATTTTTTTCAAAAAATTTTCCGGAAAAAATATGGAATTTTGCTGGTATGAAGCATGCTGTTGGCAGCATACCAGTATATTACCGTCGACATGTTGACGGTAACATAAAACTAAAGTTAATTATAATATTTATGTTACCGTCGACATGTCGACAGTAACAGAAACTAAATTTAATAATTAAATTTCTTGTACCGTCGACATGTCGACGGCATAATAATACACCCTTGATCTGCATGTTGACTTTGACGAATACATACCGTCGACATGTCGACGGTAATTATTAATAAAATAATTAATGAATTATAATTAATAAAATAATTAACTTTATTATCCCATCGACATGTCGACGGGATTATAACATCAAACAAACCATATTCTTTGACTGAAAAATCATGTGGGACCCACCTTGTCGATGGGCATTGTCGACGGGAAAGTCGTTCCCGACGAAGTTTTCACGAGAAACAGTTGCCGTCGTCATGTCGACGGGAGCGTCTCATGTCGACATGTCGACGGTAGAAGGTTAAAAATGTCGACGGGTGTGACGTCGATTGTACTAGTGTTAGTCTTTTAAATACACAAAATTTGGTTTAAATGTATAGAATTTGGTTTAAATGTATTTAATGAAATGTTGTTTTTTTTTTTTTTTTTTTTTTTTTTTTTTTTTTTTTTTAATTGAAACCCACAGACACCAATATATATATTTTTAACTGTTATACATATATATTTTTTTAGAAAGTGTTTTGTTAGGCATTGGTGTTGAGATTACGTTACGAGTTTCTCCCAAAAGTTGGGATTTAAGCTACCATCAATTTCTCTTAACTTAAAAAATACTTATACGTGTGTGTCTTACTTTTGTTCATCCATACACGTTCATGTGTCATTCTATATATAAATCGAGATAGGCATATCACCTTTCTAACTGTTTTAACTTCTACGTTTTATATACTTGATGCACATGCAATTGTTACTAGAATATTATAGAGTGTACATTACAAATTTACATCTAACCGTATATTCTCTTTTTCCTAGTTTACCAAACTAGCAAATCATTTTCTTGTGGAAAATGAACTCAACATACGTCATTTGTTTGAATCAGTAGATGATATCCGTAAAGACGAAATGACATTCTTTTAAATAAATAGATCAAGTAACTCGGAAATAATTAATGCATAGAATAGATTGTCATGTTGATAAAGATAGAGGTCGGTTTGTATTTGCCTATTTGGTGGTAGTACGTGTTATGTATCTGCCATTATTAACCATAGTTTTCAGTTGTTCATATCGATCGCAGCCTTGAGTGACTTGATAAACTTCAATTCCATTTTGGCTAGATTACTATTCTATGGATACTTTTATGAGTTTATCTATGTGGTTGAAAATTAGCACATAACTTATAGCATTAGTCAAAAACGAAGGATACTTGGTTTTGTATACTGTTGACAGAATAGTGTTGCCTTAGTCGTAGTAAATTTGTATTATCTTAACACGATAAACAAATAAACAATCAGGCAATAACACATCAAATTAATGTGGTTCTGTCGGCCGATTGGATCATCCTATTTCCTAAGTATACAGACTTACGAAAACATATACCTCTTATTATGTATACAACTTTTTCTAGGTGTACATGGATAAAACGTACACTTTATGGCGTGATTCTTTTGAGTTTTGATATAAAGTAACAAAAGATTGCTTGAAAAAACTTGTATATCTCTATATGGTTCTCTACTCGATCTTTTGTATGAACACATACATCTGGCTCCTGGTAAATGTTTTTTACGATACATCTAAGCTTATAATTAATTATACATGATAATTCTTTTCGAGTGGAAATTCCAACGATAAGCTCTAACTAAAAAGGTTCGTGTAGTCGATAGTGGTTTTCAATTCATAAACCAGTTTATATATACTAGTCGGATACCCGCGCATAGCTGCGGCGAAAAATATAGTAATATGGTTAGTAAATAAATTGCTAGCCCAACTCTCCTCGCAATTCACTACCCACTTAGTGAATTCGTTTCACAACACTCCGAACGTATATGTGTTTGTTTGGGTTTTCCGTAGCTTTCTCGTGACATCATTATTACCGTATATAGAAAGATCCTCACAATCTCTTTCCCGTCAAACACTCATCCAAAAATATATGATTTTAACGAATCAAGATTGTATTGATTGAAATAAAGGTTAAAGTTGTAAAATTTTGAATAAAAAACCCACTAAAAATCTACAAAACTAAAAACTTGTAAAAATATATCAAAATGGATGTTGAATTAAAGAGCACAAAATTTTAGAAAATATGATGAAATTAGATAACAAAAAAAATAAATAGATAAAAAGATATTTCAATTTGAAAATAAAGATGAATTTTAAGTTGAGAAGTGACACATATCACCTTATTATTAGAGCTCCTTATCTTAATTTTTGGTTAGGAATTAGGCTTGGAGTTAGTTGAGAAGTGACACATGTCACCTCATGATTGGAGCTCCTTATCTTAATTTTTCGGTTAGGAGTTAAGCTTGGTTTATCCATGCATTATATAGTAGTATAGATATAGATACCAATATTGCAATATATGTATATTTTGTCTTGTTAAAGATGATACGCATGTAATTAAAACCTGTATAGAAAGTTAGAAACATGTTTGACTTCTATTTGATGGTCAAGCCTAGTCAACTTAAGTCTTTTAATCATATATGAATGTGCGAAAGCCTAACTAGATTCCGTTTGGAGTAAAAGATTTGTTAGTTAAAAAGTACTTTCAAAGTTTCGATATTTTATAATGCATTCTTTAATATGTCATGCAAGCTTTGTTTGCTTGTTGGCTTTTCTTATTACTTGTGAATATGTTCCTCTTTAAATGAATAAGTTAAAATTTCTCCTTCTTAGATTTACGTTGGTTATTTTAGTAAAAGTTCAACACATGAAGATGTATGTTTTTCACTATTTTTAACGTTTGTTGTTCTTTTCCTCACCAACTATAAGTACGTAGCCCATGTTAGGCTTGTATCCGCATTTCCTCCAACAATGGAACCTAAAAAATTCTCAATAGCAGTCGACTCGGAGCACAAAGCAACCGAGTTCCGGCCATTTTCGCTCTCCTCTCCCCACATGCGAGCGTTCCACTTGGCGTGGCTCTCGCTATTCTCATGCTTCTTCTCGACTTTCTCCATCCCTCCCCTCCTTCCCATCATACGTGAAGACCTTCATCTCTCACCTTCTGACGTCGGGACAGCTGGATCAGCCGCGTTCGCAGGCTCCATCATCTCTCGTCTTGCCATGGGCCCCGCATGCGACCTTTTTGGCCCACGTCTTGCCTCGGCTACGCTCTCACTCGTCACCGCGCCCATTATTCTCTCTGCAGCATTCATTTCATCTCCATTATCATTCATTTTGGTTCGATTCTTTGTAGGTTTCTCACTTGCAAACTTTGTCGCTAGCCAGTTTTGGATGAGCTCCATGTTCTCAAGCTGCACCGTTGGACTAGCCAACGGTGTAACTGCTGGGTGGGCCAATGTAGGATCTGGCTTCACCCAGTTAATAATGCCAATTATATTCACTATACTAAATACACACTTTAATTTAACACAGTCCCAAAGTTGGCGGACTGCATTTGTATTTCCTGCCATTTTCCAGGCAATAATGGCACTTATGGTCCTGAGATATGGTCAGGACCTGCCAGATGGAAACTATAAAAGAGTTAAAACCCTTGAGAAAAACCCAAAAGATAGCGCGACCAAAGTCTTTCTCAATGGGATTACTAACTATAGAGGTTGGATTTTAGGATTAACGTACGGATACTGCTTTGGAGTAGAGCTAACAATGGATAATATAATTGCGGAGTATTTTTACGATAGATTTGGAGTGAATATGGAGACCGCAGGGGTGATAGCAGCGTGTTTCGCGTTTGGGAATTGCGTGTCACGACCAATGGGAGGTGTGGTTTCGGACAAGTTAGGGAAGAGGTTCGGGGTGAAAGGAAGATTGTGGGGGTTATGGGTGGTGCAAACGATGGCTGGATTGTTGTGTTTATGGCTGGGTCGAGTTAACTCGATGTGGGGTTCGATTGCCGTGATGTGTTCGTTTTCGTTTTTTGTTCAAGCAGCCTCTGGCCTTACGTTTGGGGTCGTTCCATTTGTTTCCAAAAGGTACTTAATTCTTATGCGACGTTTTCTTTACTTTAAAATACAAAGTAACGACGTTACAAACATTTTGGGTTTGTTAGTTACTTAACTATGCGTGTCATGCATCATGTCATCTATATACCAGCCGGTATAAATTTGGTTATAAGAAATTAATCGTATTGCACATTTTAATTAACCAAGTTTTATGGTTAATTTTGTTTGAACAAAACACGCATATATACCGGTTGATGGTTGGAATTGACTTCATTTAAGATTACGTTATAATTTTGTCCATACGTTATTTGGAGAAAAACAAGCATTTTGCGGCTACGAAATAAAGTTTTAACAATAATTTATTTTTTCAATTCAATGTTAACAATAATAAGAAAAACGATGCAAGAGAGTAAAATTGTAGAGTTTAATTGATGTAGGGGATTGTAGAGTTTAATTGATGTAGGTGTTAACTTGTTACTCCCTCCGTCACATTTTATAAGTCCATGTTTGAAAAGTCAAAGTCTTTTTCCTCAGAGTTTGATTGTAATTATTTTTTTTCGTGTTATAAAATACTTGAAGGAAAGTATAACAATGAAAATACATTTAAAACACAAATCAATTTATATATTTTGTATCAAGTATTATATAACACAAAATAAAATAATTACGGTCAAACTCTGAAGAAAAAGACTTTTATTTTTCAAACATGGACTTATAAAATGGGACGGAGGGAGTATATTATTAAAAATGAAAATGATAAATAGGTTTAACTAAATTGACCTAAAAGTGGACCTAATGCATAAATTACTTGTACAGTCGTTACTGTACAAGTAATTTATGCATTAGGTCCACTTTTAGGTACATTTATTTAAGTCCATATATCAATGCTCTATTAAAAATTTAAGAGGGTGTTAGAATACAAAGCATAATTTGTTAAGGACTATTTTGTATCATTAGTAAATTTATAGAGTTGTGTTTTAGTATCGTGGGCACTGTTCTAAAAGGCGCGCCAAGGCGTCGCCAAGGCGCGAGGCGTGGCATCGCAGCCACGAAATGGATCATGCCGGCTGCTCTAGGCGTGGCGTGGAAAAAGGCGAGCCTTTTGGTAAGGCGTGGAGAGCCTTTTTGAACCAGTTTTTTTTTTTTTTTTTTTTTCTTTTCTTTTTTTTAAATAACTATTTTGAACCAGTATTAGGTATTTGGGCTATTTCGTATTTGGGCCTGGTAAATATATAATAAGTATTAGTCAAAATGTCTTATATAGTAGTATAAATGTATATGAAATATGATACTATAACATAAATGATAAATCTATAAATATTTTTTTGCCGCCTTAATCACGCCTTACAGAACGCCATGGCTCGTAAGGCATGAGGCGTGGACGCCATTTATAACCTTGATCGTGGGTGATTGCAGCGTGTTTAATGAATTTAAGTGGTTATTTTGTATTACTGTTACACTAAGAGTTTTTATTTATTTATATTATTTATTTATTTATTTATTTATTAATAATAAAAAGTTTAATGCATACATATAGTGGTTATTTTGTAGTAATATTAAACTTAAAGAGGATTTTTTTATTTTCTATTTTTATTATTTTTTTATTTTTATATCTTGACGGTTAAAACGTAAAATATAAATTGCAATGGATTTGAGTTATTTGTATTATTATAAATGAAAGGGAGCATTTTTCTCTTCATAGTTGACAATTGTTATATATGAAATTGGCGGAAGTTAAGTTTTGGTATGTTTATTTGAGCTTTTGCATATATATTTTTCAAAATATGCATAAAAATATTGTATTATATGCATGGGTGAGATAAAAGGGGCACAAGGGACAGGTTCCTTCTAGCGAAAAAAATTGTAGTGTAAAATTTCGAAAATATTTAGCTTTTTTCGTAATTTTCCTCCTTAAATACCAATATATATTGTAGTTTCTAAAATTTATCAAAATGTGTCACTCGACAAAAAATTTATGCCTCCGCCTCTGATTATTATATGCATTCAATTTTTCCTACAAACGATACGTATATAATTGTTCAACTTTGAAATGATATATATGTAATCTTTCCTATTTATAAAATTTAAAAAAACAAAAAAAAAAAAAAAAAAAAAAAAAAAAAAAAAAAAAAAAACCCTACATTTATATAGTTTTGAAAGCAAATATATATATCTTCATCTTAAAATAAGTGTCTACATTGATAGTGGTATACAATTTTAGAGAAGTACATATTTCACTAGTAAATCTATCAAATGTATGACCTTTATTGTTAGAATATATCATTATTTATTGTAAAACAAACTACATATAATATGTCGACAGAGAGAATACAACCACTTAATGAGCGTCCCAACTTCCATTACAACCACTTAAGTTTCAAATTAGGAAAATGATTTCGAAGAAATGTCAATTTTTTTCTTTTAGATATAAGTGGCAAGTGCAAAGGTCAAAATTTGTCGTGATTCATCAATCATACACTTTTATATGCTAGACAATGACCCGAACCATTTTTGATCGACATGTTAATTTCAAATGGGACTTTCAAATTCTTTAAGTGATTCATTAAACTAAAACCGTGTATTTTATAAACCAAAGCCTTTGGTTTAGTGCATGTGAGTTGCCCACCAACTAATAGGTTTGGCCGTTTGGGTACAAGTACTAGTATCGTTAGAGACACTTGTGAGAATTATTGGGAGATAGTGGTATATTGTGCGAAAAAATTGTCGTTAAAAAAATGTATTTTATAACATGTGTATATATGTTGATGCAGATCAATGGGAGTAATATCGGGGATGACGGGGAGTGGAGGGACGGTGGGAGCAGTGGTGACGCAAATGTTGCTGTTTTCAGGATCCACCACGTTCTCAACACAAACCGGTATCTCACTCATGGGCGTTATGATGATTGTATCGACTCTTTCACTTACAACCATCTACTTCCCTCAATGGGGTGGCATGTTTTGCAGCCCAACATCCGACGACCAAAGCTATCAACTACTTGCATGAGATTATATTGATCAACCACAATGGGTCCAGTTGACATGAGATGTTATATCAAGTGATGAATCATGAATGTACAATATTTTTCTAGTAGACCAATGTTGGTTAGGGTTCATTAGATATGTGTATTTGAATGTATGAAATCGAAAGGCTTGTTGTAGATTAGTGAACAAATATTTTTATACGTGGAATACCAATGTAAGGTTCAATTAAACGGGTATATATATAATATATATTACGGAGTATCACTTATACACAAAGGATGGTTTGTAGGTACGAAGGGAACTCTTTTATGCTATAGCTTTTGATATTGCAGCTGAGAAATAATTTAAAAAATAATAATAGTAATAAATAAAATAAAAATTTGAAAAAACAAATCAATAAAAGAAAAAAGAAAAAAGTTTCCGTTGCCGGGACTTGAACCCGGGTCTCTCGGGTGAGAGCCGAGTATCCTAACCAACTAGACTACAACGGATTTTTGTTAATGTTTATTTTTAATATAAATTATATAATATACAGTTTATAATCACGTTTGAAGCTCCAAAAAACGTTCATGTTGCCTGCATCACAGTTTTTTACTGGTCTTGATTTATATATATTTGTATAAGAAATGACCGTAAGGTGACAATTACAATTTACATACATAGTTTTGCACAGTGCTATAGACTACTATCCTCAGTTCACTTCAAGACAATCTGTGTGATTGCATCACCATTCTGTTAGCCATATATTACAAGTCATTGTTAAAGGATAAGCTTGATGAGAAAGCGCTTAGATGTACATTAAAGATGATTAGCAAGATACCCTAAATAGATCATGAATAGTTATTATATATATCTTGTATATTCTGTACTAGACATCTCGTATCACCTATTTTAATAATCAAATTTTCACTTGAACTTGGTGTGTTGGGTGATTTTGCGATGTAACTATGCAAGGTTAAATTCCGATGTCGATTACCAAAAGTCAACGATTACATGAATTGCTTAAACAATCCCAACTGCCTCTGTTGCTAGGGAAGAACAAAAATTTACTATTTATACCATAACAAAGTTTAATCCGCAATCATTATTATTTATTTTCAATAATTAGATCAGCATCACAAGATACCCTGCAAAGTGCCAACAATGATTTTTGTAATCATGTTTTCTGTTGTTAAAGAAGGATGTGCAATGATGAAAGACTGTTAAGTCAATACCCAACTGAAGTACATATGTTATGCGATATGAGGATGGCTGATTATATAATTGTCGATGAATATAAAAGCCTGCGATGTAAAAAGGCGTTACTATCGTGAAACTTGTAACTTAGACGCTTAGGTCATTATCAAAAGAGAAAAAGGCACATAGGAGATGCACAAAAAATGTGGATAGTGTAGGTTGATCCACCAACGACTGAACGGTTCTTAGTTTTGAAGTGACTACACCTTAAGTTAGATCGAGGTTAGTGTAGGTTGATCCACCAACGATTGGAGGATTGTTTTAAGTTTTCAAATGACCACACATTATGATTGAGCATATTCGTAGACTTGTTTAACCATATCATGTTCTCCAACTACACCACTGTATGTAAGTTTGACACATTAATCAATTCCATTCATGTGAATACTAGTCTCACTACTACTGCTACAGGCATAATACACTATGATTATGCATCAACCGGCAGGACTAGGGAAAACGTCCACAAACACGCCTTAAGGACACATCATAGCATAGCACCAACCCAAGACTGAGATTTTATGGATATAAGTAGACTCCTTAAAGTGTCCATTAATATCTGAATTTGCAATAGTGAGAAACTCAACAGTTAAGTAACATGCTGTGTGATTAGACATCTTTGCAAATATCATAGCCAGTGTTCGAACGATGAACTAATTATACTATCAAAACTTAACTTCTCTAGTGTTAACTAAGGTTTTTTCAGTCCGTGGTAACACATAGTAGGACTCGCAAAAAATGTTCAAGTACAAAACAACTTAAATTGTCCATTAAACATATCCCAGTTTCAACAACAAAACAACAGCCAGACCGCTGAAATTCACGTGGCTTGTAAACTGCTGTTGCGTGCAGCAATCATCATTCAAGATTAAGGTGCTCCGGCATCGGGAATACAGGGATATTCAACTGAAAAGGTCAAAAGACCAACAATGATGCACATTTTCAGGTATGATCAATCAACAATGAATGTACAAGGTTTTCATTAAGAAAATAATATGAGAAGATAGCATAAGTCCTGAAGTAACATCAAAAATTATTTATACTATAATATTCATAGGGGCTTTAACAGACGTAGACAGTAGACACAATTAACCAGAACTGACCAAAACAATTATCCCTAACCGGTTACGAACTAAGTTATCTTTGCAAACTGCAAACACCAGATAATAAAACTTTGAATAAATGCTAGCAGACGCGACGTACCATTTACCTTGCTGTACAACTCAGAAAAAATTAGGCCATCCTCAACAAAACCAGAACAAGGCTTTTACTCGTGTGAAATGCAGGTTAACTGGAAGGATTACTTTCATCTGGTTCTGTTTGTTCTTCAATAATGTCCTTTTGTTCAATCTTTTCAGATCTTTCATCTCCCGATGTAGCAGGTTTCTGAGAATCAGTTTTCGGAACTTCAACCACAGGCCCGACAGAAACATCTGAATTTCCTTTAGAGGCAGGCAAGGGACTTTCATGATTATTAGATTTTAGCCATGAAAACTGCAAGTTGTGACCGTTCCAGCATTTACCACTCGTAAATGCCTTCTCAGCAGCATGTCGAGTTGTAAAATATACACGGGCTGAGTACTTGGCTGTTCCAGGATCATTGTTGCCATCAGCAGGCTCTTGATCATCTAGTTCTACCTTAGAAAGATCCCCGAATGGTGCAAAGTGTTCCTTTAAAACTGCAACCTGAATAGCAATCAAATAAAAAAACAGAGAAAAATTCAGTGAGTGTATACTTGTTGAAAAATTATTAATCTTCTTCACTATTTAATATTTACAGAGCTGAGGAAAGTTGATCATCAAATATTAAGCTAGATAGACACTATCAAGATATTTGGCAATGCAGTAATCCCTCGCCCTAACTTATTATATGATGAATGATGCAACTTCACATCTACACTATAATCCAAGCTCAGAAATGGACAATCATTTCTAAAATACAAACTAAGGATATCTTTAACTCATCATCTTCAGAACTAGAAAGTACAAAATACTGAATATTAGACCACCTAATCCAACTGATAAAGCCAGATTGTGTTGAGGGCAAACAACTTTCTTTCTATCATTAAAGAAATACAGGGGCCTCTCCTCTCATCATA
Organism: Artemisia argyi; assembly: GCA_030686995.1. Lineage (NCBI taxonomy): Eukaryota > Viridiplantae > Streptophyta > Magnoliopsida > Asterales > Asteraceae > Artemisia > Artemisia argyi. The sequence continues at coordinate 245,513,066 of CM060708.1, read as the reverse complement.
AACCAACATGGCATTCAATCTGCATTCCTCTACTCGTCAGTGACCTAGTGACCAACCCACCTTGACACCCTTATTAATAGGTTCATCTTTCATTTTTTTCAATAAGCTAAACTACAACTATCACTGCAACTTGAAGAACTGATCCACTACGACGTGAGTCTATTTGTCAAGCTTCTAAAGTATTAGTTGGCCAATGAACACATCAGATGTAATGTAGTTACTGAAACCTCCCAATCTATCGTACCGAAGCCTTTTACCTACCCGATATAAAACCGATAACAATATCTTTTGAATGAGGGCCAGGATTAAATTCATGCAAATTCAAGTAAATAAGGGTCGTCTAGAGGAGTATGGGTTAATGAAATCGGAACATGGCTTAATGACTTCCTTAGCATAGGTCATGTGAAGCAGACAAAATCTCAAAACTTACAAAACATTATGCCAAAATGTTCAAAACTTCAAACCAATATAGGTCCTGACCATTTCTCAGTTTAGAGATTAAGGGTTAGATCCTAGGCAAACTAATTAAAGTTTATCTGGTATATATAGAAAGAGGAATGGCATGACCCATAAAAAATGTGATGCGCACAGGTATTATAACCAGAGTTCTAGACAGCCGATGAGACACACATTAACTAATACATGACTAGCTCATAAAAGAAGCCTTTCCAGAAACCATAAACATAGTAGTCGCCCAAACTTGACCAATATATCTTTGCTACCTATGTCCTTTCATGCATTTATTGAAGATAAAATAATAATACTAAGGAGAAAGAGGTTTTACTTTAGCAAGATCAGTTGGCAGAGTCGAAATGATCTTGAATGCAGTAGGACGGTTGTCCAGTTTAAAACGATTGGTGACAACTGCTGGAACAACAGGCGCCAATGGACGCATTGATGACACAGCCCGCCCAAGAGATTTTTTTCCATTACATATCACTTCAAATTTTGGTGAAGATAAATTGGTTTCAGGATCACAAGAGTTTGAGGTAGCAGCTTTTGTAGAATCAGCTACAGTTCCTAGTTTCTGCCTTTTAGCCACCTGTTCAGATTCTACATCACCTTTTGATGACGTAGCCTGCAGAAGAGAAAAAATTAAAGTCATTTCACATATTATAGATTTCTTTATAAAATTCGAGCAGTTGAGTGCTTACTTGTTTCTGGAGTTCGTCCAACTTGCGCCTGAAGTCGTTCCTCTTTTGATCAAGCATTTCTTGCTTTTTGCGGAGCTCCTCCTTCAAAACCTCTAAATTATCCATCTTCTTTTGTGGAGGTGCTTTTGAGGTGTTGGTGATCACCGGTTTTGGATGATCAGAAGCAGGCGCATTAGCAGGAGCAGGGGCAATTGTGGAATTAGGTAATGCTGATGAACCACGAGGAGGTATTGGCGGTACAGTATATCCACTATTTGTTCCATTAAGTGGAACGTTATCACGATTAGCCCACCATAACTTAATGAAGCGATTACCCATCACAGCGTCAGGTGCCGCCAGAGCAGCTTCTGCTTCCTCCCTTTTGGAAAACTGGACAAAAGCTCGTTGACCATTTGGGGGAATGAAAATATTAATAATCTCACCGAACTTCTTAAAATGTGAAATTAGCACCTCCCTTCTGTTCTGTTGGAGGGGAACTCCACTAACAAATATTGTACATTGTGCCTTCTGAGAAGGGTTACGCACACTCTTCCCATTTCCATTTCCATTTCCACCTTGCATTTTCGAAGATGAATGTACATCGTTGCGCTTACCATGATGGTGGTCAACTTGAGCCCTATTTGATGGCTCCTGCTTATCCATTAAAGGACTTGCTTTAGAAACCATATTTTCTCTCGTTTCTGTTCTGTTTTTTGTACTGCTAATCCTTCCCAATAACATACCAGTCCCACCACTTTTGACCACATGTTCATCAGAGCTATCAACCAGACCAACATGATGATCACCAGATGGACCAGGATCCGACAAAGGTCCATTTTCCTTCACGTTGGAATGATTTATTGATTGCAATGCAGGCGATGTTTGAGAATCATTACCCCATAGAGGCTGATCAGGATCATAAAAGTCAGCTCCAGCAGCAGCAGAATCAATAAATGCATCGTTTGATCCCTGACCATTTCCACCCACTCCACGTTTGCTAGTTTTGCCATGTGAAGGTTTAAATGAGTTTGATGGGGGACCAGAGGCAGGTAATGACCCCAGCCCAGCTGGGGCTCCAGGCATATTTGCAGTTTGAAGCGATACTGGGAGATTAAACTGTGAAAGGCTCTGTAAGTTTTATACAAAACAAAGAAATAACAGCAATTTCAGATATGCAGTCTCGAAAATATGTTATGCAAAGACACAATATTCAATCAGAAGACCGTATGATAGAATGTAAGCATCAACTAGAAATGACTTTCAAGCTTGATATCACTTAGTTTTAATCTATTCATATATCAAATTATGTACACTTGAATTTTCATCTGCTCCCCATACTGGTTCATGTTTCCTCTTTAGATGGTCATTAGTCTTACAAGAAGTGATCTGTTTCCTAGAGTAAAGATATCTTAGAGATCCGGACTTTTCGTAAATGGTGAAGTGTGAACAGAAAGCTCCACCATCATGAAGGATGTAGATGAATAATGAGACTAGCTTATGTACACTAGTTCTGCAAATCCAGTTTTGTCGCTTCTTAACACAAGTACATTTACATTCTAAAAAATATACATCATTAATCAAGGAAGTCTTTTAAGACCAAAAACATTACTATAAAAGGAAAAGTAGAAAATTAATGTAAAATCTGAAAATTTAAGTCCTCATTTAAACCATATATGTAACCGCCCTCCAATAATGAAGCTCACTAAACGTATAACCACCAATTTAATGCTAAAATTTTAAAAATAAAAGTGTTAACCATTTACACTATTAATAATTTAGACGTTCTACTTTTGAAAAACATATCTCTACTACTTTATAGTATTTGGGACATACTAAATAAGGAAGTTTAAAATGAAAAACATTTGATCGCCACAAAAAAATACCCTTTTAGTGAATTATAATACATGGTCACTCCCTAAACAGCAACAGGCAGACAGTTTTGGCACTTTTTTCTACTCTCTAACTATTATGTTCAAGATTGATACTTAGCACATTCCCCCGCTGTAGCATGTGCACATGAAACACATTCCAAAATGTAATGAATCATATCACATTTTATACCCATGAAACCTTGCCAATCTGCAACTACAGAATTAGATCAGGCACATCCAATGACAACCTTACAAAATGTTTTAAATTGTAACTCACGCTATTATATTCAATGTAAATCAAGTGCAAGCTCAAGCAACTATTTAATTTAAACATACATGCTTCCTCAGCAATGTTAGTAAACAGCTATACTGACATGATTACAGCCATTGTTCACTGTATCAAGCACTCTATAACATCAAAGGGCCATGAGGAAGGCAAGGAGCATTTTAAAATAGTCCCGCAATAATATTTTTGAAGGACCTGAATAATACATCATACCTGAACATCTTCCACAACAATACGATTGACACCATGCTCCATTGGGCACATGTCACCTCTTAGGCAAAAACCTTGTTCCTCAAAGTCTCTACACCGTTGGCGGGCAAGTCCCAGTCCCATGTTCATAGAAGGATTGATCGATCTATATGTTCCTTGCAAACCAAGCGGATGTAATGTATCCATACCACCATTTGGCATTCCTGGAACCATCCCAAATGGACCCCACGATGGACCATATGCATTTGAAACACTTGATAATCCCCTCCCAGCAAACATACCAGGGGGTACTGAGCCCTGTTGAACTATTTGAGAAGCAAGATCCACAGAACTGAACCTAGAATCACGTTGGTTCCAAGGACCAGAGTCCCTTCCTCTACCCCTGATTGGACCTTGATCTCCTCTGATTCTCTGGTTCATATCAAAGGGTCCTTGGGAAGATTGTGTAAACCCCGGCCGTCTTCTGTCAAATTTGGAATCCGAATTGAAACTGTGATTTTTCCATCCTTCACTGGACTGAGAACCTGTTTGTCTGTAATTATTCCCATTTCCAAATGGTTTGTTTCCCCTTCTAAATGGTTTAGTATAAACTTGTTCCACTGCATCTCGCTCCTGTGATTGAGACCTTACATCATCTCTTCTACGATGCTTATGGTTGCGATCATCGTCATCATCATCACTGATTTCTTTCTCATCAGGATTGCTTTCGGATACTGAAGGTGAGGGTGCTGGTTCGAGGGCTGAAACTTCAAGCTCCATTTAGTTCTTATGATAGGACTGCCGAGAATTTATTGTGGCTGACAAGTTCAAACAGTTAACAGTGGAGACAATGAGCCAACTGGATCAACCTGAAGTAATCCTTTTTTTGAAAACGGATACTGCACAATAATCAATATATTTTTAGCATGCCATTAGAACATAAAACTCTGGACACTGACAATACATAACTTCAGTCAACTCATTAAATAATGCACTTATATGTATTTACAAAACAGAGGCTAAACAAGATAGTTCTGCTGAAGGCTTTGTTCCTTGTTATCCTTATATACGTAGATGCAGAAAACAAGTAATAAAATTGCAGCCAGGGAACAGCAGACTATTTATGAATAAAACATATACTAGTAATACATTTCATCATACAGAAAGACTAGTCCATTAGAAGAAGATCATGCTATGGTGGCAAGAAATGTAATGATGCTATATGAAAAAGTGGTAACTTGTACGTTGATGTTAGTCTTAACACCTCGTGGGTCTACTTGTCCAAAGTTGTTGAAGAAGTATGTTGGGTCCAACGGATTTGTTAGACTAACATCAACGTAGAAGTTACCACTTTTTCATATAAACCCATCTAGACCCGGTGGGTCTAGATTGCCAGGTCATTGCTATATAAACATTACTAACCAAAATAACACTAGTCTTAAACTGTTAGCAAGTCAAGAGATAATAACGTAACCAAAGGGCTTGTGTCCCAATGGAACCTCATGTTGTGTGAGAAGCTCCCCAACCAAATGGTTGTGGGTTCAAGTCATGTCTATGACATGTGAGATAGATTGTGGTGTATATATTGTGAGATAGTTAGTTGATGTTCAAACAAAAGAAAAGATAAATAACCTAGTTATTTGTTCAATTCATAAGTGAGATCATAAAAAAGAAACGCCTGATGTGCCCTTGAAATCGAGAAATTCCCTATTCAAAGCATTGATATGTTTAACAATAAGTATGTGTTATCAATAAAAGGTTTTCTTTACTTTGCATTCAAATGATCAAAAACGATACTAATTGAAATAAAATGATGCAGCATTGACGAATTAACACGTCAGACGTAGATACAACGCAAATTGGAGGAACTGAGCTAAAACGTGGTACAAGACATACAACTATACAAGCATGCAACTCAATTGGTACTTCTTATGAAAATGAGAGCATAGTGGGCATGAGCTGAAAATACGTTATCTGAATAATCATTAATGTTACACAAGGACGCAGAGATTGACAAAACGTTAATAATAACATAAAAATATAATGCAGAAAGTAGAAGTATCATGAAGAGTCTCGTGATAGTAAAATTCCTAAAAAAACTAGATGACTAACTTATGTAGAACTATTGTGAAGACCTACTGAAAATTTAGGGATATACACCGACAACTAAAGGGTAGCATGTCATGGTAGCAAAAATAGAATGTCTCTAAACATTAGGTCTCGTCATGATTCATAACCACACCAGACGCCATTATTCATATCCAATAACCTTACATCCTTAATCGTATCATCTATCTCCCAACTTACGGTTCCATTTCTCAACACACCCAAAATAGAACAACAAACATTCTGGTATTCCTTATTCCTACCTCCGCCACTACACACTATTATTATTCACCACTAAGCATAAAACATTTCTACCATATCCCTAAACAACAAAAACTAATTCAAAATTTCCAAAAACCGCGCACTAAGCACACACATAACCTAAGCCCCAAACTTATCCACATATAAATTAAACGCGACAAAACAGCTACGCCACAACACACACTATAAACATCATCATCATCATCATCATCATCAATTTATCTTATCTAGAAAATAAATAAAATTTCAGTATGCAACAAAATTTCCAATGAATATGATCATCAAATCAACAGATCACATATAATAATAAAATACACCTTAGCAATTATATAAAATATAAAATATAAATAAACTAACCTCGATTAATTAGAATTAGGGTTACGATTGTGTGTGTAACAAATTAATATGCCTATAGCATTTTGAGCTTCGGCTATGTTTTAGCTATGTGTGTTTGTGTATATGTATACGGTCTGTGTATGTATAATCGTGTTTCTCTCTCTAGAATCTGTGTATGATTCTCTCTCTAGAACGGAAGGAAAAAAATAAGGTTTTACAGATAGGAGGAAATGAAGAAACAAATTGGGCTATTTACGTTTTGAGTACTTGTACTTTATCATAATTAACTACAATTCTGATACAAAGTTTGGAATGTGATGTTTCTTTCTAAATTATTATGGAATAGTGAAGACAATTTAGTTGGTCTAGTATTTTTCTTTATTTATGTTTTTTTAGAAATAAAACTATCTCACAATATATTATCTATATCTATACTACTATATAATGTATTTGGGACAATTCTATAATTAGAAAGGCTTAAAAATTCAGACTTTTACTTACTAATTATGGAAACAAACACCCCTAACAATCACCCCAACAATTTATAACCACCTCAACAACCACCCCAACAACCACTTTCCACCACCCCACCTCCCTCCTCTTCACCCCCAATAATCCGCCCGCGCGATCCTTTCTAGTCTATATATATAACACAAATTATCTCGTATGTTTTAAGTAGGATTTTAACCTACAACTATTTAACTAAAAAGTTTCTCCCATAATAAAATACCAAACAGGCCGGAGCACATTTATATTACCAAAATGAACTTTTTCTCGAATATTCGTTAGATGTAAGACATGTGGCAGATCAAAGCTTTATAAACTAGGCGTATATTTATATACTAGGTCTCTACCCGTCCGATGAACGGTTTTCTTAATAGTTGATTAAACTATCTTAAGATTCAATATACACTAACTATAGCAGAATGCACACATTTTTTGACGAGAAAAATTAAAAGAGTCATAACAAAATAATGTGATATTTCGGTTACGTGTTTAAGCTTTCATATGTAATAAGAGATAAAATATATATTAAATCACTAAAAAAAGAGGTTTAAATTACTACTAAGAAATTATGTGTTAGAGTTGACGGTTATAAAGTGATGGTTTTGAATGGTTTGCTCAAAAAAAAAAAAAAAATTGTTCTAACTTATTCTAGTTTGTTTGAAATTACTTATTATTTAAAAAACATACTCTATGAATTCAAGTGTTGTAGTAACATTTTTGAAAGCTTAAGGTTTGATAATTGGTAACTAATCACACGTGTCTTGCAAAATTATGCCCCAATATTAGCAGATAGATAAAAATTACGCAACCGGTCAATAAACACCAACTATGATTGTTTCTAAATCGATACACAACCTAAACAAATTTTATGCATATTTAAATCCCGGGTAACTAAAAGTTAATTTAATATTATTCATCCCGTAAATTATCACTAAGAAAACATTAAAGTACCACAAATAAAAAGCACCAAACATCCAATTCGATTAACATTAATACAACATTAAAAATGATTCAATAAAAAAAAAATCATAAAAGAACAATGTTTGAACGATATATTTTAGCATTCTTCAAGGTCCTTCCATTCGTTACTTGATTTTTAGATGTGTGTCCTTTTCCTAAACATATTAAAAGAACTTGTTAGGTTGAGTGATAAGAATTATAAAACTGATGTATTGCATATAAAAACTCACCAACGATGATGCAAATATGTCATTTTAACACATTGATTTAAACATGATTATCCAACATGTGAGACATAGTATTAGCGCATGAGTATAACATGTGTTATAGTTACTTTTCAGTAATATAAGTTACCATTGTTTTCTAACAATGTCATAAAACTCGTGTAATTTTGTCTTGATTAACAGCACAAATCATACAAACTAAAAGCAGATTTACCAATAATTTGGTTACTTCAGGATCAAATAGTATCGAAAAAGTAAAAGTCTTAGTTTGTTCATCCACAACAATAACTTTCACCTTATACATGTGTGACATGTGATACATAGTTAAGAAATAAAATGTTTACCATAACCTGTTATCTGAGCTGCAATGGTTAAAAGTATGCATGATTTAACATGTGATTTGCAACAAAATAAATTATTATATTATACTTTACAATAACAAACAAATATCAAAGATTGTATAGGCATAAAACTTATATTTATTTAACTTTTTTTTTTAGAAAGGCGACAATTTATAAACACAAAACTAAGATACAATACAAGGCATCTCACCTCAATTAAATAAGCACATTAAAAGAGGATGAGACACAAAAATAAAACCATACACTAAAATACCAAATATTGTCAATGAAAACACATAACAGTCGAAAGAATAAAAAAACATTACATATTAAATGATACTGACCCACCAGATTTTGCAGACACAAATTTTTTAACCACTTGCAGCAGAACATATATGACAGAAACACTTGCAGCAGCTCACAAACACAGACCTGATAAAATAAACCTCACTGGAGCCGACTATTTAGAGGATCCTCAACCATTGCTGCCAATCTATCTCTTTATGCTTGTTTAATCTTCGAACAATCCACTCATAGCTTTTTATTTGAATATCTTGACAAATCTTGTTAGTACTTGAAATCTTGTTTCTAAACAATTTTAATTCTCGACATGATCTTAAACTTTTGAAAATTAAATAGCATTTCATATTATCTTATACATTTGATTTTGAAATCAGAATATGATTTATATTACTATAACTAATGAAGTATATCGAAAAGAATTGCTTTACAACTTCAATTTTGCTAACCCAGTGTTTGTCTAATATACTTCCTACCGGATTCGCCCAATTTAAGTATGTAACCATACCCCGGACCATAATTCTAACTCTAACATTTGGTCCTAATGACATTATCTCACCATCGCACCACATGGGCCCAAAGTTGTCGAGTTTAGCTTTTTCTCCTTAAGGGGGAAAAAAAGAAAAAAAAGTATTCTTAAAAAGAAAGAAAAACTATTCTTCGATTACAAATCAGAACGAAACAAGTAAATTTTAAGAATTGATGAAAGCTCAAAAAGTTGTTTCCTAGTGCATAGCTCTTAAGATCACAACACTTGATGCAACGGACCTTCAAGCCCAAAATTGGGATAAGTACCTAGAAATGTATATAACTTGTCACTTTTTTTTAATTGATTCCTTATTTTTTGTCATTATATACCCTAAACTTTTGAATTTCGAACTTTGTTCATATTTGCTCATGTAAAATAACATTATACCCTCATATTTTGTAACCACTCTACTGATAGCAAAAGGTAAAATGGTCATTTTACATGAACAAAATACACACAAAAGTCGAAATCAAAAGCTTAAGGTATATAATAGCAAAAAAAATAAAGAAGATTACACACAATTAAAAACAATGAAAAGTTAGATCAATTCCTAGGTAATTATCCCCCAAAATTCAACATAGCATACCAAAAGCCCAAAACAATCACAATTTCCATATATAGTTACACTAAAGAATTATGCTAACATACTAAAGATTATAGAAGATGAAAGTTTATAATACACTACCTCACAAGTCATGGAGCCAAGCTTCATTATACAATACAAATCAGTTAAGAGGTTGTCTTATAGCTCGAGAAAAAATGTCACGATAAATTTTTTTATTCGCCTTTTTGTCTCCGGCTTCTAGACTCTTAAGAGTTGCAAAACCCTATCATAAACTAATTTCAATGATCCAAAATCTCGCAACCTAAAAAACAGATTTAAAAAACTTCTCCGTACATTAGAAACAAAGAAAAAAAATCAGGTGGTTAATACCAGTGTGTCCGGCTCGACCCAACGATTATTGAACCTTTACCACTCCAGCCCTAAGTGGTCCCTTCCCATTCTACAATTCAACATGGAAGAACTTATCTAATTAACCTTAACGAATGAGTTTTTTTATAAAGGAACTTAACTTATTGTTTTTACATCTTCGATGACAAAAACCATTTCCATGGTCATAGAACCTTGAATAGGGTTTGTTTCTTGTTTATGAAGAGGACACACACCATGAGTAATGGAATAAAAGTATTAACCAAAAGAATTTTAAAATGACCAATATTTATTTTACTTGAATGGTTTTATAAGAAAACTTCATCTTGAGTTACTTCTGCATACTTCACCCAATATCCTGTCAGATTCTCTTGCGATATTAGTATCCATACATAAACTATCATAATTAGCTACAAAATAAAGGCAAAATTTTATGTCAATAACAACTACCGTCATGCAATGTGTATAGTGATTTAGATGATGATTATATGTTATAAAGCAATAATTTTCAGAGGGGTTGCAGCAAAAATGGTTATTCAAGGATATATCATATAGTAACTATTATCTATTAAATAAACATTGTAACTTTACAAATTGACCAGTTTTACATTAATGGGCTAAATATGTCCACTCTACTTAAGGAATTCGGAACATCTTATACAAAAAAGGAAGTGACATAAAGAAACAAAAACTGAATCAAGAATTGGTCAAAGATGAGTTCTTGTTTATCGACCATCATAGAAATTTCACTCCTAAATATTTAATATGTTGGTTCTTTTACTTAGTAATAAAACTTCCTCAACAAAGTATACTATTTTCAAGAAATGCTAGACAAACATGAACAGGCAAACCATTCTCAAAAGACCCAATAACATAACCTAAATAGAGTATGCATGATATAAGAAGATTAACGAATGGTTGAAGTTATAAAGTAACAGAACATTCAATAGCGGAAAAATGTATCCAGAATTTCACCTAGAAATCTAGCATAGAACCTAGTCAATTATAGTTTGCTTGTGGCTTCTTTACTGATTTAATGCAGACTTGGGATCTCATACACAATCATTGACAATAAGTATTTACTAACCTCTTTAGCCAAGTTAGTGCAATATAGCACTAACGTTAGAGCAATCTTTGGAGAGCAGTCCCACATATGACATTTATCCTTCCTATAGTCCCTGTAACAATGGTTTACCCAATTAAATATATTCCACCAGATTTATACCATCAGGTAGTATTTTCTGCTAGCCTTATTTCAATATATGACCACAAAATATTGCCCTGCCGAATTCTAAACTATATAAAAGAACACACTAAATTTATCTTAGCAACCAGGTTATCCAAAGATGAGCTTAACTATTTAATAAACAGGGATATAGGCTATTAACTGAGATTAGCTAACAACCAAATTTGTCACATGAGCTAAATTAGTCAAACAGTTTGAAAGTCGTGTAAAATTTATTTTCAATGAGCAAATCGTCAATTTGTTGAAAAAATGGATTAGTATAAAAACAATAAATTTTGTAATCATATATGACACTGCTGTTTATAACAATATTTGTAGTTTTGGACCAAAATTGTGACTAAAATTTTTGTCGTTTTCACCCATTTATTATGGCAACCTCTAGTCTGGTGCAATTTGTTTACCTTACTATAGCATTGATTTCGAAAAGAAGAACATGTCTATAACATTCATGCTCAAATAACCGTGACCCGACTCGTGAATATCATCACCACACTCTTGTATGTGTCCTGAAGATCAAAGAAAGCCCATTTATAAATTTGAGCACTTTGCCTGCTACAATTCTATTCAGCATACATAACAATATATAAAATAACAGTTATTTATAAAGGGGTTATTCAACTCACTGAAATTACATGTACTAAACTACTCTAAAAATAACAAATAGTAACATTCAATGGGTGGTTCCATGTCCATGAATGAATTAACATTTTTTAGATCCTCCCAATCATATGTTTCACAATACAGCTTTATTGGCTAAAAAGAATCTTTTCACTCATTATAGAGCCTGAAGTTTCTTTGAAGCCCTTGGGTGTGTAGTCACCTCTGTTTTGAAGTGTATGGCAATAACATGTTGATAAGAACATCTGATAACAACTAAAACATAAACGCTTCTACAACTTAGTTACTTAGTTACCAGGCTACTGTACCAACTTTTGTAACATGGCCAAAAAAATAATTAGCAAAAACAAGTTGTAAATTTCTTAATAATGGTTGTTTAGTTTATTAATCTAACCTTATACATAAACATTGAAACCAATCATCAAATTAAAACACTTAAAATTATGTACAAAAACAACAGCGAGAATTCAAATCATATATGAAGTAACATTTTCGTAGTTAACCACCACCCTATAACTTCACTAAAAATGAACCACCAACAATAAAGATTTATGCTATACAACTTCATACAAATAAAAAGAAAAGAAGAAAATTAGCAATTGCAAAACCACTTTTTAATGTCCTCCACCTCCTGAACATCATTTTCAAACCAAACTCACACATAGTCATAGATGAGGCGAAAAATGAACCACTTTTAGGGGGACATTTAAGCCCGGAATTGAATTTATTTGATCAAATGTTGCCCTAAATCATTCCTTTTGTGATTTTTGGTACTTTGGGAGTGAATTCTGGAAAAGGAAGCAATTCGGACATTTTTGGAGCATAAAAGTGAAGAAAACGGCAAAGACTTAATTTTCCAAGCTGAGAACAGTACCTGACGGCGTCAAGAGGAAGATCATGACGGCGTCAAGAGTAAAAACCATGACGACCCAGTGCAAACCTGAAGGCGTCACAACAAGGGCGTCAAGAGTTAATTTGGTGACGGCCTGTACAAGGGGAATACATGACGGCGTCAGACCCAGATCTAGGCAGTCCGAGAAACTATTTGGCGGCGAGATGACGGCGTCAGACATTTGTTCTTGACGCCGTCACCTATCAAAATCTATATATAGTTTTCTATTTTTCATTCATAAGAGAGGAACTTGTGTGGAGAAAACTAGGGCCGAACTTTGTAAACCCTAGGTCATATTTTACAGTGTTTTCAAGGGTTTTCATCCCTTGAATCCTTTCATGTTCAATTGAGATAAGTCTTCTCTTAATTCATTCAATATATCTATGTGTTGTTTGAATATATCTTATGCTTGTCTTGATTTCAACATGCTAGGCTAGATCTATCTTGTGTTTGCTTAGATCTAATGAAACCTAGATGTTAATTATGTGTTGATTACTTGTTTATAGTTGTATTGGATGAATGATTTCAATGTTAGGCTTAAGAAAACTGGCAGATCTCCTTTGTGTAACATGCTTGAACGTCTTAGGAAACATGAACCGATGTGTACTAGGTTTTATTGGTTGTATTTAATGCATGAACAAATTCTAGTGATCCCATGTTAGGAGCTTCTTAGCCGGCTCGACATAGGAGTGAAGTAGGCGCTCATAGGATTGGGGAAGTAAGTACGCCACCCCATGAATGGTATTAAGGAATACAATCCGTCATCCACGCAACTATAACAAGTAATTAACGTGTAAAAGATATCTAGGGAGTAGTGAAATCTAAGTAAACACAATTCTCCCACATATTGCTCACAACTTTAGTATAATTTAGTTTGTTTTCATTTTTAGTATTTTATTTTGATTGCATCTTAGTAATTGGGTTAGTTGATTAGCAACTAATTCCGCCAAACTCCTTCAAACCCGAGATTTTTACTTGCTTTCTAAAAAATATAAAAATACAAAAAGAATCATCCCTCATCTCTAGACCTAGTCTTTAGGTTTTCTAATTCTAGCGACACTATTCCTAGCTGAACGATCAATCCCCCGGTACTTGTCATTATACTATACTACATCGATCAGGTACACTGCCTGGTGGGGGTTGTAAGCTTCTCAAGATCCCTCGAGAGGTAAAGCTTGGTGCAATCCCCACGTATCAAGTTTTTGGCGCCGCAGCCTGGGGAATAGTTATTGTCTATGTTAGAATCTCTTTTTATTAGGTCTATTTGCTAGATTCCTTTCTAGTAAGATTTTATTTTTATTTTTAGGTTCTCTTTAGTCTATCTTATTTCTTCATGTTTTTGTTCGTAACTCTTTGCCATCCGAAATCATGGACGATGGTAACATCTTTGAACCCGTCATCCCACCACAACAAAACCCACCACTAGATAACCAACCTCTTAGGCCCCGAACCCTAGGAGAGTATTCCCGACCTAGCCACCAAGGCTACCGGAACACCATTGAGCTCACCCAAGGAGACAATGTGACCCCCTTGCGATCCGACACCATCCGGTTGGTGCAAAGCGGATGTGCATTCCATGGACTTCGTTCCGAAGATCCAAATCAACATCTCAAGGACTTCCTTAAAATCGTAGATTTTATAGACCTTGATGTTACAACTAGATAGTCAACCCGATTACGCCTATTCCAATTCTCTCTACGTGATCAAGCTAGCCAATGGCTTGAACGTTTACCCGCGGGATCCATCACCTCATGGGATGATCTCACCACTCATTTCCTTGCTCAATTTTTCCTACCGGGGAGAACTACCAAGCTTAGAAATGATATCTTGATGTTCCAACAACGTCAAGGTGAAACTCTTTATGAAGCATGGACTCGATTCAAGGACTTACTCCAAAAAGTCCCTCATCATGGCATAGATCTTTGGCTCCAAGTCCAAATCTTCTATGACCATATCGACCTCTCCACAAGGCAAGCCATTGACCAATAGGCCAGTGGTAAGCTACGTGATCTAAGTGCGGAACAATCATGGGAACTCATAGAAGATCTTGCTCTCTATGACAACGAAAGTTGGAATGATCCCCGTGATTTGAACAAAACGGTCAAGGCAATATCTTTGCCTTCGAACAACTCTAGCACTCCCGACCGTAGGATCATGGAACTTGAAGGTCGAGTCAAGTCTCTCATGAAATCTTATGAAGCTCCTAAGCCTTCAAACCAAGTGAACAAAATCGCTTCTTCATGCAAAATGTGTAATGGCCCTCACGAAACTCATAACTGTATGGAACTTCCAAAACGTGCTTATAACGAATTCACATCGTCACACGTTGGTCGAGGTCCTCGAAACTTTGACGAGGCCTATGAGGCATGGAAGGATAAGCCCAACTTCAGAGGATACCAAACTCGGAGTGTATCCTTCAATGACTCCTCCCCACTCAAATGGTCCGAGCATTTTCCATCACAGAGCACTCCTAGGCAAAGTTGTGAAGATGCCTTGCGAAAATTCATTCTATCTTAAGAATTACAGCTCTCTACGCTCGAGGCTAAATTTAGACAACAGCAAGCCGATATGAATAACAAGATTTGTAATCTGTTAACTGCTATCAAAGAGCACGCTGTTAATAAACCGATTCAAGCTGAAGAGGTCAAATTTGTTACCATCATGAATCAGCCAACCTCTCCTGTGAAAATAAAAAGTCCTAGTAAGCTATTTAAACATCTGTCACCAAAGGTAAAAGACCCTGTCAACCCCCTAGGACCGATCCATTTCATAAATACCATCACCACGATATCTGCTTCTACACCTAACCTGAACCAACAACAAACTGGAAACATGGGTCATACAGCTAAAGATGAAACCTCAAGGTTGGACCACGAATTGGCCAAGGGCTCTACCAACTCATCGAGCACTCCGCCACGCAAGAGACTAGCAAATCGGATGAGGTGAAAGAGGGATCGAAAGTGCATACGAGAAATCCAGCCATTTTGGGTAAATCTATTATAGAGGAACCCGAGAGAAAAATGGAGGATATTACTAGTGGGAGTAGTGATAGGACTGAGGAAAGCAACTCTAAAGTTTTCAAGATTTCCTGCACTATTAGGGAAAGACTCTTAACTGATAGTTATATAGATCCTAGCCTCCCCATCAACATAATCTCCCTTTTCCTATACCACGAAGCCTTCCCAGAGTCAATAACGCAAGGGTAATAAAAGACTTATCAATCATGATTGGAGAACTTGTCTACAACATTGACCTCACTGTGGTCGATGACATAGACCCTGCCACTAATCTAACATTAACCAACCTTGTTCTCGGGAAACCATTTATCAATGAATCGGGAGTAATCCTTGATGAGAAGGATGGTAGTGCATTGTTCACCAATGGTGTCAAGAAGGTAATTTTTCGTTGGGGTAATGAGGAGGTGTACGAGTACCGTCCTTCCCTTGAAGGGAACCTATATGGATCAAGGGATGGAGGATTGGGGAGAATAAGGCGACGTGATCCGAACAATCTCAAAATCCCCTGCATGATCGGTCATAAGTATTTCGATAATGTCTACATTAACGTATTCCTGCCTAAGAATTTTATGTCCCTATTCCATTATAACAATATCTGCAGATGGGGAATGATCTATAAGGGAGAGAATGTGGTTGGTAGAGATCATGAAATCCAGGTATTCGTAGGAAATATGGCATTCGCTATGGAATTTACAATCGTGGACAACATCGAAGACTATGTCGACCCAAGGTTGTCACAAGTTGTTTTCGGAGCACCCTTTTGTGAAATCACTAATTTAATAGTTGATGACCGGAACGGAATCATGACGTTCGTTGATGGAATTAGGAGGGTTTCATACCAAACGCCGTACAAGAGAAAAGATCTCAAGGAAATCAATTGAAACGGGCTTAATAGGATAAGTTCCCAACTTATTTTGTGTGATGAAGATGTTCGGAGAGGATGTAAGAACACTTCTTATTTGTCATGTGGATTCTTTAAGGATGTTAGTAAACTTGGGTCTAAGTATCGAAAAGATGTCTTTGAGTTCGAAGACCCGAAATACCTGCACTATGAAAGCGATACCGGTATAGGAGACGACCTAGAGAGTGAAACCAACGATGAGGTCACGTAGTAACATATGACCTTGAGTCTAGCTACAAGACTTGTAAATAAAGAAAAGCGCTTCTTGGGAGGCAACCCATGTTTTGTGTGATTTTTATTTTGTTTGTTTGTTATTTGCTTCCGTATGCATGCTTTATTTTTATTGTTGGTAGATCATGTTTCAAAACTAAACTAGTGAAAATACTTTATCTTGTTGTTTGGCCTAGTCTTAACTTCATCCAAAGGTATTTTTGCAAAAGATAAGTGTAAGGGGAAACCCCAAATATGTTTTTAAAGAAACAAAACCGATCATGATTCTCCACAATATTAAATGAACATGTATATTCGTATTTGTTAGAGTCAAATGCTTGTATCGAGTCATAATGAAGTTTTGCAGGATTTTCCAGGAAGTAGGACCAAGTTTTTCCAGAAATTTTTCGGAAACTTAACATAAGAATTTCTGCAAGTCACTTCTGACGCGTCACGAGTTTACTCTTGACGGCGTCACGTGTAAAAATCTGGAAATTTTACCAGTTTTGTTTTTCTAACGGAGTTTTAAAGTTTTTGTTGAATTATTAGTTTTATAATCTCCAGAAAATCTGCAAACATCATTCCACAAGCATTATATCTTATTTTGTTTTCTAGGATTTATTAGCATATGTAGATTACCGCCGATTTTATGCGAGGTTGCCTTGTCTGTTTTCTCAGGTTTTACAGGTTATATATGACAAGAAGATGATTTATATTCTGGAAGGGAAGCTTTGATTGTTCATTTTCTTGGAGGAAGATCTAACCTGGCCACCTTATTATCCATACCGAGCGAATCAGGGGAGTATTTGATTTCATTTGTTTTACTTATTTCACTTTTACATTCTTTACTTGAACATTGGGGACAATGTTCATCCTAAGTGTAAGGGGAGGGTAAAATGATGATACCTTACAGATACACTTTCGCTTGAGTTTGTTTGTTTGCTAGTAGATGTGAAATAAAACTATGAGAAATACTTGTTAGTGCAATTTTAGCGCCAAATTTAATTTTTTTTACAACATTTAGGAGTGAAACTTTAGCCATAGCAAGCGTCTCATGGATAAGAAATTGTATGACTAGCACAAAACCGTACTATTCAGAAAAATTTTCCACCCAAATATGTGAGGTTCGCCTTTAGATTTGATAGGAAAAGCATTTACTATTAGTGCTTATGAGTGTACCGGTAGTATTTAGATTATAGAACTTGCGTTAGTGATGCATCCCGAGACCGCTAGTGAGACTACATTCGTGTGGTAGGATTTACTACATGATAAGAGGCATTAGGATCACCCTTGTGTTAAACCCGTATCATAATTACTTGACCATTTAAGTCATATTACTTGGCTAGTTAAGTCAATTGATTTTTCCCACACCCTTAGCGTTGTACTCATTTTTAGTACACGAAACCCCTAATACACCCCTCCGAGCCTATCTTTTCATTTCTAACTTTAAGCATTTTACTTAAAGGAAGAATTTGTTACACCCCACTTAAATGTACACCCAAATCGCCTTAGCCTTCCGTGTATGCACTCATCTTTAGTGCATTATTGTTATTTGTTAAACCCTAAGTTAATTATCTAATTGATTACATGGTTGCTAAGTCGAGTCATATCCTTTTACATATTGTTTTGGGACGATTGGGACTCATGGGTAAAGTACTTATTTTATGGAGTAATGGGGAAGAACATCATTTATTACCCCCGTATATGCGTTAATCTTAAAAGTACTCCAAATGTTTTGATTTTCTTAATTCGAGTCACTAGATTAGTTTTATTGTAAAGTATGTAAAAATTCAAGTGTAAGGGGAATTGATGCGTGGGAATCGCAACAGGCTTTACCTCTCGAGGGATCTCGAGAAGCTTACAACCCTCACCAGGCAGTGTACCTGATCGTTGTAGTATAATACAGTGACAAGTACCGGGGGATTGATCATTCAGCTTAGGAATAGTGTCGCTAGGATTAGAAAGCCTAAATTACTAGTTCTAAAGGTGAGGGATGATTATTTTTGTATTTTTATATTTTTATGAAAGCAAGTAAAATCTCGGGTTTTGAAAGAGTGGGCGGAATTAGTTGCTATTCAACTAACCCAAAGCTAAGATGCAATCAAAATAAAATACTAAAAATGAAATTAAACTAATTTATACTAAGGTTGTGAGCAGTAATTGGAGAAAATGTGTTTACTTAGACTTCATTACTCCCTAGATATCTTTTACACGTTAATTACTTGTTATAATTGCATGGATGACGGATCGTATTCCTTAATACCATTCATGGGGTGGCATACATAACTCCCCAATTCTATGAGCTCTTATCTCCTCCTACACCATGACCCAGCACAACTATAGGGATTGTAAACAGTGGCTCATGCATTAAATACAACCAATAAAGACCTAGTACGCCTCGGTTCATGTTTCTTAAGACGTTCAAGCATGTTACCATTTGGAGATCTGCCAGTTTTCTTAAGCCTAACATATAAAATCATTCATCCAAGAACAAGAATAAACAAGTAATCAACACATAATCAATATATAGGTTTCATTAGATCTAAGCAAACACAAAGGAGATCTAGCCTAGCATAATGGAATTGAGACAAGAACAAGATATAGACAACCAACACATAGACATATTGATTGAATTAGAAGAACACTTATCTCAATTACAATGCAAGGTATCAAGGGTTTGGAACCCTTGAAAAACCTGTAAAAGTTGCACCAAATTCGTCTTTAGGGTTTCTCCAAAACTTCTCTCTTTTAATGTAAAAACTAGAAAACTATATATAGGAAAACTGGGCTGACGGCGTCAAGACAACATTGTGACGCCGTCACCTCGCCGCCAAATACTTCCTCGGACGGCCTTGATCTACTTATGACGGCCTATGTGACGCCGTCACCAACTACGGTATTTTATTCTTGGGACTTTGACGCCGTCAGGATGACTTTTGACGCCGTCATCAGCTACGGTATTTTATTCTTGATGTCTGACGCCGTCAAGGCATTACTCTTGACGCCGTCACCTAGTGTTTCCAGCATGAAAAATTGATACTTTGCCGTTTTCTTCACTTTTATGCTCCAAAAACGTCCAAAATGGCTTCTTTTCCAGAATTCACTCTCCAAGTATCTAAAATCACAAAAGGAACGATTTAGGGCAATATTTGATCAAATAAAGTCGGATTCGGGCTTAAATGACCCCCTAAAAACGGATCATTTTTCGCCTCATCATATACCCTTACACTTGAGATTTGCTTGTCCTCAAGCAAATGCGCTTTTATTCTACTCAAAAGACAAGTTAGGGGTTATTTAACACTAATATAAAAGTAATTACAACAAATAATCATTCCACTAAAGACCAATAGACAAGCACGGAGATCATACACAAGCACCTCACAAATAGTGTTTAGATACTCACATCTCTCGGGTGTAATAAAGTAATATAACATTATGGAAATGGAAGATATCTCTCACTACCTGTCATAGCAAAATAGATTACCATAGGCTTGGGAAAGGATCAAACCTCCACCACATGGCGTAAGCACCTAGGATAAACTATCAAAGAGGTCTTTTAAAGGGTTGTAACGTTAGGTATAGGGATATGAATTACACGGTTTTGTTGGATAAAGGAAGTTTTACTGGTGGCGAGTTAACAATCTTGGTTAATTACATGTACAAGATGGCTTTGCTAAGCCAAGACTAGACTCGACTTAAGCTAATAAATGAAAAATAACAAAAACATAAAATAAACATAGAATGAAAACGAGATGGTAGTCCGTATGTTTTTTTCTCTTTTTATTTTTCTATATATATATATATATATATTTTTCTTTTTCTTGATTTTTTTGATTTTTTTTTCTCGCATACACTCTTACCCTACCATCCAAAATAATACATCATAGGGGATGAGAATTCCCCTTACACTTGAATTTTTACATACTTTACATTAAACTAATCTAATGACTCGAATTAAGAAAATCAAAACACTTGGAGCACTTTTAAGATTAACGCACATATGGGGGTAATAAATGATGTTCTTCCCCATTACTCCATAAATAAGTACTTACCCATGAGTCCCAATCGTCCCAAAACAATATGTACAAGGATATGACTCGACTTAGCAACCATGTAATCAATTAGAAAGTTAACTTAGGGTTTAACAAATAACAATAATGCACTAAAAATGAGCGCATACACGGAAGGCTAAGGCGATTTGGTTGTACATTTAAGTTGGGTGTAACAAATTCTTCCTTTAAGTAAGATGCTTAAAGTTAGAAACGAAAAGATAGGCTCGGAGGGGTGTACTAGGGGTTTCGTGTACTAAAAATGAGTACAACGCTAAGGGTGTGGGAAAAATTAGTTGACTTAACTAGCCAAGTAATATGACTTAAATGGTCAAGTAATTATGATACGGGTTTAACACAAGGGTGATCCTAATGCCTCTTATCATGTAGTAAATCCTACCACACGAATGTAGTCTCACTAGTGGTCTCGGGATGCATCACTAACGCAAGTTCTAGAATCTAAATGCTACCGGTACACTCATAAGCACTAATAGTAAATGCTTTTCCTATCAAATCTAAAGGCGAACCTCACATTTTTGGGTGGAAAATTTTTCTGAATATACGGTTATGTGCTAGTCATACAATCTCCTATCCATGAGACGCTTGCTATGGCTAAAGTTTCACTCCTAAATGTTGTAAAATTTTTTAAATTTGGCGCTAAAATTACACTAACAAGTATTTCTTATAGTTTTATTACACACCTACTATCAAACAAAACAAACTCAAGCGAAAGTGCATATGTAAGGTATCATCTTTTTACCCTCCCATTACACTTAAGATGAACATTGTCCCCAATGTTCAAGTAAAGAATGTAAAAGTGAAAAAGTAAAGAGAATGAAATCAAATACTCCCCTGATTTGCTCGGTATGGATTATAGGTTGGCCAGGTTAAATCTTCTTCCAAGAAAACGAACAATCAAAGCTTCCCTTCCAGAATATAAATCATCTCCTTGTCAAACATAACCTGTAAATCCTGACAAAATAGACAAGACAACCTCGCGTAAAATCGGCGGCATCCTATATAAGTTACTAAATCCTAGAAAACAAAGTAAGATATAATTCTTGTGGAATGAAGTTTGCAGATTTCCTGGAGATTATAAAACTTAATAATTCACAAAAACCATAAGACTCCGTTAGAAAAACAAAACCGGTAAAATTTCCAGATTTTTTGACTCCTGACGCCGTCAAGAGTAAAACTCTGACGCCGTCAGAATGGACCTGCAGAAATTCTTATGTTAAGTTTCCGGAAAATTTCTGAAAAAACTTGGTCCTACTTCCTGGAAAATCCTGCAAAACTTCATTATGACTCAATACAAGCATTTGACTCTAACAAATACGAATATACATGCTCATTTAATATTGTGGAGAATCATGATCGGTTTGTTTCTTAAAAACATATTTGGGGTTTCCCCTTACACTTATCTTTTGCAAAAATACTTTTAGGTTGGAGTTAAGACTAGGCCAAACAACATAGTAAAGTATTTCCACATTTTAGTTTAGAAACATGATCAACCAACAATAAAAATAAAACATGCATACGGAAGCAAATAACAATCAAACAAATAAAATCACACAAAACATGGGTTGCCTCCCAAGAAGCGTTTTTCTTTATTTACGAGTCTTGTAGCTAGACTCAAAGTCATGGGTTACTACGTGATCTCATCATTTGAAATGATATACCCCATATAGTTGTGATCATTACTGTTATGGTGGTAGTGCCTCAATCTATCGATACTCGCAATCACCTTCCCACCTAATTTGCTTCTCAAGTTAGCTACCCCATCTTGGCTCAATCCTTCGATTGTGAATGGCCCATACCACCAAGGACTTGGTTTATCGGGTGGTATTGTTGTTTCCAAGTGTCTTAAGAGCACCAAGTTCCCTTCCTCAAATGGTGTATGATTTTTTTCATGTCGAGTATGTTCGAGTTCAATCGGAACCTTATTGCTTTTTCTTCTTTCATCCTTAGCTTTCTTATAGCTTTTGATCCTTGCCTCCCATGCAAGAATCTTATTCTGAACACGAATGGGTGTCGTGCCAATGTTGTTTTTGATCATTCTCCAACTCAAATTCTCATGCCCACTTCGCGGGGTCATGGGGAAACTAATCTTTCTTTTTCCTGATTTAAGCTCAATCTTCCTACCTTCATACTTAATGACTGCCCTAGCGGTGGTGAGGAATGGTGACCCAAGGATTATTGGCATGCATCCATCCCCTTTATCATCAATGATCATAAAGTCAACGGGGTACATGAATCCTGCAACATTAACTAATACATCTTCTGCGATTCCTAGGGGGTATACGTACGAGTGTCCAACAAGAGATAACCTAACACGAGTAGGTCCTGGCATTTTTTACGTTAGTTGGATGTAGGTAGTTAGGGGCATAAGATTCACTTCCGATCCTTGGTCGGCGAAAGCACTAAGATGTTTCAAGTCCCCGATGCTTGTTGGTATTTCAAAGTTCCCACATGCTACCTGCTTAGTAGCCACTTTCTGTACCAGTAACCTCTCGAATACTGATCCTCCAGGAAGCGTATCATACTCATCTTCCTCTGCTTCCTCTTTCTCAGGAATCTGTCCGGAGGATTGGTTACGCCCATCACCCTTAATCCAATTTGTTATGGTGTTTTTGTTTATATCATGTTTCAGGTAGTAACTCAAAGGTTGGGACTCTGGTTGTTTTTCTAAGGTCTGTTTAGCAGGAGTTTCTACCTTCTCATTATCTTTATGGACAATGGTGATGGAGTTAACAAATTGGGTGGTGGGAGTGGCGCTTTCTTTCCTTAGTAGTATTCGTTCGGGGGTTTTCTGATTGGCATACTCCTCCAATAGACTCAACATCTCATTCATTTTCTCCTGCATTTCTTCTTTCTGCTTATAAACCGCTTCTTCGAATCCAGCAAGCCGATCTGAGTGAGTTGCCATATATTCTCTCATCCTAGCCTCAAACTCCGAGCTAAGTTCCTTGGGAGGGGAACAAGGTGGGGCATAGTTCTGAAAAGTCTCGGCGTTTTCCCTAAAGGGTGATTCAGATAATGGTGCCGAAGTTGTTTTTGAGACAGAATTGACAGTAGCCCGTCTAGGACTCAAAGGTCGCCTTTGCCTTTCCTCAAAATAGTCAACCTTTGCCTCAAGTTTGCATAGGAGTTCATCGGGTACTTCGGTGGTTCCTCCAGATGTCGAGACTGCATTGATGGCCGCTTCTATCGTATGTTTAAACTCCCACAATTCCTGATTGTCAGTGGCGAGCTCCTCGATAATTGCCCAAGACTCCTCGGCGTTCTTATCACGCAGTTTACCTCCCGCGGCCCTGTCGATGGTGCGCTTAGTGTGATAGTCAACATGGTCGTAGAAAATCTGGACTAATAACCAAAGGTTTATGCCATGATGAAGGAGCTTGTGGAGGAGATCCTTAAAACGGGCCCAAGCCTCGTAGAAAGTTTCACCCCGCTGTTGCTCAAACATCAAAATGTCCCTTCTAAGCATTGCAGTCTTTTCCAGCGGAAAGAATTGGGTAAGGAAGCGATTGGCGAGGTTGTCCCATGTGGTGATGGATCCCGCGGGTAAACGCTCAAGCCATTGATTAGCTTGATCCTGTAGAGAGAATTGGAATAGGCGTAAACGGGTAGTCTCTCTAGTTTCAACACCTAGGTCTATGGAATCTACGATTTTGAGAAAGTCCTTAAGATGTTGGTTTGGATCTTCGGAACGAAGTCCATGGAATGCACATCCGCTTTGCACCAACCGGATGGTGTCGGATCGCAAGGGGGTCACATTGGCTCCGGTGAGCTCAATGGTGTTTCGGTAGCCTTGATGGCTAGGTCGGGAATACTCTCCTAAGGTTCGGGGCCTAAGGGGTTCTAGTGGTGGGTTTTGTTATGGTGGGATGACGGGTTCAAAGATGTTACCACCTTCCATGATGTCGGATGGTAAAGAGTTACGAACAAAGGCACGAAGAAATAAGATAGACTAAAGAAGACCTAAAAATAAAAATAAAATCTTACTAGAAAGGAATCTAGCAAGTAGACCTAATAAAAAGAAATCCTAACCTAGACAATAACTATTCCCCAGGCTGCGGCGCCAAAAACTTGATGCGTAGGAATCGCAACAGGCTTTACCTCTCGAGGGATCTCGAGAAGCTTACAACCCCCACCAGGCAGTGTACCTGATCGTTGTAGTATAGTATAATGACAAGTACCGGGGGATTGATCGTTCAGCTTAGGAATAGTGTCACTAGGATTAGAAAGCCTAAATTACTAGTTCTAAAGGTGAGGGATGATTATTTTTGTATTTTTATATTTTTATGAAAGCAAGTAAAATCTCGGGTTTTGAAAGAGTGGGCGGAATTAGTTGCTATTCAACTAACCCAAAGCTAAGATGCAATCAAAATAAAATACTAAAAATGAAATTAAACTAATTTATACTAAGGTTGTGAGCAGTAATTGGAGAAAATGTGTTTACTTAGACTTCATTACTCCCTAGATATCTTTTACACGTTAATTACTTGTTATAATTGCATGGATGACGGATCGTATTCCTTAATACCATTCATGGGGTGGCATACATAACTCCCCAATTCTATGAGCTCTTATCTCCTCCTACACCATGACCCAGCACAACTATAGGGATTGTAAACAGTGGCTCATGCATTAAATACAACCAATAAAGACCTAGTATGCCTCGGTTCATGTTTCTTAAGACGTTCAAGCATGTTACCATTTGGAGATCTGCCAGTTTTCTTAAGCCTAACATATAAAATCATTCATCCAAGAACAAGAATAAACAAGTAATCAACACATAATCAATATATAGGTTTCATTAGATCTAAGCAAACACAAAGGAGATCTAGCCTAGCATAATGGAATTGAGACAAGAACAAGATATAGACAACCAACACATAGACATATTGATTGAATTAGAAGAACACTTATCTCAATTACAATGCAAGGTATCAAGGGTTTGGAACCCTTGAAAAACCTGTAAAAGTTGCACCAAATTCGTCTTTAGGGTTTCTCCAAAACTTCTCTCTTTTAATGTAAAAACTAGAAAACTATATATAGGAAAACTGGGCTGACGGCGTCAAGACAACATTGTGACGCCGTCACCTCGCCGCCAAATACTTCCTCGGACGGCCTTGATCTACTTATGACGGCCTATGTGACGCCGTCACCAACTACGGTATTTTATTCTTGGGACTTTGACGCCGTCAGGATGACTTTTGACGCCGTCATCAGCTACGATATTTTATTCTTGATGTCTGACGCCGTCAAGGCATTACTCTTGACGCCGTCACCTAGTGTTTCCAGCATGGAAAATTGATACTTTGCCGTTTTCTTCACTTTTATGCTCCAAAAACGTCCAAAATGGCTTCTTTTCCAGAATTCACTCTCCAAGTACCTAAAATCACAAAAGGAACGATTTAGGGCAATATTTGATCAAATAAAGTCGGATTCGGGCTTAAATGACCCCCTAAAAACGGATCATTTTTCGCCTCATCAGGAATGTTCATTCCCTATGATGTATTAAAAAAAAAAAAAAAAAAAAAAATGGACTACCATCCTTTTTCATTCTATGTTTATTTTATGTTTTTGTTATTTTTCATTTATTAGCTTAAGTCGGGTCTAGTCTTGGCTTAGCAACGCCACATTGTACATGTAATTAACTAAGATTGTTAACTCGCCACCAGTAAAGACTGCCTATATCCAACAAAACTGTGTATTCTATATCCCTACACCTAACGTTACAACCCTTTGAAAGACCTCTTTGATAGTTTATCCTAGGTGCTTACGCCATGTGGTGGAGGTTTGATCTTTTCCCAAGCCTATGGTAATCTACTTTGCTATGACAGTTAGTGAGAGATATTTTCCATTTCCATATTGTGATATTACTTTATTACACCCGAGAGATGTGAGTATCTAAACACTATTTGTGAGGTGCTAGTGTATGACCTCCGTGCTTGTCTTTGGTATTTAGTGGAACGATTATTTGTTGTAATTACTTTTATATTAGTGTTAAATGACCCCTAACTTGTATTTTGACGAGAATAAAAGCGCATTTGCTTGAGGACAAGAAAATCTCAAGTGTAAGGGTATATGATGAGGCGAATAATGAACCACTTTTAGGGGGTCATTTAAGCCCCGGAATTGAATTTATTTGATCAAATATTGCCCTAAATCGTTCCTTTTGTGATTTTAGGTACTTTGGGAGTGAATTCTGGAAAAGGAAGCAATTCGGACGTTTTTGGAGCATAAAAGTGAAGAAAACGGCAAAGACTTAATTTTCTAAGCTGAGAACAGTACCTGACGGCGTCAAGAGGAAGATCATGACGGCATCAAGAGTAAAAATCATGACGACCCAGTGCAAACCTGAAGGCGTCACAACAAGGGCGTCAAGAGTTAATTTGGTGACGGCCTGTACAAGGGGAATACATGACGGCGTCAGGCCCAGATCTAGGCAGTCCGAGAAACTATTTGGCGGCGAGATGACGGCGTTAGACATTTGTTCTTGACGTCGTCACCTATCAAAATCTATATATAGTTTTCTATTTTTCATTCATAAGAGAGGAACTTGTGTGGAGAAAATTAGGGCTGAACTTTGTAAACCCTAGGTCATATTTTACAGTGTTTTCAAGGGTTTTCATCCCTTGAATCCTTTCATGTTCGATTGAGATAAGTCTTCTCTTAATTCATTCAATATGTCTATGTGTTGTTTGAATATATCTTATGCTTGTCTTGATTTCAACATGCTAGGCTAGATCTATCTTGTGTTTGCTTAGATCTAATGAAACCTAGATGTTAATTATGTGTTGATTACTTGTTTATGGTTGTATTGGATGAATGATTTCAATGTTAGGCTTAAGAAAACTGGCAGATCTCTTTTGTGTAACATGCTTGAACGTCTTAGGAAACATGAACCGATGTGTACTAGGTTTTATTGGTTGTATTTAATGCATGCGCAAATTCTAGTGATCCCATGTTAGGAGCTTCTTA
Source organism: Artemisia argyi (assembly GCA_030686995.1). Taxonomy (NCBI): domain Eukaryota; kingdom Viridiplantae; phylum Streptophyta; class Magnoliopsida; order Asterales; family Asteraceae; genus Artemisia; species Artemisia argyi. Next base: position 245,485,169 of record CM060708.1, on the reverse strand, counting down.
GCCGGCTCGACATAGGAGTGAAGTAGGCGCTCATAGGATTGGGGAAGTAAGTACGCCACCTGATGAGGCGAAAAATGAACCACTTTTAGGGGGTCATTTAAGCCCGGAATTGAATTTATTTGATCAAATATTACCCTAAATCGTTCCTTTTGTGATTTTAGGTACTTTGGGAGTGAAATCTGGAAAAGGAAGCAATTCGGACGTTTTTGGAAACAGTGTATGACGGCGTCAAGAAGGAAATCCTGACGGCGTCAAGAGTAAAATCCATGCCGACCCAGAATAAACCTGAAGGTGTCACAACAAGGGCGTCAAGAGTTAAAATCATGACGGCCTGCATAAGGTGTACACATGACGGCGTCAGATCCAGATCTAGGCAGTCCGAGGAACTATTTGGCGGCGAGATGACGGCGTCAGACATTTGTTCTTGACGTCGTCACCTTCTAAAATCTATATATAGTTTTCTATTTTTCATTCATTAAGGAGGAACTTGTGTGGAGAAACCCTAGGGCCGAACTTTGTGAACCCTAGCTCGTATTTTACAGTAAATTCTAGGGTTTTCACCCCTTGAATCCTTTTATGTGCTATTGAGATAAGTATTCTCTTAATTTAATCAATATGTCTATGTGTTGGTTATATATATCTTGTGCTTGTCTTGATTTCAACATGCTAGGCTAGATCTATCTTGTGTTTGCTTAGATCTAATGAAACCTAGATGTTAATTATGTGTTGATTACTTGCTTATGGTTGTATTGGATGAATGATTTCAATGTTAGGCTTAAGAAAACTGGCAGATCTCCATTTGGTAGCATGCTTGAATGTCTTAGGAAACATGAACCGATGTGTACTAGGTTTTATTGGTTGTATTTAATGCATGAGTAAATTCTAATGATCCCATATTAGGAGCTTCTTAGCCGGCTCGACATAGGAGTGAAGTAGGCACTCATAGGATTGGGGAAGTAGGTACGCCACCCCATGAATGGTATTAAGGAATACAATCCGTCATCCACGCAACTATAACAAGTAATTAACGTGTAAAAGATATCTAGGGAGTAGTGAAATCTAAGTAAACACATTTCTCCCACATATTGCTTACAACTTTAGTATAATATAGTTTAATTTCATTTTTAGTATTTTATTTTGAATGCATCTTAGTATTGGGTTAGTTGACTAGCAACTAATTCCGCCCAAATCCTTCAAACCCGAGATTTTTACTTGCTTTCTTAAAAAATATAAAAATACAAAAAGAATCATCCCTCATCTCTAGACCTAGTCTTTAGGTTTTCTAATCCTAGTGGCACTATTCCTAGCTGAACGATCAATCCCCCGGTACTTGTCATTATACTATACTACATCGATCAGGTACACTGCCTGGTGGGGGTTGTAAGCTTCTCGAGATCCCTCGAGAGGTAAAGCTTGGTGCAATCCCTACGCATCAAGTTTTTGGCGCCGCTGTCGGGGAATAGTTATTATCTAGGTTAGAATCTCTTTTTATTAGGTCTACTTGCTAGATTCCTTTCTAGTGAGATTTTATTTTTATTTTTAGGTTCTCTTTAGTCTATCTTATTTCTTTGTGTTTTTGTTCGTAACTCTTTACCACCCGATATCATGGACGATGGGAACATCTTTGAACCCGTCATCCCACCACAACAAAACCCACCACTAGAACCTCTTAGGCCCCGAACCTTAGGAGAGTATTCCTGACCTAACCACCAAGGCTACCGAAACACCATTGAGCTCACCGGAGCCAATATGACCCCCTTGCGATCCGACACCATCCGGTTGGTGCAAAGCGGATGTGCATTCCATGGACTTCGTTCCGAAGATCCAAATCAACATCTCAAGGACTTCCTTAAAATCGTAGATTCCATAGACCTAGATGTTGCAACTAGAGAGACAACCCGATTACGCCTATTCCAATTCTCTCTACGTGATCAAGCTAGTCAATGGCTTGAACGTTTACCCGCGGGATCCATCACCACATGGGATGATCTCACCACTCATTTCCTTGCTCAATTTTTCCCACCGGGGAGAACTACTAAGCTTAGAAATGACATCTTGATGTTCCAACAACGTCAAAATGAAACTCTCTATGAAGCATGGACTCGTTTCAAGGACTTACTCCAAAAAGTCCCTCATCATGGCATAGATCTTTGGCTTCAAGTCCAAATCTTCTATGACCATATCGATCTCTCCACGAGGCGAGCCATTGACCAATCGGCCGGTGGTAAGCTACGTGATCTAAGTGCAGAACAATCATGGGAACTCATAGAAGATCTTGCTCTCTATGACAACGAAAGTTGGAATGATCCCCGTGATTTGAACAAAACGGTCAAGGCAATATCTTTGCCTTCGAACAACTCTAGCACTCCCGACCGTAGGATCATGGAACGTGAGGACCAAGTCAAGTTTCTCATGAAATCTTACGAAGCTCCTTAGCCTTCAAGCCAAGTGAACAAAATCACTTCTTCATGCGAATTATGTAGTAGTCCCCATGACACTCGTGATTGTGTGGAACTCCCCGGAACAGCTTTTGCGGACTACGCATCCTCGCGTACCGACGAAGCGGGAGATAAGTGGTACACTTTCAAACCCGAGCCAAACCCTTACGGTGATTCATACAACCCCTCATGGAAAAATCACCCAAATCTTAGGTGGAAACAAAATCAAGCCAATTCTTCCAATCCGCCTAATCGTTATCAACCAAAGGGTCCACCCTCCAATCGTACTTTCAACAACAATCCTTCTAACAACTATGGTAGTACCAAAAATCTTGAAGGATTGATGTCTAAGTTCATGGCATCTCAAGAAGCTCGCATAGCTAGGTTTGAAACTGAATTCAACCAACAACAAACGGAGATGACCAACAAGATAGACAACTTGTTGAAAGCCCTCAACAACCAAGCGTTAACCACACCTAGGAAGGACACTAGGGACGCCAATAACGGAATCCAAATTAAGGACCCCTCATCATCCAAACATGTCCACTTTGTCAATGTTGTCACCATTAAGCCAATAGATAAGGAGATAGAAGAAAGTGACAAGGATGAAGTTGGAGTAGAAACCGAGACTAGGGATGAGATTAGGGAAGTTGAGGTTAATAGGGGAGAGGAATTAGAGGAGGTAGAGACTATAGAAAAGAACTTTGATAAGTTGCCCACCAAGGAAGAATGGGAATACCATAAGGATTTATTCGATGGCCCCGAGACACCATATATCCTTGGCACACCCCTTATCAAAATGGGAGACCCCTCTAACATCAACATACCATGAAACATCGGGCATATGCATATATGGAAAGCTTACATCGATCCTAGATCTCCTGTAAACATCATGACTAGGACCTATTACAATTGGGTTATGAAGAAACAACTTGATTATAGGATGATGCACAATAAGAATTTGATAAGTAATTTTGTAGGAAGAGTGAAGGGATTGCATGTGATCATAGGTAATTTCACCTATGAGATCGATTTTATGATTGTAGAAGACACTCGTCCGGTGATAGACGATTGCCTAAACCAAGTAATATTCGGAAAACCATTTGTTGAGGCCACTAGGATGAGTTATGATCCGACTTTAGGGATAGTTAGGTTCAAGGAAGAGAATGATGAGATTGCCTACCAAATGCCCTACAAAATTGAGCAATACCGCCTTCTCTCTAATATAGAAAAGGAACACAAACAAGCGGCTTATTAAAGGAATGATGAGGATAGACGTAGAGGAGTAGAGTATGTGAAGAATATGATGCTTGGTTTCTACAAAGAATGCTTGCAACTAGGTCCGGAGTACAAAACTGGTTTAGAAGACGACCTAGCGAGTGAAACCAACGATGAGGTCACGTAGTAACCCATGACCTTGAGTCTAGCTACAAGACTCGTAAATAAAGAAAAGCGCTTCTTGGGAGGCAACCCATGTTTTGTGTGATTTTTATTTTGTTTGTTTGTTATTTGCTTCCGTATGCATGCTTTATTTTTATTGTTGGTAGATCATGTTTCAAAACTAAATAGTGGAAATACTTTACTTTGTTGTTTTGGCTTAGTCTTAACTTCACCCAAAGGTATTTTTGCAAAAGATAAGTGTAAGGGGAAACCCCAAATATGTTTTTAAGAAACAAACCGATCATGATTCTCCACAATATTAAATGAACATGTATATTCGTATTTGTTAGAGTCAAATGCTTGTATCGAGTCATAATGAAGTTTTGCAGGATTTTCCAGGAAGTAGAACCAAGTTTGTCCAGAAATTTTCCGGAAACTTAACATAAGAATTTCTGCAGGTCACTTCTGACGGCGTCACGTGTAAAAATCTGGAAATTTTACCAGTTTTGTAAAAATCTGGAAATTTTCCACCCAAATATGTGAGGTTCGCCTTTAGATTTGATAGGAAAAGCATTACTATTAGTGCTTATGAGTGTACCGGTAGCATTTAGATTCTAGAACTTGCGTTAGTGATGCATCCCGAGACCGCTAGTGAGACTACATTCGTGTAGTAGGATTTACTACATGATAAGAGGCATTAAGATCACCCTTGTGTTAAACCCGTATCATAATTACTTGACCATTTAAGTCATATTACTTGGCTAGTTATGTCAATTAATTTTTCCCAAACCTTAGCGTTGTACTCATTTTTAGTACACGAAACCCCTAGTACACCCCTCCGAGCCTATCTTTTCGTTTCTAACTTTAAGCATCTTACTTAAAGGAAGAATTTGTTACACCCCACTTAAATGTACACCCAAATCGCCTTAGCCTTCCGTGTATGCACTCATCTTTAGTGCATTATTGTTATTTGTTAAACCCTAAGTTAATTATCTAATTGATTACATGGTTGCTAAGTCGAGTCATATCCTTGTACATATTGTTTTGGGACGATTGAGACTCATAGGTAAAGTACTTATTTTATAGAGTAATGGGGAAGAACATCATTTATTACCCCCATATGTGCGCTAATCTTAAAAGTACTCAAAGTGTTTTGATTTTCTTAATTCGAGTCATTAGATTAGTTTATTGTAAAGTATGTAAAAATTCAAGTGTAAGGGGAATGTTCATTCCCTATGATGTATTATTTTGGACGGTAGGGTAAGAGTGTATGCAAAAAAAAAAAAAAAAAAAAAAAAAAAAAAAAAAAAAAAAAAATACGGACTACCATCCCTTTTCATTCTATGTTTATTTTATGTTTTTGTTATTTTTCATTTATTAGCTTAAGTCGAGTCTAGTCTTGGCTTAGCAACGCCATATTGTACATGTAATTAAACAAGATTGTTAACTCGCCACCAGTAAAGGCTGCCTATATCCAACAAAACCGTGTATTTCATATCCCTACACCTAACGTTACAACCCTTTTAAAAGACCTCTTTGATAGTTTATCCTAGGTGCTTACGCCATGTGGTGGAGGTTTGATCATTTCCCAAGCCTATGGTAATCTATTTTGCTAAGACAGGTAGTGAGAGATATCTTCCGTTTCCATATTGTAATTTATACTTTATTACACCCGAGAGATGTGAGTATCTAAACACTATTTGTGAGGTGCTAGTATATGACCTCCGTGCTTGTCTTTGGTCTTTAGTGGAACGATTATTTGTTGTAATTACTTTTATATTAGTGTTAAATGAGCCCTAACTTGTATTTTGATTAGAATAAAAGCGCATTTGCTTGAGGACAAGAAAATCTCAAGTGTAAGGGTATATGATAAGGCGAAAAATGAACCACTTTTAGGGGGTCATTTAAGCCCGGAATTGAATTTATTTGATCAAATATTACCCTAAATCGTTCATTTTATGATTTTAGGTGCTTTGGGAGTAAAATCTGGAAAAAGGAAGCAATTCGGACGTTTTTGGAGCATAAAAGTGAAGAAAACGCCAAAGACTTAATTTTCCATGCTGGAAACAGTGTATGACGGCGTCAAGAAGGAAATCCTGATGGCGTAAAGAGTAAAATCCATGACGACCCAGAAGAAACCTGAAGGCGTCACAACAAGGGCGTCAAGAGTTAAAATCATGACGGCCTGCATAAGGTGTGCACATGACGGCGTCAAATCCAGATCTAGGCAGTCCGAGGAATTATTTGGCGGCGAGATGACGGCGTCAGACATTTGTTCTTGACGCCGTCACCTTCTAAAATATATATATAGTTTTCTATTTTTCATTCATTAAGGAGGAACTTGTGTGGAGAAACCCTAGGGCCGAACTTTGTGAACCCTAGCTCGTATTTTACAGTAAATTCAAGGGTTTTCACCCATTGAATCCTTTCATGTGCTATTGAGATAAGTCTTCTCTTAATTCAATCAATATGTCTATGTGTTGGTTGTCTATATCTTGTGCTTGTCTTGATTTCAACATGCTAGGCTAGATCTATCTTATGTTTGCTTAGATCTAATGAAACCTAGATGTTAATTATGTGTTGATTACTTGTTTATGGTTGTATTGGATGAATGATTTCAATGTTAGGCTTAAGAAAACTGGCAGATCTCCATTTGGTAACATGCTTGAACGTCGTAGGAAACATGAACCGATGTGTACTAGGTTTTATTGGTTGTATTTAATGCATGAGTAAATTCTAATGATCCTATGTTAGGAGTTTCTTAGCCGGCTCGACATAGGAGTGAAGTAGGCACTCATAGGATTGGGGAAGTAAGTACGCCACCCCATGAATGGTAAAAGATATCTAGGGAGTAGTGAAATCTAAGTAAACACATTTCTCCCACATATTGCTCACAACTTTAGTTTAATATAGTTTAATTTCATTTTTAGTATTTTATTTTGATTGCATCTTAGTATTGGGTTAGTTGACTAGCAACTAATTCCGCCCAAATCCTTCAAACCCGAGATTTTTACTTGCTTTCTTAAAAAATATAAAAATACAAAAAGAATCATCCCTCATCTCTAGACCTAGTCTTTAGGTTTTCTAATCCTAGCGACACTATTCCTAGCTGAACGATCAATCCCCCGGTACTTGTCATTATACTATACTACATCGATCAGGTACACTGCCTGGTGGGGGTTGTAAGCTTCTCGAGATCCCTCGAGAGGTAAAGCCTGGTGCAATCCTCACGCATCACCACCCCATGAATGGTATTAAGGAATACAATCCGTCATCCACGCAACTATAACAAGTAATTAACATGTAAAAGATATCTAAGGAGTTGTGAAATCTAAGTAAACACAATTCTCCCACATATTGCTCACAACTTTAGTATAATTAAGTTTGTTTTCATTTTTAGTATTTTATTTTGATTGCATCTTAGTAATTGGGTTAGTTGATTAGCAACTAATTCCGCCAAACTCCTTCAAACCCGAGATTTTTACTTGCTTTCTAAAAAATATAAAAATACAAAAAGAATCATCCCTCATCTCTAGACCTAGTCTTTAGGTTTTCTAATCCTAGCGACACTATTCCTAGCTGAACGATCAATCCCCCGGTACTTGTCATTATACTATACTACATCAATTAGGTACACTGTCTGGTGGGGGTTGTAAGCTTCTCAAGATCCCTCGAGAGGTAAAGCTTGGTGCAATCCCCACGTACCAGTCATGCTTCTGCAAACACAACCATGTAATTCGTTGATCGTGGAATTAAATTCAAGTATAATACTTAGCATTTTGGATGACCGAATTGAACAAAAAAATGATTTTGAATAATCACACACTTGAACCTAGCCGAAAACAAATAGGTATTTTCAGTTCATATATATGTTTTGATATCTTATTCACATCAAAGTTATGACATTGTCATTTTATCACTTGCAATATGTTCATATTCTGACGCATACTCCTTAATTATCCTGTTTTACTAATTACATTGACATTTCATCAAACATGTGGTTCGCACAGATATATATTCAGTTTAGTAAACAACTCTTAACACAAATCAATAGAAGTGAAAAGAATGTCATCCAAATACCAACATCATAATATTAAAAGGAAAAAAAAGAAAAAAGAAAAAATCATCTTCAAGAATTTAAGATAGAGATAGCAGTGATAGACATACCTGAAAGATTTTATCTCCATAAATGGAACTCCTTTATTTAACGATTTTAAGGAAAGATAAAATCGATTAAATAGAAGGTTGCAGGGAGTTGGAGGCAGTTTTAGGAGGAGACGGTTTCAAGAAGAATTTGTTTTTTAGTTACTTTTTTGAAACACCTTTCACGTCCATAATTTCATGGATAACTGCTACACCTAAATTTACTCACAATTTGACAGCTCACACATTTATGACGTGTTCAATCTATATTTGTGCCACGTACTGTTTTATTATCTTGATTTAGTGAAGTTATAGATTTTGATAAGTGTGCCTGTTTTCAATATAAAATGTTTAAGCACACTCAAAACTAGTATGCGCCTAGCTAAAAGACAAAATAAATGACTGAAAGACAAAACAAAACCCAAACGCACCTGTAGCAAGTGTGCCCTTCATCTCTTGTGCCCCTCACCTTTTGTACCCTCACCTAAAGACAAAAAAATGCGTAAACACCAAGAGAAACCAAGCACAACTATAGTAACCAAGTGCCTCTCACATCTTGTACCCCGCACCTAAAGACAAAAAAACAAACACGTAAAAAGCAAGAGGCGCACCTATATAACCAAGTGCCCCTAACCTAAAGAAAAAAAAACACTTGTATTAAAACCAAGCGCACAAGTGCCCCTAACCTAAAGATATGTGCGTTTTCTATTGATGTAGCTCACATGTGCGAATTGATTCAAGAAAATGTGCACGAGCATGTATGTAAAGCAACATTTAAATGGTTAAATGATACTTTTTAGCGTGATTAATTTATGTAAGTAGTTACTTTCGAATGCTCTTTGAGAAATATTAGAATGAATTTATCGTGTGCAATTGAATTATTATTAAAAAGAAAAAGGTCCGTGCATCGCAAAGTGTTTTCTTTTTCTATATGTAGAATCATTAGTGAGAAACCAATATTTACGCCCATTAAATGAGTTTGCCATAATAGCAAAATACGACATATTAAAAATATCGCATTGAGTAATGAATAGAAAGGAAAAAAATACACGTAATTTTGACTTAAATTCGTTTGTAAATTATAATATCAAATAAAAAAGTTGAGTTTTAAACATAAGCAAAAGTTCAAACTTTTATCGAAAAACAAAACCGGTGCATTTAATGTAAAGTATATACAACATCGAGATGAAAGTGCAAGGGTTGCCGAAATTTATCACATGAAATTTAGTAATTAGTATAGAATTAAAAGTCGGTTATAGATTAAGATGAAGTTGAAAAGGTTGCAAGAATAATTGATGATTTAACCAAATGCAATATATATAGATATATGTATTATGTTAATGCATTTTCATATACAAGTAATTTATGTGTGTTTTCTATTGATTTAGCTCACATGTGCGATTTGATTAAAGAAAATGTGCACGAGCATGTATGTAAAGTAACATTTAAATGGTTAAATGATACTTTTTAGCATGATTAGTTTATGTAAGCATGCAACTTGAATACTAAATATAAAAAAATACATAATTTTTGCTCAAACCCATTTGTAAATTAAAAAAATTAAGTTTAAGACATAATAGTGTAGTCCAAAGATTTTAGGAATTATTAATAGTGTGTTAATTAATATTCATTTAGTTAGCTATTTAGAATTGAGTTTATTGATAAAATTTATTAATATTAGTTAGACTTGAATGTTAATTTTCAATGAAATTAGTTGTACAATAAAATGAGATGAAGCTAAAAAGGTTTGTAACGATTTTTATACAGTTTATGTGGCATTATTATATCTACATTATTACACAAACGTTAACTTACAAACTTAATAAAGAAAATATTTAACGCACATTAAACTATGACCAATTAGATAAACCCCGTATGCTTCATATTACCATGCAAAAACCATCTAATGGACAAGTATTGTAAGGCTAAGTAATAGAACAAAAAAAATAAAGCCATTTTTTTATCATGCAAATAAGTAATAGGCCTAAAGAAATAAAACCATCACAACTTATTAACCAAAAACCAATATATAAAATATAACACCACAAAAGCAAAACAACATCAAACACTTTTAAATTTTTATACAAGAAAGTTAAAACATTTTATATAACATACTAAACAATAATTAAGTATACACTCGCCAATATACAGAAAGAATACACAATTAACAATTAGATTCTTAGCCCGTGCGTAGCACGGGTTCTGCATGCCTCGTTCTCTTTAAATTTCGGTTCATGTAAATTCATAGGGTTTGATTTTAGCCTTTCAGTGCATTAAAAAATGAGTCAAAATGGATATGGGGCAAGTAACTAGCTACATTTATCCATTTATTATATACCTCAAGTAACAAAAAGAAGTAAAAGAGGCGCATCATAAAATTGAAGTGCGCTTTCTTTCTAAGTGCTCTTGGTTAAAGAAAAACTAAAATGAGAAAAATAAGAAGAAATTTTAAAGAAAGTAGGAATAGAGTTCACTTTATAAATTAGTTTTTTATTTATTTATGTCAGGTTGAGAATGGATCGAAAAACTAAAATAAGAAAAATAAGAAGAATTTTAAGTCACGTATTTTAAATAAGAGGAAAATTTTTAAAAGAAGTTGCTTCTACTTTTGTAGGTGCATCTCAAATGTATAGTTGTGATTTCTTTTCGCTCTTTTTATTTTATTTATTTTTTCTAATTTCATCCTAACTCATGTTATGAAAGATGTATAGTTTTGTTTTATTAGGTTTATGAATGAAAGTGACATAATCCGTTTGTATTTTATTCTTATAAATATAAAGTAAGTTTGCAAACTAACAAGACATCTTATAATATGTTTGATGAATGAAATTAGGTGAAGCTTGTACTTCAAAACGTTTCTCTAAGAGTTTGATTTATTTTTTCCTAATAGCTTTATTTATTCATATTAGTTTATGACTTTATGTATGTAATAAAATATTAAATGTTTGAGCATGAATAGTAATTCTCTAGATATGAAGCATGGTAGATAATTGTTGATGCTTCATTCTTCTAAAGATAAAGAAAATTGTTGTTTGAAGACAATGGTTAGAGATGACCTAAGAGTTTGAACTTTTGTTTTTAGATATGTTTGGTAAATTAGTTGGAGTATGTAAGTATGCAACTAACCAACCAAAAGCTCATGTTTCTTTTAAAAGCACCTAATTAGTAATTACTGTAGTATTTACTAATGTTTATGAATTTTGAAAGCTCTTATAAGGTTCTACATCAAACATAAGGTAGCTTATTTTAAAAGTTCAACCTCGTATAAGCTCTTAGAAGCTCTGTGCCAGACAATCAGACATACCTCAAAGCGTGTACTAAATGTTTAAACTTTGTGTAAACAAAGTTTGTATGTTTCCTGGAAAGAAGAAGCTTTGGCCTTTACATATCAGAAGTATATTAATCAAAGCATCAGGTCTCATAGGAAACAACAGACACAATCAGTCATAATGGTTATTGACTTGGGGTGTTTTGATTGCAGAACTGAATATGGCGACTATTTTATTGCTTACGAGCATTTAGTGTCCGTACGCGTTGGTTGGTTGCCAGAAAGCTGGCCATGTCATGTGAGTTGTATGAGTAATGTAAGTTGGTCCTTGGTACAATATTGAGCACCATGTGCTGTGTGATTTTGGTTATACTAAGTAGTGTCTTAAAGTTGCAGACTGATAACATTGAATACATGTAATGTAACTGAGTCGTACATTCATAAACTAAATACTGTGATAGCATAACTTCTTCTGACAAGACAAGGATGACTTAAAGTAATGATAGAGAGACCTAACTCATATAAGGTCAAGCTAAACCCGACAAGATTGTAAGCAAAATGATACCACACCGGGTGACCGGGATTTACAAAATCACCAAAAGTCTATGCATTAATAAACCTTCAAAGATGTGTACTTAAACAGAAAATAATACGGAATACGTAAACAAAATGTGACATTACCAAGTGAGTTACCAGTCTTACTTTCATGCATATCTCTATACATGATCATGAAACGCAGCAAGAAAAAAGTAGCAAAATAATTGACGAAACCAAGTTTCAGCCCTTAGTTTTTAACCTCATCAGTCATTAACTTATCTAGCACCACATTAAGATCAACTGTCTGTCCAGTCTCAGTCAACTTCTTTACCGTTTCCCTCACCATAGCTTTTGGAAATCCCATAACACTCACCTTATCAACCACATCTTCAGTCGGATCCTTCTTCACACTGCTACTCGTAGAGCCAGATGCACCAGCAACCACTGAACCAGCAACACATGCCTGAGGTACCTGTGGTGCACTAGATGATGATGCCACATTCTGGGTAGAAGTATCTGAATTAGGCTTACTCAGTTGTTGTTGCTCTTGCCCATAAGAGGGTCCTTGTAAATAAAGTGGTTCATCAAGAAGGTGAGGCAATGGTGGTGCTGACATAGTGAGCTGAGGCTGCTGATGTGGCTGCAGATGTAGCTGTGGAAGCTCATACGGGTTACCAGATGGTTGAAAGTAAGAATCATCAAACGGGTTAGTAGTCTGGGTCACCCGCCGCAAAGATCCCATGTGGCCCAAGATTTGGGTTTCTGGTCGTTGGTCAACTTTTAATGCTGAGAGTTGTAATCGGGCCTCAAGTATTTCATGTTTAGTCTTTACTTCTTTAATTGTATTCTCAATCTGCCATAACTTAGCAAATGTTGCTAATTGGTTATTCCCAATAGTTGCTTTTAAATCGTTAACCGAATTTTCTAGCTGGAGAGATTTATTCTCCATCTGTGTAAGTCTTGCATTGACACCTTGCAAGATAGTCGTTAGACTGTCAACATGTTTCTTCATTGCGTTGTCAATATCCGAGATCAAAGCTGTTGCATTGTACGTTATCCCATTGTTCCCCATATCACTGTTTTTAATAGGTTTCATATTATCTATAAAAAACAAAATTACACATACAAAGAAAAAAAAGTTAAAACATGTGCTTTTAAACATCTAAAGTATACAAGAACGATATGCATATCCAAATAGTGAACTACAACACTTTTCATGTAAAATGGTTAAACAGAAGCATCTGGGCTGTTGGCAAGATACCGAAGCCCAAAGGCAGCAAATTAGCCCATAACACTCATGGCCCAACTCACATTAGAAGCACAACAGCCAAGAAGCTAATAGAAATCTATACACGAATCATCGCATTAAATTAATCGTGTAACATACCATATAAAAAGAGGATACCAAATCGTTTAGTACTGATTAATTTATAGCTTTAATTTTTACGCCATTTACTTATCCTAGAGAGGATGTAAGACCGTGCATATGAGCATCGGGTTGTTTACATATAAGTATAGAACATGGACAGAGAGAGAAAAAATTAAAAATAAAAAGTAAAAAAATTGATTGATAGAACAACATAGTATATAGAAAACTCAAAAATTTAAATAAAAAATACATATATATCCTTAACATACTCAAGTGGCTCCCATTATGATTAAAGTAACATAAACGAGACTTGAACTCGTAATCTTCACCATATTCCACTTGTAAATTAAACGGATATAACTTTGACATAATGCAATTTACTAATTCGTGACTCTAAGATTAACTAGTACCAACTGTAGTTGATGCAACCAAAAAAAAATAAAAAATAAAAATAAAAACTGTAGAGTTGATGCAGCGGTACGCTTCTATAGCATCAAGCCATCAACCATAAGTTGTGGCCGAGTTCCTAATGCTTATTGCCATTAAGAAAAACAAATCTTTGATAGGTTTCTAACAAGTAACAACTAACAAAAGTCATCTCCTGACATTAATATATATATTTTTTACTTGATCGGATTGAATAAAGAATACCTTTGAATAGAGGTTAGACTCGACGTTCCCTTTGTTCTTGTTTCTATTGCCCTAAACTTTTATGAAACAAATATTGTTGGTTTTGATATGTTTTTATAAGAGGATTTACGTGAGATTCGCAACAACCTAATTCTAATCCAAATCTACTTCCATTTTGCAATAAGATTTCTCCTAGATTGTGAATCGTGTCATTTTTGCAATTTCACCCCTACCATTTATTTAAAACGGCAGTTTGTATTTAAATTAAGAAGTTACAAATCATTTTTATATATCTTATAACTAAGATACCAACTTTGAAAAGTTGTAACATAGGAAATGATTGAAGAAATTAAATAATATTTGTGCGAATATTTACTAGATTCCGAGTAAAAAAAAGTAGGGTTTTGTTAAACACAAAACAAGTTTGTGTCATAATTACTAGTAACATTTTATGAATATTTAAAACACTAAACATTTCATAATTAAGATCACTTACCTCTTTTATAATGATTAAAAATATATAATTTTATAATATATATAAGTTCATTAATCGTCATTTTCATAAATTTGGAATGTTTATGCACAACATTATGGGTTGCCCTATGGTTTTATTTAACAAAACCCAAAAAATTACTAACCATGCTAGATCCAAAACAAAAATTAAAAACAAACCACCGTCTAACAAGAACAAAAATCCCAAAAGAAACAACATTAATAAACATTAAAATCAACATCATAATCATAAGTACATGCAATACTCTTCAAACATAAAACTTAAAACATACATGACTCGAACTCAAAACATTAAAAATAAACTCCATTCCATTACAACATATATAAAACTTAAGTACTCCTTGTACCACGTCCTTCTTTCACACCAACACCAGCACCACCATGAACCTGACCCTCAGAACCAATTTCATGAGCCTTATCCTGAATAGTCTGACCAACATCCTTAGTTTTCTGCCCGGTGTACTCAACCACATCTTGCAGCCTTCTTTTAGCAGCCTCAACTTGTTCAGGGACCGTCCCAGTCACTTGTCTCAAACTATTAACCAAAAAAGACAAGGAACTTAGTCCTGTCAGCCCGAATGTCCCCGAAGTCAGAAACCCGGCCACTGCTAAACCAATGGCCAGGATCGCGGGGACAAGTATCGGGCTGAAGATAATAAAAACTGGGGTAGCTACAGCTAACCCTATCATAGTCCCAACAAAGGTTATACCCGCGAGACCAAGTAGGGCCCCACCGACAGGAAGCAAAGTCATGACAGCCAACACTTTGCTCTTTGAAGGACCGTTGGTTCCATGTTGTTGTTGGTTCCACCTGTCACCAGTGTGTTGTTCGAACCTGTGTGGTTGTCCTATGGTGTGGACTTGGACTTGGTGTGGGTGACGCTCGTGAGTTCCAGTTGTAGCCATTTTTTTTGTGTGTGTGTTTTTTTGTATGAGAGTTGAGAAATAGTGTGTGTGTGAGATGAAGATGGTGAGTGACGGTGGTTATAAAGACAAAGTGTGCATGTTATTATTATGACACGTGTATATAGACGTGGAGAAATAAGCTTGCATGAAGCACAAGTTTCATTGTATTTTTGGACCTTGTTTACTTTGCGACGAAGAGAATCCCATGGGCTCCTCTAAACTTTTATAAATTTCAGTTTTTATGGTGACATATATACGTAAGTTAGTTTTGAGGTTAAAGCACCTAGCTAAATTTGAACTATCTTAGGTTCTTTATTCTCTCTTTCTAACAAAAAGTCATTTTTGTTATAGATTTATTTAATGCAATAATTGAATTTACGTAAAGCTTATATAAAATTCGTTGGTTTATTGATAATAGCAACATATGTGAGTTTTTATCATTGAGACAATTAAGTTTTTGTTGACTAACATGGATGAAATGTTTATTACTATGATGTATTCTGTCTTTCAACTGTAATCTTTACTATGGATGTGAATACGAAAGCAAATATGGTTGAGAGTGCTATTTGATTTGTAATAAATACGAAGATGAGATTGAACATATGCCATATAGGCATATACTATATGTTTTACATGTGCCATTATAGTTGGGTGAGAGTTAAAAAAAATATTATTGACCGAAAAAGGTATATATATTTAATTTCTTTATCTCAATGGTGAAAAGAGCATCGAGATGATATCAACATTTTGAAAATATGTTACTAAAAGTTGTAAAATGCCGTTTATTACTATTGAGCAAAGATTTTACAATAGTGTTATGGGTCAAAAGTGCAAAGTCAACAGAAAAAGTCAAACAAGGAAGAACATAAACATAGCTGATTTTCCCACTCAATTGTCATTTTCTATTCAGTCTATAAATACTTTAGTAGTTATCATTTTCAGCTTATCATTCAGATTGTAAAACAAACTATCTTTTCTCTTCTAAAATTCATCTTTCAATATAACAAATCATTTTTCATGTTCGAGTATCTATTTTTATCTTCTTGAGCTCCTGCTTGTTGAATCAGGCTTTCTTCGATTCTTCATTGAGTCCTGAAATAGTCATACCTTTTAGTACATATCAAACAGATCAGACAATATAATTACAATAGGATAATTGTTAATTATAAACTCACTTGTGAAGTTTGGATGGCCATTTATCTTATTGTCAAATAGACCAAAGCTTATAAATGGGCTTAGGCAAAGTATCTTGTTATCTACGTACTATAATTACAGTTTGAGATGTCTCTTGCATCCTAAAACTTGTATCATCTTGTGAGCGTTAATGATTCCTTATCAATAATGTTATTTAGAAAGAACAAAAAGCTTAATAAGAGAAAAGGACGAATGACTCCTTGTTCATGACATAAACTTCCAAGTTGAACCTTATTAGTGATAAAAGCAAATATTTCCTCCCATTAATGAGCAAATCCATCCGAAAACTGATCCGAACCGACAAACCGACTGAAACTGGACCAGACCGAACCGAACTGACCTTTTTCAGTGTCATGATTGGTGTTATTGGCACCATTATTTGAACTACTCTGCTTTTTAGTGTGTTTGGGTTTGTATAATTGTATGTATGTGTTATGAGTGTGTTTTTCTAGGTCCATATTTTAATAGTATGCATACAAGTAAAATGTTGTTTGATGTTATTTTGATTTCATGTTAACATGTATTAGATGATATCTTTTGGTCCTTGAGCTCTAAGCTAACATTTGGTTACAATTTTTATGTATCGTCTTCACTTTGATCAATGTTGTGGTCATACACCTAGTAAATTTGAACAAGTTTGAAACTTTGTTTACAAATAAAATCGAACAGCTATTATTGAGACAACTCGAGCTTGACAAGGCTTGAGCTCAGCTCGAAATTATAGAGTAGGCTCAAATAAGGCTCAATAGCTTGACAAGCTTTAATCATTCAGATTTGAGCTTGACTCAAGTAATAATCGAATAAGGCTCAACCTCAGCACAAAAAGCTCAAATTTGTATATAAACGTACTCGATGGACAAACACATCAATATAGTCAAGAAAAGACGCAATGAACTAAAAACAAAAAACTAATACAAAGCATTTCAAAAGCATAAGGGTTAACAAGTCCTTTAAAAGTATAGTAGTTTTAGACTTTAAAATAAGTCATATTAAAGGAGTTTAATATAACTCATACAAATAGGTTTTGCCACAATTTGATCTACTTCTAACTCAAAATATTTTAAACTACTAGAATGGTAGTGGTCCGCCACGTTGCGGGCGGGCCTATTTTTCGGCCGAGGCCATTTTACATAAAAATAAAGTTGAATATCTAGGCTGTGTATAGTCACGGAATCACAAAGCAAATGGCAAACATACATTTATCTACGTTCTTGTTTGTTTAGCTACATATGAGCCCAAAGTACGAATAATTTTCGCGAACAGTTTGTTCTTCTATTTATCACACGTCAAACGATAAACCATTTGCAGCAACAAATAACAGTTGCTAAGGGATGTACATGAGATTTGTGTTTACCGGACTGTACATTGTCACACCTTTTAGCCGCAATTTCAGGACGAAAACCCCCTCCTTGCAGCCCCCATTTCAGCAGGTAAACACCCCCATTTCAGCCCCATTTAAGCAACTAAACTGGCTCATTTCAGGTCCCATTTCAACAACGAAACCCACTGGCTGCAACCCTCATTGCAGCTACCAAACATACACATTTCAACAACAACCTTTTTCATTGAAGCGTAGTCTTGTTAGGTTGACGGGTTCGATATTTCATGAGGTTTTTTATAATGTTGCTTTGCGTCAATTGTTCGATACCTGAAGCCGGTAGCATGGTGGTCACCTCACGATCAGGTGTCTGCTATGGCGATTTCAGTTTGACCAACCAAATGGTCCATTTTGTAGTCCACCACTACTACGCCGCAACTGCAAGTACCATGAAGTATGCGCCCAAAAAATCTGCTAGCATGTGCCTTTGAGTTAAAACCATAGCAATAATTAGGAATACAAATGAGGTATAGGATAAATTTATACTTCTACAAATTGACTAAACTATAATAATATAGCTTACATATAAGCAATTGCATCATCTAAGCTATTCGCATGAGTCGCAAATACTTAATCTTTTCTTTATGGTGCCTAATCTTCTTTCCAAATAACTTCATATTGTTGTTAATTTTCTAAAAGCATTATACACAATAAAATTTATAGGTTCCACCTTATAAGGTAATCAACAATAAGAGGTGTCTGAGGTCCCCTATGCAAAACTGCGTGTTGTGCCTTGAGAAAACGCAGATAACAACTTTTTTCTATAAATTTGGTAAACATTATTGTATAATTATTTGCATTTTGAAAATGCAATATTCAGATACTCTAATCTAAAACGCAATCCCAAACACCTCTAGTCTTAAAACTGTGCCAGCAAAAAAAAAATTACCTGACAAAACAGTGTTCTCAAAACTGTATTGTATAAAAAAAAATGCAGATTCCTTTTAATGGCATTATTTTTTGTAATATAGATTAACTATTTTACCTAACATTGTATTCTGATTGATGCGCGTGCTTACTCTACAACGCAATCCCAAAGACCTCTAACTGCTAAGCATTGTGTTATCAGTAACTATTTTAAATTTGCAAAACGGCGTTTTATCTTAAAAAGGCAAGTTCCTGTTAATGCCAGCATTTTGTCTCAAGCAGCTAACGACTCCTATTAACTAATGTACCCGACACTGTAGAAAGTTTCGGATTAAACCAACCCAACCCCTTTAGAAGAAGTTACTTGGTATAGTATCCATAGTGCCTCGAGTCCGAATGTGTAATGCATCACGAAATGCCTTAATGTCATATCACAAAAGGCCTTAATAAAAAAAAAAAAGTAAAGTAACTCCCAATACCGTCTTCCACGGGTTATGGGTCCCAATACCGTCTTCCACGGTGTATGGGGGAGGTTGAGATGTAGACAGCCTTACCCCTACCCAAGGTAGAGAGGCTGCTTCCGGTTCTACCTAAGGTAGAAAAGGACCTCCAGCCTTTTGTAGGGAGTGAGGATCGAACCCTTGACCTCTAGGTTGAGAGGCAAGGGGTTTTCCAACTGATCCAACCCCACTTGTACACAAAAGGCCTTAATGCCTGCAATAAATGTACATTATTAAGCAACCAAACTTATTAAAATTAAATTCAGAATAACTTGACACATCATACTAAAACACTCACCACACATAACTGTAGTTAGCGTAAATTTAAAAGTAAACGGGTCAAAACAACATTACTTAAATCGGCTAATAGCACTCTTACGGGGTGTTTGTTTAACCTTGTATATAGGCTTATGAACTTATTTGACTGGCCTTATATATCATAAGCCCACTTTTCGACCTTTTTTCGAGTTTCTGAGCTTATTTCATGTTTAATGGGATGTTTGTCTAAGCTTATTTATTGGGCTTATAAGCTTATTGATAGTTTGATAAGCTTATAAGCCCAATTTTACAGGCTTATGGCCTTAAGAACTTTATAAGCTCATAAGCTCAAGTGGATATATAAACCAAACCAAATACCCCCATAACCCCAAAAATAAGCTTAACCATACACCCAACCATGAACTGCCGGTCTACGTGGTAACATTTTGATGAATAAAAAAATTGAATACGAAATATGGCATGTTCAATTTTTTTTATATAAAGGTCCAACGATAATTAGTATCCATTTCCAACTAAAAAGAATCTTCTTAGCAGCTATTATATTTAGAATATTTCGACTTCTAATGCACTAAAAGTGAGAGACAGATATAGGACAACGTACTTACTCAGTTATTTCATAGTAATCAACTTGAGAAGCCGTCAAGCCAGCATTAGAAACAACCTTTAGTATAGCAAGGGTTGGAGCAGCGGTTAACCATACAGGGACTGTGTAATGTGTACACAATTGATTCAAACCACTCAGTTCGTCGCATAATTTAACCAAACAATTAACTTGCAGCCTTTGTTGATACTTGAGCAGTTGCATCCGAGTATGTGAACAGCCTTCCGCTAGAGGTTCCAGGTTAATCGAAAAAACATATCACCTGGAACCTCAGAACAGACTCGTTGAACGGTTAAAAATGCACGCAATGGCTGCAACCACAGAACAGACAGGACACGTATGGAGAGTAACTATTGGTGGCTTATGAAGTTTTTTAGACCTAAACACATCAAATATCTAAGATTTAAAAAGAATACCTCATGATAGCTAAGATGAAAAAGAAATTGTACCTTGTTAACAATTAGCTGCCATAGGTGCAAGCCGCGAAGTCAAATCTTCCACCTGAATGAACATATACAAATACATAAGCATGATATTCCAAACACCCCTAGAACCTCGACACTAAAAAAATGGCCACTGGAGATGACTAAAACACACGCCTAAGAGTACATATCTACAAAAAAAACTCAACGAAATAGTAACACCCATATATCGGCCATCTCTGTTGTCAAAGAACACTAATAATCATAAAAATAGAATAAGGAACAAACCTCCCACAAATAAAAAAAGAAAAAACAAAAAACAAAAAACAAAAAAAGGTCGATCTATTTATTATTGGCGAGCGTTTGCAGTTCTAGTTGCTAGACATTACTTAATTAGTTAATTCTATATGCATAAAAGCAAAAATCAATTCATAGTTCAAAAATTATTCATATGATGTATTGTGACTGTCAATTCTCAAGAATATAGCAGTTGATTATAAACGTACGGAACATGTACCTTATAAGTAAACTACACTTGTTCCAGCCCCATTTCGTCACACGTCGAACCCACCCACTTCAACCCCAAACACACCCATAGCAGTCGCTATTTCACTCCCGCAATTCCACACCCATTTCAGCCCCCAAGCTGGTCTGCTTTAGCCTCAACTCCAGTACGTAAAGACATCCATTTATGTCCTATTTTGACACCCAAGTAGATCCATGGATGCCCCAAGCATCACCCGCTTCAGCTCCTATCTCAGCACTCAAAACTGACCATGGTGGCCTCTATTCAAACAAAAAAAAAAATTGAGCACGGATTAATAACAGGCGCAATGAATGTTTTACACATCTAAGCAACACAACTTGATGTCTATATCAGCTTAAATAAGTTAATGTCATTAAATTAGAAAACTCCAAAACAACTTGCAGTTTACAGCAGATCAACAATAACACCATAATCAACCATTAATATCTTTGCTATGATCAACACTACTTTATTTGTTATTGTAACAGGTTAAAAAACGTTGTCGTATTTGGGGTGAAAACCATTGCAGTAGACTAATCTAAGCACACCTTATTGAGGGATTGGGTAACCATAGCAATTCTTAACTATATAAGTCAAGTCAATCTCAAACAATCAAACGCCCTCAATTAGTCCATGTTACGGATTTGCTTTGCAGTTAGGCAGCTATCCATTTTTAATACTATGCCTAATTACATATACAAAAAAAAATAAAATAACTAACTTTCCGGCACAAATGCATGACAACGAACTACTGAAAATCATTTAAACCGCATGCCTAAAAACAGATTCAACACACCATCTTCACCAAGCTATTTGCCCAATAATCACCTCTTAACAAAACCAAAAAAGCTGTGAAAAAAATTAACAGCGATCCATCATCAGAAAGAAATAATCTTTACATACCTTTCATCTTGAAGAATTCGCAGGTTCGCCACATACAATCCTAAAAAACCAAAAAACAAAACCCAATCAACACACACATAATGAAATTATCTAAGGTACACAAAACCCATAAATTCATACAAAAAAACCCCTAGAAATCAAACCTTTAAATCATCAAAAAACACTCACATAGTATTATGAAGCCGCCCAAAAATAAGGGGCAATTAATTCTTGTAGAACACGTATCCAAAAACCTTCACATCACCTGTTAAAAACAAATATCAAATTGATCCCATTTATTGATTCTTTAAAAAAAAAACATATAACCTAC
Organism: Artemisia argyi; assembly: GCA_030686995.1. Classification (NCBI taxonomy): domain Eukaryota; kingdom Viridiplantae; phylum Streptophyta; class Magnoliopsida; order Asterales; family Asteraceae; genus Artemisia; species Artemisia argyi. The sequence goes on along the minus strand of CM060708.1, from coordinate 245,463,005 downwards.
CTTTAGTAACATCAAAACATTGATTAGCTAGGTTTCTATGGATCACTAACCCAGAACATCAAACCACATAACCACCACAAAAACCCAGAACATCAAACCACAGCAGGAAGATGAAGGCGGTGTTTTGGCTAGGGTATGTATGTGTGTTGGTTAGGTATTAAAAAAAAATAGACGGACTGGACTGGGTTGGGTTACCGACAAGCAAAGCAGGCCAAAAGGGGCCCAAAAGTTTTGGTGGGAAACGCTACAGTGTAGCTACAGGGATGGAGACGGCGTCGTTTTCATCGGGAATTAAATAAATGATAATGACAACTGATTCACACAATTTTATATATATATTATAATTCTAAGGAAATCCGCTGGAAATACGGATTACCCGAGTCGTATCCCGTGAAGGAGTGAATGGAATCGTTGAAATTCGATTCGTGAAATCGTGTCGTGAAAAGTGGAGATTGTGAAAATTGTGAATGAGAAACTCAAATTATGAAAAGTAATCACAAATAATGCAGAAGGTACAAGCTATATATGCACAAATGATTTAGATCTAAAAACGGAAATTCAAACACGATTATAAAATCGTATCGTACGAATTAAAACGTAACTCTTAATGAAAAATTATCCTACAAATGTGAAATAATTTTCTAAAAATCTTAAACAACTAAAAATTTTGAGAATTTTTTTTTGACTTTCTATTTATTTTCTATGAATTTATTTCTATTTTTGTATTTTTCTAAATGAATTAAAAATAAGAGAAATTGTAAAAATTAAAGTGAAAATTACAAAATTGATTTTGAAAAATCTAAAATATCATAAAAGAATTTCCTAAAATATTTTTGAATTTTTTAAAGCTTTTTCTAATTTTTATTTGATTTTTATTTATTAAAAAGTATTAATTAATGATTATTTAACTAAAATAAAAGGAGAAAAATAGTATAACTATTCAGAAAAATCTAAAGAAAATTAAAGAAAATCTAAAATCATAAAAGGAACTTGAGAAAAAATTTTGAAATGAAAATAAGCTGTAAAAGTGCTTAATGAGCTAAAAACAACTTATCACAAGTGCTTCTTAATAAGCACTTGTGACCAATCTAAGTGAAACTGAGAATCAAAGCCTAATGAACTCAAATGAACTCAAATATGATCAAGATAAGCACAGAAACTCATGGAATGGTCAATAAGCAGTTACAAAAAGCACTACAACAAGCAGTTATGATCTCAGAATAAACCAGTGGTTCAAAATCACTACTGAGCACTAGAATAACTTCTAATTAACTCCTATGATGCAAATGTAACTCAGAAACAATCACAAATCAAACTTGCAAGCATAATCTGAATTGAGCTAAACTTGTTCCAAACAACTAATTAGCATGCTAGATTAAGCAGTTTCAATTAGCACTAAACTAGAAGATTAAAGGGGCAAACTCAAACTAGTACTACTGAGATTCTAAAAACTCCAAACACTCAATCAGAACTTATCACTTACTAACCTAGATGAAACCTAGAAAATCTCTTAAATCTGATGGAGCAGGACAGTCAAATGTTCGAACAGGTAACTTTGATCCAAAAGTTAAGTGAATAAATGAGTCTCAAATTGCAAGCTACTTGTTGTTCTTAACTGACAAGCTTCCAAACTTTACAAATCAACAAGAAAAATCTATTTCCAATCTATATTAAGCTCTGCAAATGATCTAAAAATCTATCTGAATTCTGAGTAAAAGAAACTTTTGACTATTTGATTTTAGAGCAAAGTTGACTAAATCTAAATTCTAACTGTCCTAGATGCCTAATTATGTGTTGTAATAAGCAGTTATGCAACTAATGTAAGCTACAATTACTAGATATGCAACTAATTAATGAATAAGCTACACTAAATCACAAGCAGTTAACTGTATTAGAAATTTAAAAAGCAACTTTGACTATTTCTAAATAACCTATTGAATTTATGCTAAATTTAACTATTATTAACCTAAAGTATCATGTATATGCTAATCTTACTCAGTTAAATGCAATCAAGCACAGTCAAATAGCCTATGCCAAACATCCTTGCAGAAACAGATTATGAACTATTAGTGAAATAACTAACTGTTTTAATCCACAAATCAACCCTACAAACTCTATTCCTGATCAAATTTACCAAATGAAACTCAAATCTACAAGCAAATACAAAAAAGTCCACAGATTTCAAGTCATGCCTTGATCTCACAGATTTGAAGTAAATACACAATGAACAATGATTAGAGTAATCTATATTTGACAAATCTCAATCAATTACTTTCAACTATGATCAAACTTCACTAATGTAACAGTACACTACAAATTAGATCAAATTTAGACTAGAAATTAATAGCTGCAAACAGAAACTTAGAATTTAAAATAGTACTTACAAAGCTTTTCACCTCAGCTCAAAATAGAGGTGATTCACTATGCTAGCCTGTCTTTAGACAGGCCAAGTGCTTCCCTTACTCACTTGAACTATCAAATAACACCACTGATTAATCACCTCACCATGACAGTTGACTTAGTTTGACTATTTTGGATTAATTGAGAGTAATAACGAAAAACAGATCTACCATAAGCTAGAAAGCTTAGATAGATTGTGTATAAGATGAACAAGCTTAATTTCAAGCTGAACTAAGAAATGGTAAACATATTTTTGAGTTTTTATTTATTTTCTGATTTTTATGCTTTTTGAATGATTAGAAAATTGAATTGAAATGAAATTATGTTTAAACTATGTAGCAACTGAGATTAAACTAAGTATAAAAGAGATAAGAGCTTTAACTAATTAGTGTAAAACAATAAACTAAGAGGAATGAAAGAAAAACTAAATTTTATTGAAAACTTATATGAAATACAATACAAGGAAGCTAAACTAAATACAATTGGAAATAAAATTGAGCAGAGCTTCGCTGCTAAACTAACTACACTCCAAATGAGAAGGTGAGCATATCTATTTATACTACTAGAGAGAATGATCTAGAAATAGAAGCTACTTATTCCATGCTGGCAATCCATGTCAAATTGTGCTTCTTTTGAATGATTATAGCCCCTTAGATCACGATCCTATCAATCCCACCTCATGTGCACCCTTGGATCAATTGTAATGACGCGTTCAGACCAATCATTGCTTGCCACGTAGTCCCCTCGTGTGTTTGTTTGAGTCTGACACATCCTAACACCATCCGACACCTTCTAGAAGCACTTGATTGGACGCAATTACCCTTAATTGTTGTTATTTTGAGGGACGGGGTAATTAGGGTTCTTAGTAACTGGGTTTGGGTAAATTGGGGAAAAAAAGGGGCGGGTAACATATTTTATTATTGTTTGACTGAGGGAGTTGACCGGGTATATGGGGCGGGTTTGGTGTTGGTTTGGGCTTTTTGCTTTTTGGGCTTGTTGTTGGATTTGGATTTAAGTAAAAGGGTGGCTTTATTAATTTGTGTTTGGATCCGGTTTTGTGTAGCAAAAATATCATAGGGACCATAAGTGTATTTTCTGAATTCATAAGGACCAATACTGCCATTTTTGTAAACTTGATCCAAGGGCTAGTTTTGACATCCTTTGAATACTTGAAGTACATTAGTTTTCATTTCATCAAAAATCTCTTCAAAGGGTTAATTTTGACAAGTGATGAAACTTCAGGGACTAAAAGTGACAATCTCTTCAAACTTAATCCAGGGATCATTCTTGACACTTTTACTTTCCCAAGGATTTCTGAGCATTTCTTTGACTTTTCAGATTCCAGCCTTGACTTTCTGACTCGTTCCACTCTCGTGCTCGTTGTTACCAGTTTTTCGTTGTTTTTCGTCTTTTTGTGAAATATCCGTACCTGCACATTCACAATCACAAAAACACACATTCTTTGGCATTTTGGGTTAGTTTTTTGGATTATTAAGCCTCATTTTGGTAAAGAAAAGGTGAGTGAATTAGCACTCACCAAAATCCCCCGGACTAAAGTATTGTCGTGCCCTCACGCAATGTGATCAATTCACGCTTTTGAGATAAATAATTTCATAACTCTTCGTACTAACGTTGTAAAGTAGCAAGGAGGTTTAAAAGAAGTTATAAAATCATTTATTCCCGCAAATGCTCCATTTTTCAAAATTTATTCTTTATTCTATTTATCATTTCTATTTTTTGACTTTTCTCACTTTATTCTTGTGGCTTGTTGAACTTTCATTATTTTGCAATAATTTTTAGGGTCAAAGAGTAGAAACACTTCTCATGGAGAAATGACCATTCGGATAAAAATCGTCATCCTTGATTTTTCACAAGCCCCCAAACTAAGCGTACAAACGAGATCACAACTTATCTACAAGTTAGATGCTATCACTTCTCATAAATGTTACTTGTGGAAACCTCTTACTCACATGTCCTAAGTTTTGTATCTCAAGATTTTATTTTTGTTGAGAAATGAATTGCTTCATATTTTCTCGTTTCAATACTTTTTAGTCCGATAGTGATACCAGGTTTAAACACTAAGTAGTTTTTCATTTTCTCTCAAGAACCACTGCAATAGAAATTCGGTCCACATCAAGGAATTGGTGTACATACACTCTCATATATAAGTTGTGGAGTACTACACGTGCACCTCATGTGTCCAATTCAGAATCATCCACATGCACGTGCCAACAACTTTTATAACACTTAAGCTCTTATTCAAGATATCTTTCACTTTTCACCTTTTTTTTTTTTTTTTTTTTTTCATTTTTTCATACTTTTCTTTCTTTACTTTTTTCATCATCAATGGAAGCTTATCGGGTAGCTCCAAAACCACATACATAATCAACTTTTGACTTTGATTTTTTTGATTTTTGCTTTTATTTTTGATGTTCCTTGATATGTACCCAACTTCTAAAGCAAAGATTCTCTTAAGAAAATAAGAAACTAAATATTATCCAAACCTAAATACCACTAATTAACCTAGAACATCTATTATATATCGGTGAAACAATTTTGCGGGAGTAAAAAGCCACAAGTACCTTTCATGAGCTCTAAAGAGAACCACTACTCCACGTTTAGCATCTAACTTCTAAATAAACTCTATCATTTCTCGCTCTTCGCAATTTAAGATTTCAAGTAATGAAATCCGCGAGTACTTAGCCGATAATCAGCCACACATATATAAAGTCAGATACGGAAACTTGCAAATTCTAGAAGAAGAATTCGCGTTTTCTAACTCCTTATGTAAAAGACTAGCGAAAGCTTTTAAGTTGCACATGTATAAAGTCAAGTATGGGAACTTGCAGATTCTTAAGAAAGAATTCGCATTTTATAGCTCATGGTGTACAAGACTAGCACAAGCTTATGTAATTATCATTGGTTAAGGGAACAAGCTAGGGCTCAACACGCCCGGTCAAGTCAAAATATTTATTCGTACTCTTGCCAGCTGGAAAGTCAACAAGGTGTCAAAACACTTATTCAAAACTTTATTATATTTTTGCACAACTTTTCACTTTTTCTCATTTTTTTTTTCACTTTTTCATGACATTTTCATTGATTTTTCTTCAAAATTTCTCAAATTTTATTTTTTTTAGAAAAAAAGGGAGTTGCGAGAGTACACGTCATGGTGAAAAATGCAAGGTCAAATCGAATCGAAGATTCACCCTCCCCCGGACTAGAATGAAACATTGTCCTCAATGTTTTACGGGTAAAGGCAATCCTAACAAAATTCTAGGGCCGTTTATTAATTATGCCAAAGAAAACGTTAGTCGATAAGATTTTCGGATATAGGATTTCCAAAAGCATCGATAAATGAGACTCAAGTGGAGAAAGAACATCATGACGAGCACGAGAGTCATCATAAATCGGGGATAATCCTGAACAAACATTCACAAACAACCACGGAACACAAGAATGGAAGAGGCACCCCTCCTCACGTTATTTATTAGAAATAAGAAAAATAAGAAGATGAATTGGATAAGCATGGGTTGCCTCCCACGAAGCGCTTTGTTTTTGATTACCGAGTCACGTAGCTTGACTCGATCCCCGAATTCAGTCGTCCTTGGGGAAAGTTTGGAGATCCGGGACTACCATGGTTGGTACGTCCCCTCCGAAGTAATGTTTCAAACGGTGACTATTCACCTTAAAGTTGGGACCATCAAGTTGAGCTAACTCAATGGTACCATAAGGGTATACTTGGGTTATGGTGAATGGTCCAGACCAACGGGTTTTAAGCTTACCCGAGAAAATCTTCAATCGAGAGTTAAAAAGAAGCACTTGATCACCAACGTTGAAAACACGGTCTTTAATCTTGGCATCATGAAGTCTTTTAGTTTTCTCTTTATAAATCAAAGAATTCTCAAAAGCTTGATCACGAAGTTCGACTAACTCATTCAATTGAACTTTTCGGTGATCACCCGCGGGTTTGAAGTCGAAATTTGCATGTTTCAAGGCCCAGTAGGCCTTGTGCTCAAGTTCTAGGGGCAAATGACAAGCCTTCCCGTAAACCAGCTTATAAGGAGTACACCCAATGGGTGTTTTTTAAGCGGTCCGGAAAGCCCATAATGCATCGTCTAACTTATCAGCCCATGAGGCACGGTGTTCTCCTACGGTCCTTTCTAAGATACGTTTTAAACCACGATTGGACACCTCAACTTGACCACTAGTTTTTGGATGATAAGCAGTAGAAAGACGATGTGTGACACCATATTTTAGCATAACTTTAGCAAATTGGTCATTGCAGAAATGAGTCCCACAATCACTTATTATAGCTCGAGGTGCACCGAATCGGGCAAAGAGACTTTTTAGAAATTTGACAACAACTCGGGCGTCATTTGTGGGGAGCGCCTTCGCTTCAACCCATTTCGACAAGTAATCGACAGCCACGAGAATATACTTGTTTCCTCTAGAAGACGGGAATGGTCCCATGAAATTGATACCCCAAACGTCAAAAATCTCACAAACTTGAATAGCATTTTGAGGCATTTCATCTTTTTGAGAAATTTTTCCTTGACGTTGGCAAGAATCACATGATTTCACCAATTCATGGGGATCCCGATAAATGGTCGGCCAATAGAAGCCGGAATCAAAAACTTTCTTTGCGGTGAAGTTGGCACCATGATGTCCCCCCGTGGGTCCACTATGGCATGCCATAAGAATTTCAGCGGCTTCCGTGCCGTGAACACACCGTCGGATCACTTGATCCGCATAAATTTTGAACAAATAGGGGTCGTCCTAAAAGTAATTCCTAACATATTTGAAAAATTTCTTCTTTTGTTGGGACGACATCCCTTTTCTTATGAAATTCCCCGCATGGTAATTCGCAAAATCGGCGAACCATAGGGTACTTGAGTGACTAGAAGACACACTCCCAAGTGTCTCGAGAGGAAATGTTTCGGTAATTTCCTTTTTCTCGAGAACACTTTGATGGGGATTCTCTAGACGTGAAAGGTGATCAGCAGCAAGGTTCTCAGCTCCTTTTTTCTCTCGAATTTCAACATCGAATTCTTGAAGGAGTAGAACCCACCGCATCAAGCGTGGTTTAGCATCTTGCTTTGCCATTAAGTATTTTAAGGCCGAATGATCCGTATACACTATGCATTTTTTCAAAAGCAAATACGGTCGAAATTTTTCAAAAGCATAGACAACGGCTAACATCTCTTTTTCAGTAGTAGTATAGTGATGTTGAGCACCATTCATTGTCTTACTTGCATAGTGTATCGGTTGAAAGTACTTTGTCTTTCATTGCCCCAGAACTGCACCAATGGCATAATCACTTGCATCGCACATTAGCTCAAATGGTAAGCTCCAATCGGGGGCAACTAAGATCGGTGCCTCCATTAACTTCTTCTTTAAGAAATTAAATGCATCAATGCACTCATTTGTGAAGTTAAACGGAGCATATTTCTCTAAAAGGTGGGTCAGAGGACGGACTATTTTAGAAAAATCTTGTATAAAACGTCGGTAAAAGCCAGCATGACCAAGGAAACTTCTAATTCCTTTTACGGTGGTAGGATGAGGTAGCTTAGCGATTACATCAACTTTAGCACGATCTACCTCAATCCCAGATTTGGAAATTTTATGGCCAAGGACAATGCCCTCTTTAACCATGAAGTGGCACTTCTCCCAATTTAGAACCAAGTTGGTGTTTTCACACCGTTTCAGCATATTCTCTAAATGGGAGAGGCAAGAATCGAAAGAATTTTCATAGACGGAGAAGTCGTCCATGAATACTTCCATGGTTTTTTCAATCATGTCGGAGAAAATGGCCATCATGCACCTTTGGAACGTGCCTGGAGCATTACATAAGCCAAAGGGCATTCGACGATAGGCAAACGTTCCGTAAGGGCAAGTAAAAGTGGTCTTTTCTTGATCCTGGGGATCAATGGGAATTTGAAAGTACCCAGAAAAGCCATCGAGAAAACAATAGAACTCATTTCCCGCTAATCATTCAAGCATTTGGTCCATAAAAGGAAGCGGGAAATGGTCTTTACGAGTCGCGTCATTCAACTTGCGGTAGTCAATGCAAACTCTCTGTTAATACAAATATCGCCTAAAAACGTTATTTATATTTTACGATCTTCGCTAAGTTTTGTTAACGACAAAATGTAAACTTTAGTTTTAAGCAAAACATATTCTTAGTTTTTAAGACTTGCATAAACAAGACTTTTGCTACATTTTACATTTCATAAAACATAACACAAGTTTATTTCTTAAATTAGAAATAGTCACATCACATTTATGGCAAGTTTTGTCATTATGTATTTATGGCAAGTTATGTGTTTGACTTGCTTTCATGTTGCTTGCAAGTATCATGTTTGACTTACTTTAAGTGATGTGAGATTGTTTGGTTGATAGAAGTTATGAGACAAGACCTTGTTTGGTTTGAAGAGTAATTGCAAAAACCTACTGCAGACCCGGCGGTACCCTGGGGGTACACAGGCGGAACCCATTTGAGGGTTCCGCCTGATCCGCCGAGCACACAGTTTGTTGTGCTATAAATACCAAGCCATAACTTGATTTTTGGCAACCCTCTTGAGCTCATATTTTACACACACATACTCATCCTTTCTTCTAACCCTTTTAACATTGTAAATGTGAAGTTTCCTTTTGTAGCAAAGAAGCTCACAAGGTCGTTTAAAGTTACAAGTTTTCAACACAACGTTGCAAGACTTGGTAGCTTAGTATTGTGTAAACTAGTATTGTTTACGCGTCATTTGTTTGTGTATATTCTGAAGTGAGTGGTTAGTATTTTAGTCCTCAAAATACAAAGAGTGTTGGGAGTTGTTGTACCCTTGTAAAAGAACTCGACATCTAGCTTTGTGTCGGTAAAAGTATAAGCGACGTGTAAGGTTTTCTCCGCCGGTGAAAGGAGCTTGTTGACTAGTGAAAGAAACTCTCGAGTTGGATACTCGGGGCGTGGACGTAGGGCAAGGAAAAAGAGTCCTTGTAGCCGAACCACGATAAATACTCGTGTTGTGGTTTGATCGTTTCTTTCCTTTACTTGCATGTTATATATTGTGTTTGTGCATATATCTTTGATCAAACGGAAAGTTTCAAAGCTAACTAAACAAGTTAAAAAGATTAAAACGCTAAACTATTCAACCCCCCTTCTAGTTTTCCACAATTGGCATCAAGAGCTACGTTACTCAAGCTTTTAAAATATATTGTGTTTTAAAACTTGAAACGATCCATGGATTTTGAAAATTACAAAGAAGGGCAATCTATGCAAAGACCACCACTCTTTGAAGCAAATGGTTTTATTTATTGGAAAAACCGTTTTGAAACTTACGTGAAATCTAAAGATATAGATTTATGGTATATAATTGTTGATGGTGATAACGTAGTTACTAACATTAAAGATGATGATCAAAAGAAATTAATAGGTAAAAATAATGAAGCTAAAATGATGCTTTACAACGCTTTGCCTAAGAAAGAATATGAAAGAGTCTTTTTGTGTAAAACCGCCAAAGATATTTGGCAATCTTTAATTATCACTCATCAAGGAAATTCACAAGTTAAAGATAACAAAATTGATCTTCTTGTTCAACAATATGAACAATTTGTTATTACCGAAGATGAGATTATTGATAATGCTTTTGCTAGGTTTAACACTATTATTACTTCACTTAAAGCACTTGATGAATCTTTTTGTAGTAAGAACTTTGTCAGGAAATTTCTTAGAGCACTCCATCCGAAGTGGAGAGCAAAAGTGACGGCAATTAAAGAATCCAAAGATCTTTCAAGCATGTCACTTGATGAGCTTATTGGAAACCTCAAAGTTCATGAAATGGTAATGGAAAAAGATTCGGAACTAGTTAGAGGCAAGAAAAAAAAAGTTAAGTCCATTGCCTTGAAAGCTAGAGTCCAATCAAGTGATGATGAAGAATCTACTTCGGATAGTGATGATGAGGAATATGCTATGGCCGTGAGAGACTTCAAGAAGTTCTTTCGTAGGCGAGGGAAGTTTGTTAGGCAACCCAAAGATGACAAGAAAAACTTCCGGAAAGATCGTGACGATCGAAAAGGAAAAGTTTAAAGAAAATGTTATCGGTGTGGAGACACAAGTCATCTTATAGGAGAATGTCCAAAACCACCCAAGAGCAAACCTCAACAAGCTTTTGTGGGCGGTGCTTGGAGTGACTATGAAGGAGATGATGATGAGCCAAAGAATGATGATATTGCTCTCATGGCTCACAACTCAAATGAGGTACTCTCCGACTCATCTTACTCCTCTATAGATGATGATACTTTACAAAATGAATATAACAAACTTTGTGAACTAAGCTTAAAAATCATAAACAAAAACAAATTTTTGAAAACTAAAAAGGAGTTTTTAGAAAATGAAGTTTATGAATTAAAAGAAAAAGCTAAGAGATTAGAAAAGAGTAAAGGTATTGACACCGCATGCAAATCATGTGAAGAACTTAAACTTGAAGTTGAAAAACTTAAAATTACTCAAAATGATCTAATCAAACAAACCACAAAGTTCAAAAAGTTCGATAAGAGCATTTCATGTGCGGATGAAATAATGAAACTTCAAAAGTCACCTTTTGATAAAACAGGTCTAGGTTTCAGGAAAGTAGAAACCGTTAAGGAACAAACGAAACAAGAAAAGAACACACATGAAACAAACAAAAATGCTACAGCAACCCGCGGACCAGACGGAACCCAGATTAGGGTTCCGCCCGTTGGCCCCGAGGGTTCCGCCAGGACTGCTGCAGCAGTTACTCCATCCACATCGGATCGTTCTAAATTTGTTAAAGTTACATATAAAAATGGAACCAAACCTGCCTTTAAAACTGGAGTAGGACTTAGTAAAAATGAATTTAGAGCTAAGACTACTCAACCAAGACCTAAGACTCCAATTCCCAAACGCCCCTTTCCAAAGAGCAACTTCAATGCTCGATCAAACTACCAACATGTTTGGAACCAAAACACTCCTGGACATTACCAAACCTCAAATTACATGCCATGGAACCCTTATGCTCTATTTTCATATTTGGGACAAATTAACGGTATGCTTAACCAAAATGGACCCATGAGAAATTGGGGACCAAATGTTTGAGTGTTTTTCGTAAAATAGGTGTGCCTCAAAGTTTGTTTGGATCCGGATGAATGGATCAAGGATAGCGGGTGTTCAAGGCACATGACGGGTAATAAAAGCCTCTTCTCTACATATCACAAATGTGATGGAGGTAATGTTACGTTTGGTAGTAATGCTAAGAGCAAAATCATCGGAAAAGGTACAATCTCTCATGACTCCCTTTCTATAGATGATGTTGCTCATGTTGATAACTTAGGATTTAATCTTCTTAGTATTAGTCAACTTTGTCGTAATAAGTATAATGTCCTCTTTAGTGAAAACGGTAGTAAAATACTTAAAGATGGTATAACCATAGCCAAAGGTGTCCTTAAGAACAACGTATACGTCATGAAGTTGGATTCAACATCTAGAGACAAACTTTGTCTTACCTCATTAGATGAATCTTCAACTTTATGGCATAGACGTTTAGGACACGCTAACATGAGACTAATCCAAAACCTCTCCTCCAAAGACTTAGTTCGAAACCTACCCAAGTTGAAATATGACCAACACTTTTGTGATGCTTGCAAAGTCGGTAAACAAGTCCATAGTAGCCATAAGGCTAAAAACTTGGTGTCTACGTCTAGGTGTCTAGAACTTTTACATATGGATTTATTTGGTCCATCCGCTATACAAAGTTATGGAGGCAACTTCTATACTTTGGTCATAGTTGATGATTACTCACGTTATACTTGGACTAAGTTTTTGAAAAGTAAAAATGAAGCTTTTGATAAATTTGAGATTCTAAGTAAGAAAATTCAAAATCAAGTAGGATCTAATATTGTGTCTATTAGAACGGATCACGGTCGTGAATTTGATAATGAATTTCAATTTGGAAAATTTTGTGATAATAATGGAATTACTCATAACTTTTCGGCTCCACGTACTCCTCAATCTAATGGTGTAGTAGAACGTAAAAATCGGACATTACAAGAGATGAGTAGAACAATGCTTAATGAACAAACTATTCCACAAAAGTTTTGGTGTAATGCCGTTGACACATCAACGTACATTTTAAATCGAGTCCTAATTAGACGATTTTTGAATAAAACACCTTATGAACTTTATAAAGGTAAAAAGCCTACATTAGGATATTTTAGAGTGTTTGGGAGTAAATGCTTCATTCTTAACACCAAGGATTATCTCACCAAATTTGACCCAAAGTCTTATGAAGGTGTATTCCTTGGATATTCACAAAATAGTAAAGCTTACATTGTCTTAAACAAAGAAACCTTAAGAGTCGAGGAATCGTTGAACGTAACATTTGACGAAAGTCCACCTCCCTCTAAGTCATCACCTTTGGTAGATGATGACTTAGTTGAAAGCCAAGCAATTGAAAGTCAAGAAATCTTAGATAATGACAAGGAAGATGAACTATTAAACAAAGAACTTGTTAATGTCAAAGAATCTAAAAGTCATCCATTAGATAGTGTCATAGGAAACATTAACGAAAGAACACTAAGATCAAAAGTCCAAAATGAAAGCAACTACTTTTGTTTCGTGTCAACCATTGAACCAAAAAACATTAACGAAGCCATTAAAGATGAGTCTTGGGTAATTGCAATGCAAGAAGAATTAAACCAATTTGTTAGGAATGATGTATGGACATTAGTTCCTCAACCAAATAGTCAAACAATAATTGGAACGAAATGGGTCTTTCGTAATAAAATGGATGAAAATGGAATTGTGTCTAGAAACAAAGCTAGGCTAGTAGCACAAGGATATAATCAACAAGAAGGCATCGACTACGATGAAACGTTTGCTCCAGTAGCTAGGCTCGAGTCAATTAGAATCTTACTTGCTTATGCGTGTGCACATAATTTTAAACTTTTTCAAATGGACGTCAAAAGTGCATTTCTAAACGGAGTCATTAATGAAGAAGTGTATGTTGCTCAACCACCGGGCTTCATCGATTTTGAAAAACCTAATTATGTTTACAAACTTAAAAAGGCTCTTTACGGACTTAAGCAAGCTCCAAAAGTATGGTATGATCGACTTAAAACCTTCTTAGTTGACCATAAATACACCATGGGCTTAGTTGATAATACTCTCTTCACTAAGAAGAAAGATTCACATATTATCATAGTCCAAATCTATGTTGATGACATTATATTCGGATCAACTTGTCAAGAATTATGTGTGGATTTCTCAAAAATCATGCATGACGAGTTTGAAATGAGTATGATGGGAGAACTCAACTTTTTCCTAGGACTCCAAATTAAACAACTAGAAGATGGTATCTTCTTTAACCAATCTAAGTACATTAAGGACATGCTTAAGAAATTTGGATTAGAAGATTCGAAACCTATCAAAACTCCCATGTCCACGGAAACTAAACTCACCAAGGATGAGGAAAGTGAATTCGTAGATAGCACTAAATATAGAGGTATGATTGGTAGTCTACTTTACCTAACGGCTAGTAGACCCGACATTATGTTTAGTGTTTGTCTATGTGCTCGTTTTCAAGAAAATCCTAAAACTACCCATCTTGAAGCCGTTAAAAGGATATTTAGGTATATTAAGGGCACTACACATTTAGGTTTATGGTATCCCAAAGGAACGGGAATAGACACCATAGTGTATGCCGACTCGGATCATGCCGGTGACTATGTCGATAGAAAAAGCACAAGTGGTATTTGTACTTTTGTTGGACATTGTCTCACCTCATGGTTCTCTAAGAAGCAAACGGCTCTTGCTATCTCAACAACGGAAGCCGAGTACGTTTCGGCCGGAAAGGCATGTCAACAAGCTCTTTGGATGAAGCAAGCTCTTGTCGACTACGGAATTCAACTCAACGACATCACAATTCTTTGTGACAACAAAGGTGCCATTGATCTCAGCAAAAACCCGGTTCAACATGCTGGTACCAAACATATTGAAATCCGTCATCATTTCCTTCGTGACAACGTTCAAAAAGGAAATATCTCAATTGAGAAAGTTTCTTCCGAAGACAACATAGCCGACATCCTCACCAAACCTCTTAAACGTGAACCTTTTAACCTTCTTAGGCTAGGCTTAGGACTCATGGAACCTACACTGTAGTTCTGTACATTAGACAAAAATCACAAAAAATCAAAACAAATCCATAACCATTTTTCTCAGCAGGGTCGGCGGAACCCTGAGACATAACGGACGGAACCCAAATTTGGGATCCGCCGTGTCCGACGACCTGCAGAACCTATACATTTGTTTATATTAAACCAAACACCCATTATCTCATACCACAACTTCCAAAACTGTTACTATTCACCATTCCTCTCATCCATACCCACGAAATTTTGGTCTTCCATTCAATCACATTACTAATCCATCATCATTGTAAGTATTCTAAACTTGATTACAATCCTGATCTGAGTCTAGGAATTCTACTTTTTCACAAAAACAAAAACTTGGGGTTATACATTAAACTTAACAAACTCATGCATAAAAATTAGGTGTTTAACAAAACTAATCATGTTTCCCATAGTTAGGAAGTGCATTCTTAATTAGTATAAACATGCTTGCTAAACCACCCCATGTCAAATTTTTGCAAAAATTTCTCACAAGTAGGACAAATATTTTTTCGTCTCACATTGAGAATACAAAATCAAAACGTTATGTTCAAAACATCACTTGCATAATGTCTCTTGAATGCTAAAGGGAATACATAATCAATATGTATTTTCGGGTACATTCAAACGAAGCTACATTGAACTAGGAGTGTTTGGGTTATCTTTTGTTTTTATAACAAAACTTGCATTATAAAACGCTTTTGATGCATCAAAATGAGTCAAGATAACCGCACCTCCACATAGTTTTCATATAGGCACACACTAGAACATTCACATTATAATAAGTAGTTTACTTAAACTAAAATGTGAAAATTTTCTTGTTCTAGGTATCATCATGCCTCCTCTAACCCACTACGACCACAAGGACACAATTAAGTACCTACCAAAACACCACAAAACCAAAGGCCTTACCCCAAACCAAGTCAACATTTTCAAAGCCTTAGAAAAACACTATGTCCATGAGGGTAGAACCATTGACCCATCTTTCCTAGAAGGCACAAACCTTTATGACGAATTCGCCGCAATCAACTTTGAGTATCTTTTGACTATCGACGAGCCTATTTGTCCTAGATTCATCCTAGAATTCTATGCTTCCGTCACCCTCTCCACGGGTGATTATGATTTCATATCCGTCAACTTTAGGGCTAGTGGCAACCAATACTCCTTCACTCTCGAGGAGTTTGCTCAAATCTTAGGGGTCCCAAACAAAGGTACTTGCCTCTACTCCGATTTGCACTCCCTCTCAACCCTTGACACCCTTGATGACCGTTTCCATCCCTATGACACCCCTCTAGTGTCAAAAGATGTACTTCGTAACCACCTTTTTGTTAGGACAACCAACACTAGGAGAACCCGTGCGGGAAATGAGGTTGAAAAGGATCCATATAGAATGGAACTTAATGAACTCTTGCCCTAATTCAAGAAATGGGAGGAAGTCCTTAGAGCCAATGTTATAAGCACCATAGGAAACCGAGACCATATCAACCTTTGCCTATGCTACATGCTCTACTCTTTGTCCACTAGGCAACCTTTCAATCTTGCTTACTACATGGCTAAGAGAAGACATTCCCGTGCATGGCACAACGGCTATGCCGTATAGAATGCTCTTGACCCGTCTCTTTAGGTTCATTTCACCCATTCCACCAACTCCTAACCGTCTTCGTCTTGACTACTCTCTCATCCCACATACCTTTGTCCCACTTAGTGATAAGAGAATGTACAAGGCCCAAGGAAAACGCCCTCATCCTCCTACCTCCTCTTCATCTTCCTCCATGAGTGAAGATGATAATTTGCCAAACTCTAGGCTCCCACCCCTAGAATACCACTCTCAACTTCCGACTATTGCAAATGAATCGGAAGAATTCAAGCAAACTAAGGGGATGTTCAAAAACCTCGGGAGATTCCTTGGAAAGATGAAGAAGAAGCTCGACAAAAAATGAGTGCGGGTGTGTTAGGAGTGTTTGGCACAAGGTGCTATTGGAACAATTTGGTAGTTTAAACAATATTTGTGCTGTATTTGTGTGTTAGTACAATGTTTGATACACTATGGAACATATTTTAACTAACAATGTTGCAGGAAGACAACTTTTGGCAAGTTGTCAAATTTTCATGATTATCAAATTTTCACTAAGTTTAGTGAATTTCGCTAGCCCCCGGTCAAAGTCTTATGATATGAGTGTCTACATGTCTAATTTTTGCATTTCCTAACCAGATATGAATTATATTTTTGGTTTTAGGAGTTTTCGAAAATTTTGAAAATCGTTTCGCGGGTCAAAAACGCGGACTGTGAAGTTTTTCAGGCCTGGCGGATCAGGCGGATCCCAAATTTGGGTTCCGCCCGTGCAAAACCTGGGTAACCCAGGTTTGGCCCAACGGACCAGACGGAACCCTCATTTGGGTTCCGCCTGTGTATTCCCAGGGTGCCGCCAGTATCCTGCAGATTTTTTATTTTTCTTTTCAACATTTCAACATCCAAACACCAAAATCCAATCCTTTTAGCTAGAAATCCATTACTTGCAATGTGTTTAGCTTACTAAGGTACTTAGCATTCCTTAGAACTCACCCAAACCCATTTCCCACCAAAATTCAAAAATAGCCATAACCACCTCAAGTCTCCTTCACACATAAAGGAAGGATCCCTTTTAAAGGCTCCTTGAAATCCCTGAGATTTTTCCATCAAACAAATTCACCAAAACCACTAAGCATTTAGTGCAAAACTTGTCTTCTTACTTCACCATTTTCATTGGATTGACTTCCATGACTTGACAACCCACATTTAGTTTTCCAAATCATTAGGAACCACCATTTTTGTATGGCCTTACATCAAATCCAAACACTTCTTCCCACAAACCTTCATCACTATAAATTAAACCATTCTCAACACTCTCAAACCACACCTTCTTCATCACAAATTCTGAAACTTTGAACCATTTTAACAATGACCAAGTCAACAAACACCTCTCAACCATCACGACCCATCCGTAGAACCGCCCGGATTAGTGTAAAACCACTATGGTCAAACCAATCCATCAACATTAGCTCCTCATCTTCGGATGAATTCACCTCACCCATAAAAAATGAACACTTTTTGAACCTTGCATCTCCATCTCCATCACCCAAACAACCAAATGAGCACACTCCACCACCTACTAAATCACCTATTGACCCAACTCCACCAAGTGCTCCAACTCAACCATCAAAGACTTCATCACCATCACCATTAGCAAAAATTGAACCTATGGAACTTTTTGGGTCTCCTCCAACATCACCACACCCATATGTCCAAGATTTAAATGATCTTCCACCACGACATACCCAACCACCACCTTTTGCAAACCAATCACCAAGGTCAATTCTTGACCTTGATGAAGATCTTGAACTTACTCAACCACCACAACATGTGTACCAACCACCCAAACCGTTGTTGTTTCACCCAATTTACCGTGAAATCCATGGTCCTCTTTATGGAGAACCAAATTTTGAACACCATGATCACCCAACTCCACCACCTTCTCAACCCCAAACCTATGAGTCTTTCTTTCCTTCTTATGAGGAAATACAAAGCATGGTTGAAAACCACCTTCATCAAGCAATGGAATTTCAAACCACCTTGCTTGACTCAATACCAATTCCATCCTCCAACCAAGAACCAAAACCAAACCAACCCCTAAACCAAGAAACCAAAACCAACCCATTTTCACCCAACCATCCCCATGTTTGCTCAAATTGTGAGCAAATGGGTGAAAACATAAAAACCTTGCTTCACCAATTCCAAAATGAAACCCGGTTTGCATTCCAACATGTCATTGAACGTTTGGATGCACTTTCCCACCCCAACAAATCCTAAACAACCCTTGGAGGCCGTTTGCCCCAACTTAGGAATGTAGGATTTTTTTTTTTATTTTCTTGGTTATTTTTTTTTTAGTTTTTGGTTACTAAGTAGAAGAATAGTTAGCATTTCTTGTCTTTTGACTTTTATAAGTCAAAATTTTACTTGGAATGAAATTTCTTTCTACTTACTTTTGTGCATTGTTGGTTGATCAATGTTGTGTTGTCATTGTGGTTGCATTGTGTGTGGTAACTACAAGCTTAACTATATATATCACCAACTAACCATTTTTTTTGTAGGTCTCAAAATCCATGTTTCCCATATTGGTACTCCATTTAGGGGGAGTATCGACCAAGGGGGAGCATGGCGATTATTCCGCTTCGCTACTCTACTTTTTGTTTCGACAAAAAGGGGGAGAAATATATTAAACCTTCAATACTTGATGTGCTTTTCATCTCTTAAGTAAAACAAGGTTAATATAATTTTTTTTAAGTCTTAAAAACCAAGATTTTGTGTGTTACTTAAAAACAAAGTTTATGTTTTGTCATCAACAAAAAGGGGGAGATTGTTAATACAAATATCTCCTAAAAACGTTATTTATATTTTACGATCTTCGCTAAGTTTTGTTAACGACAAAATGTAAACTTTAGTTTTAAGCAAAACATATTCTTAGTTTTTAAGACTTGCATAAACAAGACTTTTGCTACATTTTACATTTCATAAAACATAACACAAGTTTATTTCTTAAATTAGAAATAGTCACATCACATTTATGGCAAGTTTTGTCATTATGTATTTATGGCAAGTTATGTGTTTAACTTGCTTTCATGTTGCTTGCAAGTATCATGTTTGACTTACTTTAAGTGATGTGACATTGTTTGGTTGATAGAAGTTATGAGACAAGACCTTGTTTGGTTTGAAGAGTAATTGCAAAAACCTACTGCAGACCCGGCGGTACCCTGGGGGTACACGGGCGGAACCCATTTGAGGGTTCCGCCTGATCCGCCGAGCACACAGTTTGTTGTGCTATAAATACCAAGCCATAACTTGATTTTTGGCAACCCTCTTGAGCTCATATTTTACACACACATACTCATCCTTTCTTCTAACCCTTTTAACATTGTAAATGTGAAGTTTCCTTTTGTAGCAAAGAAGCTCACAAGGTCGTTTAAAGTTACAAGTTTTCAACACAACGTTGCAAGACTTGGTAGCTTAGTATTGTGTAAACTAGTATTGTTTACGCGTCATTTGTTTGTGTATATTCTGAAGTGAGTGGTTAGTATTTTAGTCCTCAAAATACAAAGAGTGTTGGGAGTTGTTGTACCCTTGTAAAAGAACTCGACATCTAGCTTTGTGTCGGTAAAAGTATAAGCGACGTGTAAGGTTTTCTCCGCCGGTGAAAGGAGCTTGTTGACTAGTGAAATAAACTCTCGAGTTGGATACTCGGGGCGTGGACGTAGGGCAAGGAAAAAGAGTCCTTGTAGCCGAACCACGATAAATACTCGTGTTGTGGTTTGATCGTTTCTTTCCTTTACTTGCATGTTATATATTGTGTTTGTGCATATATCTTTGATCAAACGGAAAGTTTCAAAGCTAACTAAACAAGTTAAAAAGATTAAAACGCTAAACTATTCAACCCCCTTCTAGTTTTCCACACTCTCCATCTGATCACAAGTCTCGTCGGTATAAGCTCATTATCTTCTTTTTTCACAATAGTAATTCCGCCCTTTTTGGGAACACAATGAACCGGGCTAACCCATGAGCTATCAGATATTGGATAAATCATTCCAGCGTCAAGGAGTTTTATAACTTCCTTTTTGATCACTTCATGGATTTATGGATTAACCCGTCGTTGTTGTTGGACGGAAGCTTTGTGATTATCTTCAAGCAGAATCTTATGTGTGCAGAATCGAGGGTCAATTCCCTTAATGTCGGAGATTTGCCAGGCAATAGCACTCTTATGCTTCTTAAGCACATCTAAGAGACGGGTCTTCTCCTCATCTTTTAGGTCTTTTGAAATGATTACGGGCAATTTATTATTCGTTTTTAAGTATGCGTATTCGAGATGAGGAGGTAAATCCTTGAGCTCGAGCTCCAGAGGATTTTCAATAGATGGCTTTACTTCTTTTACGTCTGCCATTTTTAGGTCCATCGGAGGGGAAGAAGGAATCGGGTCTTCATTTAAAAGTTTTTCAATCAATAAAATGTCCCCCTCCGGATCAAAATCAGAATTATCAATTTCCGGTGAAATCGAATCATTTGAAAGACAAGCTTTGATTTCTTCCCAAGCGAAATCACTTCCGTCAAATGGAGTGAGGGAAGGGGAAGAATCGGAGACGATTGGTTCAGAAGAAGGAGTAGGATTGCCACTCGAAGCATTATTTGTAAAACCAAGAAGCTCTTGAGAATACTCCTCCGTAGCTTCATCGATAACATCGACTCGGTTGACGGAAACATGATTGTAATTGGAGGAGTATCTCGCGGTTTGATCGAGATTGAACGTAACAGCTTCATTTCCAACATGTAAGGTAATCTCCACGTCGTATACATGAATTAAAGCATGGCCAGTCCGTAGGAATCCTCTCCCGAGAATGAGAGGAACCCGTGGGGTCAACATCAAAATCAACAACCACAAAATCGGTAGGGAAATTAAATTTCCCAACATTGCCGAAAATATCCTCGGCTATCCCAATTGGTCGAGACGTAGATCGGTCAGCAAGCTCGAGTGTCATAAGAGTCGGTGTCAAGTTGGGAAGAGACAAATTTTTCCAAATCGACAATGGCATTAGGTTAATGCTAGCACCAAGATCGGCCAAGGCGAAGCATTGAACCATACTCGGAAAATTGCATGGAATAAGAAATTTGCCAGGGTCTTCAAGATTTTCGGGTAGCTTTTTAAGAAGAACCGCTGAGCAATTCTCATTCATCTGGGTTTTTGACATTTCAAACAATTTTTCTTTGTTATTCAAGAGACCTTTTAACATCGAAGCAAATTTAGGCATCAAAAGTATAGCATCCGCGAGACTTATATCAAAATGCAATTCTTGAAAGATCTTATAAAACTTTTCCATCTGGATTTTATCTTTCTCGCGGTGCCTTTGTTCATTTAAGCGTGACGGATAAGGCAATTTTGTTTTGACGGGAATTTCATTCTCAGCTTCGTAAACGACTTTTTCTTTTCCTTTTGACGTTTGGACCACCGGAGGTTTGATGTTTTCGATCTTTCCATTATTAATAGGAATTTCCGCATTCGTTGTCACCTCGGTTTCACGGGCGACTACCTTAGGAGGAAGAGAAGAAGAGGTAGTCGGAGCCGTTGGTCCATCATATGAAACATCACTCCTAGTCGTGATTGCTTTTACATCGCCCCTCGGGTTAGCGATCGTGTTGCTTGGAAGAGTTCCCGAGCTCGAGGGTCGATCATTTAAACGCTTGTTAAGATCATTGATTTGAGTAGCTAATAACCTTGTTGTTTCTTCTTGTTTTATCATAAAAGCTTGTTGATTTTGAAGCAATTTTCTTAATCAACTCATCTGTGGGCGATTGATTTGGAATAACACCTTGATTTTGATTATTGAAATTTTGCCCACGGTTTTGAAAATTGCCATGATTCTGATTTCGATGATTAAAATTCCCATGATTAACATTTTGAAAATTCCCTTGAATCGGGGCTTGATTTTGATTCCCTTGAAAATTCCGATTTTGGTTAATCCCTTGGTTTTGAAAACCTTGATTTGTTCGATTTTGATTTTGATTAACTTGATGAGTATGGTTTTGCACATTATTATTATGACTCTGATTTTGGAAACCGGGTGGTCCAAGATAATTGTTCGAACGGTAGCTGAGAAGATTTCGATCTCCTTGAGGTGGGTAACCGTTGCCACCCATGTTTACAGCATACACATTCTCATGAGCATAGGCACCGGTTGCCGGACACTCGTAATACGGATGTGGACCACCACAAGTTTCACAACTCTGATTTGCAACATTCACTTGATGATTAGGTTTTGCAATAGACATAGCATCAACTTTCTTGTTAATGGCTGCTAGCATACTCATGATCTCATCATTAATTTTGCTACTAGCATTAGAAACTTGAGTTTTGTTTCTAGCCATTCTTACACGAGCCTTATTCTCAATAATCATGAAGGCTTCATTAGTGTTTCGAGTCAACAAGTTCCCACCCGCAGCAGAATTGAGTGAGTCTTGATCAGCTTGACACAACCCATTGTAAAAAGTATCAATTTGCTGTAAGGATGTGAACCCATGATTCGGACATTTTTCCAACAAATCTTTATATCGATCCCAAGCTTCGCTGAACGACTCATCGAAAGCTTGTTGGAATCGAAAGATTTGGGATCGAAGATTAGAAGTTTTAGAAGGAGGATAGAAATAATTCACGAACTTGGAAGCTAGATCGTTCCAAGTGTGAATCGAATTAAGTGGTTCCTTTTCCAGCCAAGTCCGGGCTGCCCCTTTAAGGGAGAAAGGAAACAATTTCAATTTCACCACATCGTAAGGGACTTGATTGATCTTAATGGTCTCAGCGATGTCGGTGAAATTTCTTATGTGAACATATGGGTCCTCGTGTTCAAACCCGTGAAAGGATATACTCGTGATTAGGTTGAGTAATCCGTGATTAATCTCAAATTGATTTGCAGTGATATCGGGAATCACGATGGCTCTCCTCACACCATTGAATGGTGATTGGAGTTGTTCCTCCATCGGACGTGGATCGAAAGCCGGTTGGGGTCCCATCGGTGGATCCCATTGTGTTGAGGACCACCCATCGGCGGGGGTCCCATGTTTTGTTCGTTCTGGTTCATTTCCTCGTTGTTGGGGAAATAAACCCGATGATTATGTCGTAAAACCCTCTCGGGGTTCGAGAATGGAGAAGTAAGACTTTCAGAAGTTGAACGGGTGTTCATATACCAAAAATAAAATGAAAAATAAAAAGGAAAAGAAAATCTTTTTTTATATTTTTGATTGGAATTATTTTTGGTTTTTTTAAATTTATTGAAAAACAAATCACAAAAAACTTTTATTCTTTTTTTTTTCAACCGTTACGTTAATCGTAACCGTTTCCTTCAAAACTACTCGCGACGAAATGGGAGAGAAGAGTATTTCTCTCTTCAGCTTGCAATTTAATGTCTAAGCTTTCGTATTTCCCGCTTATTCGGTTGTATAATTAAAGTAATCCGATTAACAACTAATTTCACGTGTTCTTATGTTGGTATGCTTTTGGTTTACAACGCCCCCTCTTCCATGAGGGAGTCGAGGCTATAACTTTCTTTTTGTATTTTTGAAAACACTTTTGGAAAAGTCTTTTTGTATTCGTAAGATAGAGGAAGGTTTTTCAAAACACAATTTTTAAGAACGAAATTCAAAAACTCACTTCAAACCTTCCCCGGCAGCGGTGCCAAAAATTAATTCACACAATTTTATATATATTATAATTCTAAGGATATCCGCTGGAAATACGGATTACCCGAGTCGTATCCCGTGAAGGAGTGAATGGAATCGTTGAAATTCGATTCGTGAAATCGTGTCGTGAAAAGTGGAGATTGTGAAAATTGTGAATGAGAAACTCAAATTATGAAAAGTAATCACAAATATTGCAGAAGGTACAAGCTATATATGCATAAATGATTTAGATCTAAAAACGGAAATTCAAACGCGATTCTAAAATCGTATCGTACGAATTAAAACGTAACTCTTAATGAAAAATTATCCTACAAATGTGAAATAATTTTCTAAAAATCTTAAACAACTAAAAATAATTTTGAGAAAAAGAAAAATATTTTTTTTTGACTTTCTATTTATTTTCTATGAATTTATTTCTATTTTTGTATTTTTCTAAATGAATTAAAAATAAGAGAAATTGTAAAAATTAAAGTGAAAATTACAGAATTGATTTTGAAAAATCTAAAATATCATAAAAGAATTTCCTAAAATATTTTTGAATTTTTTAAAGCTTTTTCTAATTTTTATTTGATTTTTATTTATTAAAAAGTATTAAAAAATGATTATTTAACTAAAATAAAAGGAGAAAAATAGTATAACTATTCAGAAAAATCTGAAAGAAATTAAAGAAAATATAAAATCATAAAAGGAACTTGAGAAAAAATTTTGAAATGAAAATAAGCTATAAAAGTGCTTAATGAGCTAAAAACAGCTTATCACAAGTGCTTATTTATAAGCACTTGTGACCAATCTAAGTGAAACTGAGAATCAAAGCCTACTAAACTCAAATGAACTCAAATATGATCAAGATAAGCACAGAAACTCATGGAATGGTCAATAAGCAGTTACAAAAAGCACTACAACAAGCAGTTATGATCTCAGAATAAGCCAGTGGTTCAAAATCACTACTGAGCACTAGAATAACTTCTAATTAACTCCTATGATGCAAATCTAACTCAGAAACTATCACAAATCAAACTTGCAAGCATAATCTGAATTGAGCTAAACTTGTTCCAAACAACTAATTAGCATGCTAGATTAAGCAGTTTCAATTAGCACTAAACTAGAAGATTAAAGGGGCAAACTCAAACTAGTACTACTGAGATTCTAAAAACTCCAAACACTCAATCAGAACTTATCACTTACTAACCTAGATGAAACCTAGAAAATCTCTTAAATCTGATGGAGCAGGACAGTCAAATGTTCGAACAGGTAACTTTGATCCAAAAGTTAAGTGAATAAATGAGTCTCAAATTGCAAGCTACTTGTTGTTCTCAACTGACAAGCTTCCAAACTTTACAAATCAACAAGAAAAATCTATTTCCAATCAATATTAAGCTCTGCAAATGATCTAAAAATCTATCTGAATTCTGAGTAAAAGAAACTTTTGACTATTTGATTTTAGAGCAAAGTTGACTAAATCTAAATTCTAACTGTCCTAGATGCCTAATTATGTTGTAATAAGCAGTTATGCAACTAATGTAAGCTACAATTACTAGATATGCAACTAATTAATGAATAAGCTACACTAAATCACAAGTAGTTAACTGTATTAGAAATTTAAAAAGCAACTTTGACTATTTCTAAATAACCTATTGAATTTATGCTAAATTTAACTATTATTAACCAAAAGTATCATGTCTATGCTAATCTTACTCAGTGAAATGCAATCAAGCACAGTCAAATAGCCTATGCCAAACATCCTTGCAGAAATAGATTATGAACTATTAGTGAAATAACAAACTGTTTTAATCCACAAATCAACCCTACAAACTCTATTCCTGATCAAATTTACCAAATGAAACTCAAATCTACAAGCAAATACAAAAAAGTCCACAGATTTCAAGTCATGCCTTGATCTCACAGATTTGAAGTAAATACACAATGAACAATGATTAGAGTAATCTATATTTGACAAATCTCAATCAATTACTTTCAACTATGATCAAACTTCACTAATGTAACAGTACACTACAAATTAGATCAAATTTAGACTAGAAATTAATAGCTGCAAACAGAAACTTAGAATTTAAAATAGTACTTACAAAGCTTTTCACCTCAGCTCAAAATAGAGGTGATTCACTATGCTAGCCTGTCTTTAGACAGGCCAAGTGCTTCCCTTACTCACTTGAACTATCAAATAACACCACTGATTAATCACCTCTCCATGACAGTTGACTTAGTTTGACTATTTTGGATTAATTGAGAGTAATAACGAAAAACAGATCTACCATAAGCTAGAAAGCTTAGATAGATTGTGTATAAGATGAACAAGCTTAATTTCAAGCTGAGCTAAGAAAAGGTAAACATATTTTTGAGTTTTTATTTATTTTCTGATTTTTATGCTTTTTGAATGATTAGAAAACTGAATTGAAATGAAATTATGTTTAAACTATGTAGCAACTGAGATTAAACTAAGTATAAAAGAGATAAGAGCTTTAACTAATTAGTGTAAAACAATAAGCTAAGAGGAATGAAAGAAAAACTAAATTTTATTGAAAACTTATATGAAATACAATACAAGGAAGCTAAACTAAATACAATTGGAAATAAAATTGAGCAGAGCTTCGCTGCTAAACTAACTACACTCCAAATGAGAAGGTGAGCATATCTATTTATACTACTAGAGAGAATGATCTAGAAATAGAAGCTACTTATTCCATGCTGGCAATCCATGTCAAATTGTGCTTCTTTTGAATGATTATAGCCCCTTAGATCACGATCCTATCAATCCCACCTCATGTGCACCCTTGGATCAATTGTAATGACGCGTTCAGACCAAACATTGCTTGCCACGTAGTCCCCTCGTGTGTTTGTTTGAGTCTGACACATCCTAACACCATCTGACACCTTCTAGAAGCACTTGATTGGACGCAATTACCCTTAATTGTTGTTATTTTGAGGGACGGGGTAATTAGGGTTCTTAGTAACTGGGTTTGGGTAAATTGGGGAAAAAAGGGGGCGGGTAACATATTTTATTATTGTTTGACTGAGGGAGTTGACCGGGTATATGGGGCGGGTTTGGTGTTGGTTTGGGCTTTTTGCCTTTTGGGCTTGTTGTTGGATTTGGATTTAAGTAAAAGGGTGGCTTTATTAATTTGTGTTTGGATCTGGTTTTGTATAGCAAAAATATCATAGGGACCATAAGTGTATTTTCTGAATTCATAAGGACCAATACTGCCATTTTTGTAAACTTGATCCAAGGGCTACTTTTGACATCCTTTGAATACTTGAAGTACATTAGTTGGCATTTCATCAAAAATCTCTTCAAAGGGTTAATTTTTACAAGTGATGAAACTTTAGGGACTAAAAGTGACAATCTCTTCAAACTTAATCCAGGGATCATTCTTGACACTTTTACTTTCCCAAGGATTTTTGAGCATTTCTTTGACTTTTCAGATTCCAGCCTTGACTTTCTGACTCGTTTCGTCTTTTTGTGAAATATCCGTACCTGCACATTCACAATCACAAAAACACACATTCTTTGACATTTTGGGTTAGTTTTTGGATTATTAAGCCTCATTTTGGTAAAGAAAATGTGAGTGAATTAGCACTCACCAGCAACAAGAATAAATGTTGTTTTCTAAAAGCAGGAGTTTATGTGGTATTTGTTATTTACAATTTAAGATTAGATATTTTATAAAGTTTTGGGTTAATAACTTCTATTAACCAATCACAATATAACGTTACGTTCAACCCTCACTAAATTACCTTTTTTCCCCCTATTTACACCAATTTTTTATAATTTGTTTTTTACATCAAATTACATAATCGAGTTTAATAATATTTTAAACTTAACCACTAAAATTTCAAAAATAACCCATCCTATTTTGTTTTTACTTTTTTCTTTTACAATTAGTCATGTTCTTTTATACATGTTCTTAATAGGACTAAAAATTAAAGAATGTTGACCAAAAAACTCAATTTTGACTTTTCAATGTCAAATAGAAGGACTCAATTATGAAACACCCATTTTCAAAGTTTTATTTTCCATTATATTTAGTTATACCATGACTTACAATTGTTTATATAAATATGTATAATAAAAGTATACATGTACATAAAAGCACGATAGAAATTAAAGCCAAGCTATTAAAGTTTTGAGCTCAACTCATTATGTTATTTGAGCTCATTTATTAGGCTTGGACTCGGGTTCAACCTTGATAAAACTCGAACTTGAAAACGAGTTGCGTAATAAAAACTTGACTTGTCTACGACCCTTCCCGTAGATAGGCGGTGCATAGAAGGTAACCTAAAGTATATAAATGAACAAAAAAAACCAACAAAAACCAACTTTTTTTAACGTGTCCATGAGTTCTTCCCAAACCTTGTAATTTCCCTCTTTTTCTTATTCATCATCAAAATTGTGATTGCTTTTAAATTCCCTCAAATTCATCATATCAGGTATCGCCAACATTTTTAATTTTAATTCTCGTTTATCATCGTATGCATACAACCCTAATAGCTTAAAAAACCCTTTATTTATGTACTTTAATTCATTGACCAAATTAGACCTTGTTAATTGCACCAATTTGAAGCCCAAACATAATTTATTAAGGGTGCGTTTGGTATGCTCGCATGAATGACAATGGGTATGAGTTTGATAGTAGTGGTGGGTCCCTCACCTATGAAAGATCCATACCTATGTCTCTTGATGTATATGGAGTATAAATTATATTTATCATTCATTACCATAGTGATGAGCCTCATCATCTTAAACAAACACCTTGAATAACTTTCATAGTCATAGCCTCATTCCCATAGTGTGATACCGAATGATGCATGGGAATTGCACCAGGCTTTACCTCTCGAGGGATCTCGAGAAGCTTACAACCCCCACCAGACAGTGTACCTGATCGTTGTAGTATAGTATAGTGACAAGTACCGGGGGATTGATCGTTCAACTCAGGAATAGTGTCGCTAGGATTAGAAAGCCTAAAAACTAGGTCTAGAGGTGAGGGATGATTCTTTTTGTATTTTTTTATATTTTATAAAAGCAATTAAAATCTCGGGTTTTGGAAGAGTGGGCGGAATTAGTTGCTAATCAACTAACCCAATAACTAAAGATGCAATCAAAATAAAATAACAAAAATATAAATAAAGCTAATTAAACTAGTGGTGTGAACAATAAATGGGAGAATTGTGTTTACTTAGATTTCATTACTCCCTAGATATCTTTTACAGGTTAATTGTTTGTAATAGTTGCATGGATGACGGGTTATATTCCTTCATACCAATCGTGGGGTGGCGTACGTACTTCCCCAACTCTATAAGCTCCTACTTCACTCCTATGTCGAGCCTGCAAGAAGCTCCTAACATGGGATCACTAGAATTCGCTCATGCATTAAATACAACCATAAAAACCTAGTACGCATTGGTTCATGCTTCTTAAGACGTTCAAGCAAGTTACACTATGGAAGTCTGCCAGTTTTCTTAAGCCTAACATCTAAATCATTCATCCATTACAACTATAAGCAATCAATCAACCTATAATCAACATCTAGGTTTCACTACATCTAAGCAAACACACAAGAGATCTAGCCTAGCATGTTAAAATCAAGACAAGCGTAAGATATATTCAAACAACACATAGACATATTGAATGAATTGAAAGGATACTTATCTTAATTGAACATGAAAGGATTCAAGGGGTGAAAACCCTTGAAAATACTGTTAAAATCGTCCTAGGGTTTATTCAAGTCGTCCCTAAAATTCTCCTCTCCTTATGAATGAAAATTACAAAAGTATATATAGATTTTCTAAGGTGATGGCGTCAAGAACAAAATTCTGACGCCGTCAACCCGCCGCCCATAATAAAATCGGATTGCCTAGATCCAGATCTGACGCCGTCAAGAGTGTTTTTCTTCTGGGCCGTCAAGAGTAAAGGGACCGTGACGGCCTATGGTGACGCCGTCACGCCCTAGTGTAAAAACATTCTGGATCGTCATGGACTCTACCCTCTTCACCTCTTGTTTTCCTCTTGACGCCGTCATTAAGGAATTGGTGACGCCGTCAGGTACTGTTCCCAGCAAGGAAAATTAAGACTTTGCCGTTTTCTTCACTTTTATGCTCCAAAAACGTCCGAAATGCTTCCTTTTCCAGAATTCACTCCAAAAGTACCTAAAATCACAAAAGGAACGATTTTGGGCAATATTTGATCAAATAAATTCAATTCCGGGCATAAATGACCCCCTAAAAACGGATCATTTTTCGCCTCATCATATACCCTTACACTTGAGATTTGCTTGTCCTCAAGCAAATGCGCTTATATTCTAATCAAAATACAAGTTAGGGGTCATTTAACACTAATATAAAAGTAATTACAACAAATAATCGTTCCGTTAAAGACCAAAGATAAGCACGAAGGTCATATACTAGCACCTCACAAATAGTGTTTAGATACTCACATCTCTCGGGTGTAATAAAGTATATATCACAATATGGGAATGGAAAACATCTCTCACTACCTGTCATAACAAAATAGATTACCATAGGCTTGGGAAAGGATCAAACCTCCACCACATGGCGTAAGCACTTAGGATAAACTATCAAAGAGGTCTTTTAAAGGGTTATAACGTTAGGTTTAGGGATATGGAACACACGGTTTTGTTGGATAAAGGCAATCTTTACTGGTGGCGAGTTAATAATCTTGGTTAATTACATGTACAATATGGCGTTGCTAAGCCAAGACTAGACTCGACTTAAGCTAATAAATGAAAAATAACAAAAACATAAAATAAACGGGATGGTAGTCCGTATGTTTTTTCTCTTTTCTTTTTTTTTTCTATATATTTTTTTTCTTTTCTTTTTCTTAATTTTTCGATTTTTTTTTTTTTTTTTTTTTTTTTTTTTTTTTTTTTTTGCATACACTCTTACCCTACCATCCAAAATAATACATCATAGGGAATCAACATTCCCCTTACACTTGAATTTTTACATACTTTACAATAAACTAATCTAATGACTCGAATCAAGATAATCAAAACACTTGAAGTACTTTTAAGATTAACGCACATATGGGGGTAATAATATGATGTTCTTCCCCATTACTCCAAAACAATAGTACTTTACTGATGCGTGGGAATCACACCTTGCTTTACCTCTCGAGGGATCTCAAGAAGCTTACAACCCCCACCAGGCAGTGTACCTGATCGTTGTAGTATAGTATAGTGACAAGTACCGGGGGATTGATCGTTCAGCTTAGGAATAGTGTCGCTAGGATTAGAAAACCTAATTAATAGTTCTAGAGATGAAAGATGATTATTTTTGTGTTTTTATATTTTATGAAAGCAAGTAAAATCTCGGGTTTTGGAAGAGTGGGCGGAATTAGTTGCTATTCAACTAACCCAAAGCTATTATATAATTAATTTAAACTAATGAAAATGAAATTAAACTAAGGTTGTGAGCAGTGGTTGGAGAAATTGTGTTTACTTAGACTTCATTACTCCCTAGATATCTTTTACATGTTAATTACTTGTTACACTTGTATGAATGACGGGTTGTATTCCTTAATACCATTCGTGGAGTGGCATACATAACTCCCCAACTCTATGAGCTCTTATCTCCTCCTACACCATGACCCAGCACAACTATAGGGATTGTAAACAGTGGCTCATGCATTAAA
Organism: Artemisia argyi; assembly: GCA_030686995.1. Lineage (NCBI taxonomy): Eukaryota > Viridiplantae > Streptophyta > Magnoliopsida > Asterales > Asteraceae > Artemisia > Artemisia argyi. The sequence goes on along the minus strand of CM060708.1, from coordinate 245,431,512 downwards.
TACAACCAATAAAGACCTAGTACGCCTCGGTTCATGTTTCTTAAGACGTTCAAGCATGTTACCATTTGGAGATCTGCCAGTTTTCTTAAGCCTAACATATAAATCATTCATTCAAAACAAGAATAGACAAGTAATCAACACATAATCAACATCTAGGTTTCATTAGATCTAAGCAAACACAAGAGAGATCTAGCCTAGCATAGTAGAATTAAGATAAGAACAAAAGATAAACAACCAACACATAGACATATTGATTGAATTAAGAGTATACTTATCTCAATTACAATGCAAGGTCTCAAGGGTTTGGAACCCTTGAAAAACCTGTAAAAGAGGCACCAAAATCGTCTTTAGGGTTTCACCAAAACTTCTCTTTTTAATGAAAAAAACTAGAAAACTATATATAGGAAAATCGTTCTGACGGCGTCAAGAGTTGATTCTGACGCCGTCACCTCGCCGCCAAATACTTCCTCGGACGGCCTTGATCCACTTGTGACGGCCTATGTGACGCCGTCACCACCCACGGTAAATTATTCTTGGCCACTTTGACGCCGTCACCTCTCCATCTGACGCCGTCACCAGCTACGGTAAATTATTCTCCATGTCTGACGCCGTCAAGAAGCAAGTCTTGACGCCGTCACCTTGTATTTTCAGCTTGGATTTTTGGTACTTTGCCGTTTTCTTCACTTTATGCTCCAAAAACGTCCAAAATAGCCTCTTTTCCAGAATTCACTCTCCAAACACCTAAAATCACAAAAGGAACGATTTAGGGCAATATTTGATCAAATAAAGTCGGATTCGGGCTTAAATGACCCCCTAAAAACGGATCATTTTTCGCCTCATCATATACCCTTACACTTGAGATTTGCTTGTCCTCAAGCAAATGAGCTTTTATTCTACTCAAAAGACAAGTTAGGGGTCATTTAACACTAATATAAAAGTAATTACAACAAATAATCGTTCCACTAAAGACCAATAGACAAGCACGGAGGTCATACACAAGCACCTCACAAATAGTGTTTAGATACTCACATCTCTCGGGTGTAATAAAGTAATATAACATTATGGAAATGGAAGATATCTCTCACTACCTGTCATAGCAAAATAGATTACCATAGGTTTGGGAAAGGATCAAACCTCCACCACATGGCGTAAGCACCTAGGATAAACTATCAAAGAGGTCTTTTAAAGGGTTATAACGTTAGGTATAGGGATATGAATTACACGGTTTTGTTGGATAAATGAAGTTTTACTGGTGGCGAGTTAACAATCTTGGTTAATTACATGTACAAGATGGCGTTGCTAAGCCAAGACTAGACTCGACTTAAGCTAATAAATAAAAAATAACAAAAACATAAAATAAACATAGAATAAAAACGGGATGGTAGTCCGTATGTTTTTTTTATTTTATTTTATTTTTTTTTTCTTTTTCTTGATTTTTTCGATTTTTTTTTTTTTTTTTTTTTTTTTTTTTTTTTTTTTTTTTTTTTTTTGCATACACTTTTACCCTACCATCCAAAATAATACATCATAGGGGATGAGAATTCCCCTTACACTTGAATCTTTACATACTGTACATTAAACTAATCTAATGACTCGAATTAAGAAAATCAAAACACTTGGAGCACTTTTAAGATTAACGTACATATGGGGGTAATAAGTGATGTTCTTCCCCATTACTCCATAAAATAAGTACTTACCCATGAGTCCCAATCGTCCCAAAACAATATGTACAAGGATATGACTCGACTTAGCAACCATGTAATCAATTAGAAAGTTAACTTAGGGTTTAACAAATAACAATAATGCACTAAAAATGAGCGCATACACGGAAGGCTAAGGCGATTTGGGTGTACATTTAAGTGGGGTGTAACAAATTCTTCCTTTAAGTAAAATGCTTAAAGTTAGAAACGAAAAGATAGGCTCGGAGGGGTGTACTAGGGGTATCGTGTACTAAAAATGAGTACAACGCTAAGGGTGTGGGAAAAATTAGTTGACTTAACTAGCCAAGTAATATGACTTAAATGGTCAAGTAATCATGATACGGGTTTAACACAAGGGTGATCCTAATGCCTCTTATCATGTAGTAAATCCTACCACACGAATGTAGTCTCACTCGCGGTCTCGGGATGCATCACTAACGCAAGTTCTAGAATCTAAATGCTACCGGTACACTCATAAGCACCAATAATAAATGCTTTTCCTATCAAATCTAAAGGCGAACCTCACATTTTTGGGTGGAAAATTTTTCTGAATATACGGTTATGTGCTAGTCATACAACCTCCTATCCATGAGACGCTTGCTATTGCTAAAGTTTCACTCCTAAATGTTATAAAAAATTTCAAATTTGGCGCTAAAATTACACTAACAAGTATTTCTCATAGTTTTATTACTCATCTACTATCAAACAAAACAAACTCAAGCGAAAGTGCATATGTAAGGTATCATCTTTTTACCCTCCCCTTACACTTAAGATGAACATTGTCCCCAATGTTCAAGTAAAGAATGTAAAAGTTAAAAAGTAAAGAGAATGAAATCAAATACTCCCCTGATTCGCTCGGTATGGATTTTAGTTGGCCAGGTTAAATCTTCTTCCAAGAAAACGAACAATCAAAGCTTCCCTTCCAGAATATAAATCATCTTCTTGTCACAAATAACCTGCAAATCCTGACAAAAGTAGACAAGGCAACCTCGCGTAAAATCGGCGGCATCCTATATAAGTTACTAAATCCTAGAAAACAAAGTAAGATATAATGCTTGTGGAATGAAGTTTGCAGATTTCCTGGAGATTATAAAACTTCATAATTCACAAAAACTATAAGACTCCGTTAGAAAAACAAAACCGGTAAAATTTCCAGATTTTAACTCCTGACGCCGTCAAGAGCAAACCCTGACGCCGTCAGAATGGACCTGCAGAAATTCTTATGTTAAGTTTCCGGAAAATTTCTGGAAAAACTTTGTCCTACTTCCTGGAAAATCCTGCAAAACTTCATTATGACTCAATACAAGCATTTGACTCTAACAAATACGAATATACATGTTCATTAAATATTGTGGAGAATCATGATCGGTTTGTTTCTTAAAAACATATTTGGGGTTTCCCCTTACACTTATCTTTTGCAAAAATACCTTTAGGTTGAAGTTAAGACTAGGCTAAACAACATAATAAAGTATTTCCATTTTTTAGTAGAGAAACATGATCAACCAACAATAAAAATAAAACATGCATACGGAAGCAAATAACAATCAAACAAATAAAAATCACACAAAACATGGGTTGCCTCCCAAGAAGCGCTTTTCTTTATTTACGAGTCTTGTAGCTAGACTCAAAGTCAAGGGTTAACGTGTATCGCTTATGCTCACGTAACCAAGTGTGAGCCATCTAATAGTCGCCTCATCTTTCTTGTATTCGTCTCCTAACTCTAAGCACCCGCGATAATATCTTTTATTCTTTTCATACGTGTACTTAAGTCCTTTTCTCTTATCATTCTCACTTAGTATTTCCATAGGCGGATACCTACTACACTTTTCCATGGAGAAATCCTTGAACCTATGGTGTGTGCGGGGCATTTGATAAACAAATTCTTCATCCCCATCCGAGAATGTAATTAACCCTTCTATGAGTTTTTCATCGAGGTTGGTCAACCGTTTGAAAGGTTTTCCAAACACAACTTGGGTCAATTTATCATCAGTAAATTCTCCTAGATTCTCCATAACCATGAATTCAACAAGATAAACCAAACTTCCTACAAACACATGTAATGGTATTGCCCTAGCCACAATGTTTTCTCCTTTGTATTCTAACTCATCCACCATGATTTTATTGTATTCATTACGTGAGATTATGTTCATGGGAAGAGATGAGTTGAGATAGGCGTTAAAGCTCTTAAATCCAATCTTACAAGGGAATTGCATGTTAAATGAACTATCACACTCAATCCTAGTTCTAGGGTCAACATACCTAAGAGGGTTTACTTCTTCTTCCATTCTATCCTCATTAATCACATCACCATCATCAAGATCCTCATCGGAGTCTGAATAGTAAAAAGGACTAGCCCTATGGTCATCATCATGATCAGACTCTTCTAACTCAGAATTATTGTCAAAGTGGTGGTTGGGTGACAGGTTAGGTGGGTTCTCATTTTCTGCTAAAGGAAGTGGGACGGGCATTTGGAAAATCCTACGACGAAAAACACGAATAACAGGAATCGAGCGATCAATGTTATTGTTATCCATCGAAATTGTTTACGAACAAAGAACACAAAGAAATAAGATAGACTAAAGAAGACCTAAAAATAAAAATAAAAATCTTACTAGAAAGGAATCTAGCAAGTAGACCTAATAAAAAGAAATCCTAACCTAGACAATAACTATTCCCCGGGCTGCGGCGCCAAAAACTTGATGCGTGGGAATCGCACCTTGCTTTACCTCTCGAGGGATCTCGAGAAGCTTACAACCCCCACCAGGCAGTGTACCTGATCGTTGTAGTATAGTATAGTGACAAGTACCGGGGGAGTGATCGTTCAGCTTAGGAATAGTGTCGCTAGGATTAGAAAACCTAATTAATAGTTCTAGAGATGAAAGATGATTATTTTTGTGTTTTTATATTTTATGAAAGCAAGTAAAATCTCGGGTTTTGGAAGAGTGAGCGGAATTAGTTGCTATTCAACTAACCCAAAGCTATTATATAATTAATTTAAACTAATGAAAATGAAATTAAACTAAATTAAACTAAGGTTGTGAGCAGTGGTTGGAGAAATTGTGTTTACTTAGACTTCATTACTCCCTAGATATCTTTTACATGTTAATTACTTGTTACACTTGTATGAATGACGGGTTGTATTCCTTAATACCATTCGTGGAGTGGCATACATAACTCCCCAACTCTATGAGCTCTTATCTCCTCCTACACCATGACCCAGCACAACTATAGGGATTGTAAACAGTGGCTCATGCATTAAATACAACCAATAAAGACCTAGTACGCCTCGGTTCATGTTTCTTAAGACGTTCAAGCATGTTACCATTTGGAGATCTGCCAGTTTTCTTAAGCCTAACATATAAATCATTCATTCAAAACAAGAATAGACAAGTAATCAACACATAATCAACATCTAGGTTTCATTAGATCTAAGCAAACACAAGAGAGATCTAGCCTAGCATAGTAGAATTAAGATAAGAACAAAAGATAAACAACCAACACATAGACATATTGATTGAATTAAGAGTATACTTATCTCAATTACAATGCAAGGTCTCAAGGGTTTGGAACCCTTGAAAAACCTGTAAAAGAGGCACCAAAATCGTCTTTAGGGTTTCACCAAAACTTCTCTTTTTAATGAAAAAAACTAGAAAACTATATATAGGAAAATCGTTCTGACGGCGTCAAGAGTTGATTCTGACGCCGTCACCTCGCCGCCAAATACTTCCTCGGACGGCCTTGATCCACTTGTGACGGCCTATGTGACGCCGTCACCACCCACGGTAAATTATTCTTGGCCACTTTGACGCCGTCACCTCTCCATCTGACGCCGTCACCAGCTACGGTAAATTATTCTCCATGTCTGACGCCGTCAAGAAGCAAGTCTTGACGCCGTCACCTTGTATTTTCAGCTTGGATTTTTGGTACTTTGCCGTTTTCTTCACTTTATGCTCCAAAAACGTCCAAAATAGCCTCTTTTCCAGAATTCACTCTCCAAACACCTAAAATCACAAAAGGAACGATTTAGGGCAATATTTGATCAAATAAAGTCGGATTCGGGCTTAAATGACCCCCTAAAAACGGATCATTTTTCGCCTCATCATTTACCCATGAGTCCCAATCGTCCCAAAACAATATGTACAAGGATATGACTCGACTTAGCAACCATGTAATCAATTAGATAATTAACTAAGGGTTTAAACAAATAACAATAATGCACTAAAGATGAGTGCATACACGGAAGGCTAAGGCGATTTGGGTGTACATTTAAGTGGGGTGTAACAAATTCTTCCTTTAAGTAAGATGCTTAAAGTTAGAAACGAAAAGATAGGCTCAGAGGGGTGTACTAGGGGTTTCATGTACTAAAAATGAGTACAACGCTAAGGTGTGGGAAAAATTAACTGACTTTACTAGCCAAGTAATATGACTTAAATGGTCAAGTAATTATGATACGGGTTTAACATAAGGGTGATCCTAATGCCTCTTATCATGTAGTAAATCCTACTACACGAATGTAGTCTCACTAGCGGTCTCGGGATGCATCACTAACGCAAGTTCTAGAATCTAAATGCTACCGGTACACTCATAAGCACTAATAGTGAATGCTTTTCCTATCAAATCTAAAGGCGAACCTCACATATTTAGGTGGAAAATTTTTCTGAATAGTACGGTTTTGTGCTAGTCATACAATCTCCTATCCATGAGACGCTTGCTAAGGCTAAAGTTTCACTCCTAAATGTTGTAAAAAATTTCAAATTTGGCGCTAAAATTACACTAACAAGTATTTCTCTTAGTTTTATTACACACCTACCATCAAACAAACAAACTCAAGTGAAAGTGTATCCTATAAGGTATCATCATTTACCCTCCCCTTACACTTAGGATGAACATTGTCCCCAATGTTCAATTAAAGAATGTAAAAGTGAAATAGGTAAAAGAATGAAAACAAATACTCCCCTGATTCGCTCGGTGTGGATAGTGTGGTAACAAGGTTAGATCTTCCTCCAAGAAAATGAACAATCAAAGCTTCTCTTCCAGAATATAAATCATCTTCTTGTCATAAATAACCTGTTAAACCTGAGAAAACAAACAAGGCAACCTCGCGTAAAATCGGCGGCAATCTATATATGCTAACAAATCCTAGAAAGCAATGTAAGATATAATGCTTGTGGAATGAATGTCTGCAGATTTCCTGGAGTTTATAAAACTAAAGAATTAACAAAAACTTTAAGACTCCGTTAGAAAAACAAAACTAGCAAAATTTCCAGAATTTTACACATGACGCCGTCAGGAATTAATTCCTGACGCCGTCAGAAGTGATCTGCAAAAATTCTTACATTAAGTTTCCGGAAAATTTCTGGAAAAACTTATGTCCTACTTCCTGGAAAATCCTGCAAAACATCATTATGACTCGATACAAGCATTTGACTCTAACAAATACGAATATACATGTCCATTTAGTATTGTGGAGAATCATGATCAATTTTGTTTCTTAAAAACATATTTGGGGTTTCCCCTTACACTTATCTTTTGCGAAATACCTTTGGATGAAGTTAAGACAAAGCCAAACGACAAAATAAAGTATTTTCACTATTTTATTTTTGAAACATGATCTACCAACAATAAAAATAAAGCATGCATACGGAAACAAATAACAATCAAACAAATAAAAATCACACAAAGCATAGGTTGCCTCCCAAGAAGCGCTTTTCTTTATTTACGAGTCTTGTAGCTAGACTCAAGGTCATGGGCTATTACGTGACCTCATCCTTGGTCTCACTTTCTAGGTCATCTCCTATATTAGTTTTGTATTCTGGACCTAGTTGCAAGCATTCTTTGTAGAAATCAAGTATTTTATTCATAACATACTCTACTCCTCTACGTCTATCCTCATCATTCCTATAGTAGACCGCTTGTTTGTTTTCCTTTTCTATGTTTGATAGGAGGCGGTATTGTTCAATCTTATAGGGCATTTGGTAAGCAATCTCATCATTCTCTTCCTTGAATCTAACTATCCCTAGAGTCGGATCATAACTCATCTTAGAGGCCTCAACGAACGGTTTTCCAAACACTACTTGACTTAAGCAATCATCTATCACTGGACGAGTATCCTCCACTATCACAAAGTCGGTCTCATAAGTGAAGTTTCTAACAATCACATACAATCCTTTCACTCTTCCTACAAAATTACTTATCAAATTCTTATTGGGCATCATCCTATAACCAAGTTGTTTCTTCATTACCCAATTATAATAAGTCCTAGTCATGATGTTTATAGGAGACCTAGGATCGATATAAGCTTTCCATACATGCATATGCCCAATGTTGCATGGTATGTTGATGTTAGAGGGATCACCTACTTTAATAAGGGGTGAACCAAGGATAAGTGGTGTCTCGGGATCATTGAATAAATCCTTGTGATATTCCCGTTCTTCCTTGGTGGGCAACTTATCAAAGTACTCTTCTACATTTTCTACTTCCTCTAACTTTTCTCCCTTATTGACCTCAACTTCCTTAATTTCATTCCTAGTCTCGGTTTCTACCCCAACTTCATCCTTGTCACTTTCTTCTATATCCTTATCTACTGGCTTAATGGTGACAACATTGACAAAGTGGACGTGTTTGGATGACGAGGGGTCCTTAATTTGGATTCCGCTATTGGGATCCCTAGTGTCCTTCCTAGGTGTAGTCAACGCTTGGTTGTTGAGGGCCTTCAACAAGTTGTCATTCTTATTGGTCATCTCCGTTTGTTGTTGATTGAATTCGGTTTCAAACTTAACTATGCGAGCTTCTTGAGATGCCATAAACTTGGTGTGGAAAACTAGAAGGGGGGTTGAATAGTTTTACGTCTTTTTAATTAGTTGTAAAAATAGTTTTAGTGTTTACTTAATTTTAAAACTTAGATTCGATAATATGTGATCTCAAGTATTGCACAATACAAACAAATATCAATACGAAATATATAACAATGATAAGTAATGAAATAAGTAAGAGATGGAAAGATCAAACCGCGAGACAAGAGATTTATAGTGGTTCCGCTACAAGGACACCTTCCTTGCCCTACTCCACTCCCCGAGCACCTAACTCGAGAGTTTTCTTCACTATATCAACAAGCTCCCTTATGGCGGAGAAAACCTTACACACCAATTTACACACCAATATACACACCAATTTACACACCAATTTACACACCAATAATCACACCACAACACCTTCACACCTAAGTCACAACTTCTACACACCTTCTTCAAATCAATCTACTTCACAACTAACTACTTCAACTCTATCTTCTTCACACCAATAGATTTCCTAGCTTTTCTTCTTCACACCAAGCTATCAACTAATCACACAATCTATATCTAACACAACTATCTACAAGCAAATATTCACAACAATCTTCACAAAGAATATGTAAATAATCTTGATGATACACCAACAACTTGGATGTGGAGATCACAACAAGTTGTAATACTTCTTGTCTAGGAAGATAGAAGTATTCTTCTCTTGCACTTGAGAGGATGGAAATTGGATCACTTTGAAACAAAGAACACTTATGATCAAAGGATGAGAGAATAGAGAAATAGATCTAGATCAGAAAGTTTAGAAGTGCAAAAGGTGAAAAAAATCTGAGGGATGAATCAGTATTTAAAGGGGGGGGGGGAAATACTGTTCTGGAGCGTGCCGGTCCCCTTAATTGTAGGCCGGTCTCCTTAATGATTAAGGGGGCCGCCTAGTAAAATTAAGGGGGCCGCCCTCCTGAACGTTTCAAAAGTTTTTCTGGATAAAATTTGCCCTTTTTGGTTGGAAATTTGAAATCATATTTTTGTGGTTTAATAAAGCTATACCAAAAATGATTTACAAATATATATAAAATGTTAAAATCATTTTATATAATGTTATGTATTAATATAAAATTTCCTTTGATCATGAAATGTAATAAACTTTTTGTTTATTCATACCTTAAGTGATATGGAAGCAAAGACAAGTATTAAGCACCAAAAACTTGTTTATGTCATAAGTTTTAGATTAATGAGTTTATGCTTTGTAATCATCAAAACATAGAGACATTGTTAATATGCTAACAATGTTTTAAGACATTATTTATGTCAACAATCTCCCCCTTTTTGATGATTACAAAACCTTAAACTCATGAGGTCTAAAACATAATTTTTAGACAAGAATTTAGAGTTTAACATTCTCTTCTCCCCCTTTTTGTAAAATCAAAAAGGTAAATGCTCCCCCTTGATGTAAACTCCCCCTCATTTGAGAGTATCAAAGGAATGAGCTATGGAAGTCTTGGCTACACAAAATATTAGAAAAGAACAAGGCACATATATATGCAAAGCAATAGTTATAAAAATAGATTCATTCAAGCATCATAGAAAACATTTTAATATGCTTAAGGCATATTAATCATAATAAAACAAAAGGAAGGACATAGTCCTATATAGCCTAAAGAAGCACTTGGACTTGCTTGCAACTCATAGTTGATTGTGTTATTTGCTTGAATGGAAACATAAGCATAAAGCTTAGATGTTTGATTGAGAGGGATATGGGGTGGAGTATGGAGCAGAAGAGGTGGATCTCACGATGTTGTATCGTGTTAAGGGTGGTATTGGATGATTACGAGTGAGAAGATATTCAATCCAAGAAATATCTTCACTCAAGTAGAGGATTTTGTTTTTGAAGGAATAGGCAACAAGGGCAAAAGTGAGTGTGGTTGGTAACTTGATCCAAATTGAGAGAGTGGGGAAGGCAATTTTCATAGGGTGATGATGGAGGTTGCCCTTTGTTGCGTTGTGCAAGATGCATAGCAAGGAGATCACTAAGATCATGGATTTGGTTTATTTCATCACGGAACTTTTGCTTTTCCGTGGCAATGTGAAGAGGATCATAGGTTTGGTATGGATGTGTTGGATTTGTGTAGTTGGAATTGTAGTTTGATAGTTGATCAAACTTGTATGGATCATTATAAGTGGTTGGAGGTTGAGATGTGTAGTTTGGCTTGAAGGAAGATGGTTGGCCAATGTTGTATGGTTTGTAAAGAGGATCAAATGAATGACCTTGTGGGTTTGAGGTAAAGTTTGGGAAGTAAGAAGTTGGAGGTGTTGAATGACTTCCAATCTCATTGGTTATGATGGATTTGTTTCGAGGGCTTTTTCTTCGCCAAACGGGTCTTTCCGTCATCCTTGCTAGCCTTGAGGCTTTTGATTTTGGTTTGTTTGGAGAGTTCATGATGGGATGAATGGATAGTTTTGAGGATTGGGGATATTTATAGTGTAAGATTTGTGTGTTTAAGGATGGATAAGGTTTGTTTGGAAGATTGGGACAAAGTGTGTTGGTTAAAATTGGGAAATGTAGGTTGAAATGGGCTAAAAAGCAGAAAAGATTCTGTAAACCCGACCATCAGATGGCCGGTCCCCTTAATTAGGGGGCGGTCCCCTTAATAATTAAGGGGGCCGCCTTACATAATTAAGGGGGCCGTCCATCTGGTGATTTCCAGGTTGCCAAAATTGGGTTTTTGGCAGAAAATTTTCAGAAAGGTTATGTGTTTGGATTAGAGTTCAAGCAAGTTCAATTCTCTTAGGCAATATAGAATCTAATCTAATTAAGATATGGCATGCATGCAAGAGGACACATAATCAACACATTATAAGCAATAGGAGGTAAGTAAAGGCAAGCACACTTAAGTTTCCTAAGGCACCTATCTTAGATAAAAGGCAAAGGCAATTAGTGAGTGAAAAGCTAGTGATGGATCAAGATGACATCATTATTAAGGAATTTGTCCTAGTGAGTGTCTATATGCAACAAATGTGGAGTTGTGATTGTTTCGACTCCTAGATGCACAACGAAATAACGATCCTAAGAAACAATCCAAATGATCTCCTTGATTCAATTTTTGCTCGATCATGAATGTCAAAGACATATATTAGATTATATACCTTGACAATTTATGTGTGAGTTTATGCATGATTTTGAAAGACAATATTTTTTTTACACTTTGTCAACAATGCAAGGAAAATGATCTTCATGTGATTCCTAGATTGTGAGAATAATTTTTAGAAAGAATTGATTGAGTTTTACAAAAAGGTTTATGCAAAGAAAATGAATCTTCTCAATCTTTAATTTTGTGCGAAATAGATTCCTAGACTCAGAAAAGGTGAAATGAAAAAAAAAAAAAAAAAATTTCATGCAAGTATAAATTTGAATTAATTCAATATAATTTAGTCAACTTGTTCCATCATTCCTAATCCTAAACGCAAGTGGTTGAATAATTCACGCTTAAGGGGTTTTGTGAATATATCCGCAATGTTGTCTTCCGATGCAACCTTTTCTATAGATATATTTCCTTTTTGTACATTATCCCTAAGAAAATGGTGACGTATTTCTATGTGTTTAGTCCTAGAGTGTTGCACCGGATTTTTACTTAAATCTATTGCACCTTTGTTATCGCACATAATGGGGACATTTTCTAACCTAATGCCATAGTCTACGAGAGCTTGTTTCATCCATGGTGCTTGTTGACATGCCTTTCCGGCGCTTACATATTCGGCTTCGGTTGTAGAAATAGCAAGAGCGGTTTGCTTCTTCGAAAACCAAGACGTTAGACAACATCCCATAAACGTGCAAATACCGCTAGTGCTCTTTCTATCTACGTAGTCTCCCGCATGATCCGAATCCGCATAGACAATGGTTTCTATGCCGGATTCCTTAGGATACCATAATCCTAAGTGTATAGTGCCTTTAATTTATCGGAAGATACGCTTAACCGCTTCTAGGTGAGAGGTTTTGGGATCCTCTTGAAAACGGGCACAAAGGCAGACACTAAACATGATATCGGGTCTACTTGCCGTCAAGTATAGTAAACTACCTATCATTCCTCTATACTTGGTGTTATCTACGGACTCACCTTCATCGTCCTTTGTGAGCTTTACCTCCGTAGACATGGGTGTTTTCATGGGTTTTGAGTCTTCTAGGCCAAATTTCTTAAGCATTTCCTTAATGTACTTAGATTGGTTAAAGAATATTCCATCTTCTAATTGTTTTATTTGTAATCCTAGGAAGAAGTTAAGTTCACCCATCATACTCATCTCAAACTCATCATGCATGATTTTGGAAAATTCATCACACATGTCTTGACAAGTCGATCCAAATATAATGTCATCAACATATATTTGAACAATGATGAGATTAGGGTCTTTCCTTTTAGTGAAAAGAGTGTTATCTACCATTCCCATGGAATAATCATGTTTAATAAGAAAAGCTTTTAATCGATCATACCAAGCTTTGGGAGCTTGTTTGAGTCCATACAAAGCTTTCTTTAACTTATAAACATAATCAGGTTTTGCGAAGTCAATGAATCCTGGAGGTTGTGCCACATATACCTCCTCATTGATAAAACCGTTAAGGAATGCACTTTTCACATCCATTTGGAATAACTTAAAATCTAGGGTGCAAGCATAGGCAAGTAATATCCTAATTGATTCTAGTCTAGCTACGGGGGCATAAGTTTCATCATAATCAATTCCTTCTTGTTGATTATAACCTTGGGCAACTAACCTAGCTTTATTCCTAGTAACTATTCCATTCTCGTCTAACTTGTTCCTATATACCCATTTGGTTCCTATGATAGTCATATCCTTTGGATTTGGGACTAGTTCCCAAACATCATTTGCCTTAAATTGATTTAATTCTTCTTGCATAGCTATAATCCAACTTTCATCCTTTAAAGCCTCGCTAATATTCTTAGGTTCTATTGCTGAGAGGAAACAAAAGAAGTTGTTTTTATCTTGGGCTTGTGACCTAAGGGTTCTTTGGTTAAGATGTCCTATTATATTATCTAATGGATGTGATCTAGATTCTTTAATATTAACGGTTTCGTTATTTTCTAAGTGAATGTCTTCATTATCATTTCCTATGGGTTTTGTTTTACTAACCTCAATGGCTTCATCTTCGACTAAATCATCATCTTCTAAAGGTAGCGTTTTAGGAGGTGGTGGTGTTTCATCAAATGTTACATTTAGTGATTCCTCTACTTTCATGGAGTGTTTGTTAAGTATTATATATGCTTTACTATTTTGTGAGTATCCTAAAAATATTCCTTCATATGATTTTGGATCAAACATAGTGAGGTAGTCCTTAGTGTTTAAGATATAGCATTTACTTCCAAATACCCTAAAGTAGCTTAAGTTTGGTTTTCTATTTCTTAATAACTCATAAGGAGTTTTTCCTAGAATTCTTCTAATTGATACCCTATTTAAAATATAAGTCGATGTATCTACGGCGTGACACCAAAATTTTTGTGGAATGGATTGTTCATTTAACATAGTTCTACTCATTTCTTGTAGTGACCTATTTTTTCTTTCTACTACCCCATTTGATTGAGGAGTACGAGGAGCGGAGAAATTGTGAGATATTCCATTTAACTCACAATATTTTCCGAATTGTACTTCGTTATCAAATTCCCTACCATGGTCCGTCCTAATGGCAACTATTGAGCATCCTAATTTATTTTGAATCATTTTACTAAATATTTCGAATTTTTCAAAGGCTTGGGTTTTGTCACTTAAAAACCTAGTCCACGTGTATCGTGAGTAGTCATCTACTATTACTAAGGTATATTTGTTTCCTCCATAGCTCTGCACAGCGGATGGACCAAAAAGATCCATATGTAATAATTCTAGGCACCTAGTAGTGGATACTATATTCTTAGCTTTGTGACTAGCATGAGCTTGTTTTCTAATTTTACATGCATCACAAAAATGTTTGTCATATTTTAGATTAGGAAAGTTTCTAACTAATTCCTTAGAGGCCAAAGATTGTATTTGTTGCATGTTAGCATGTCCTAATCTCCTATGCCACAATGTGGAGTTTTCGTCTAGGGTCGTTAGGCATATCCTATCTTCAGGTTTGTTTCCTAGTTTCATAACATATACACCTCCTTTCCTAATACCTCTACCTATAATTTTTCCATTCTTAACTATTTCGCTATCTTCTTCGGAAAAGATAACTCTACATTTATTATCGCATATTTGGCCTACACTAAGTAAGTTATATGTTAAATTATTTACATGTTCAACATTTTCAATAGTAAGTGAGTCTTGAGAAATCGTACCTTTGCCAATAATTTTTCCACGCAAGTCACTACCAAAAATAACGTTACCTCCGTTGTATGCCTTATATGTAGAGAATAGCTTTCGGTTCCCTGTCATGTGCCTCGAGCATCCACTATCCTTGATCCATTCGTCAGGCTCCAAGTCAATTCCAAGGCATATTTCGTCGGTTGCTTTTGCCATGAAACACTTTTCTTCTCTTGGTTTTTCCACTTCTTCTTTGTCACTATCACTCTATGTTCTACTAACAAATGCACCTTGATTATCATAACTCGGCGGCTTTAGACATTCACCAACGAGATGATTTGGACTTCCACATCTAAAGCATTTTCTTTTCACGTAATTGTTACTTCTATTTCTTTGGAACGATTTTCTATCGTCATGTGATGATCTAGTGAATCTTCCTCGTCTCTTGAAGAATTTCATGAATTCTCTTACGGCCATTGCATATTCTTCATCTTCACTCTTGTCACTTGAGTCACTATCATCACAAAGTTCCTTTTTGGCTTTTAGAGCAACGGATTTGACTTGTTCTTTCTTGACTTTAACCGTTTCCAAATCTTTTCTTATAATTTCTTCATGGACCTTCAAGTTGCCAATAAGCTCATCTAGTGACAATGTCATCAAATTCTTTGATTCTTCAATAGCCGTGACTTTAGCTCGCCATTTCGGATGCAATGCCCTAAGAAATTTCCTAACACAATTTTTACTAGAAAATGTCTCATCAAGTGCTTTTAAACATGTGATAATGGTGTTAAATTTAGCAAAAGCATTATCAATTGATTCCTCTTCCGGAATCGTAAATTGTTCATATTGTTGTACAAGAAGATCTATTTTGTTATCTTTAACTTGACTATTACCTTGGTGAGTGATTAGTAAAGAATCCCAAATTTCTTTTGCGGTTTTACACATAAAAATTCTTTCATATTCTTTGCGTGGTAACGCATTATAAATAACCATTTTAGCCTCATTATTTTTTGCTAGTTTCTTTTTCAAATCATCATTTTGTTTTTCAAAAGCTACAATTTCATCCATTTTAGTTTCAACATTATATTGAATAGGGGGAAAATCACCAAAGGTAATAATATGCCAAAGATCAAGATCTTTTGATTTCACATAGGTTTCGAATCTATTTTTCCAATATAAAAATCCATCACTTTCAAATAGTGGTGGTCTTTGCATAGATTGCCCTTCTAAATATTTTTCAGATTCCATAGATCGTTACAAGTTTTAAAATACAATATATTTTAAAATTCTTGCTAGACGTGGCTCCTGATACCAATTGTGGAAAACTAGAAGGGGGTTGAATAGTTTTACGTCTTTTTAATTAGTTGTAAAAATAGTTTTAGTGTTTACTTAATTTTAAAACTTAGATTCGATAATATGTGATCCCAAGTATTGCACAATACAAACAAATATCAATACGAAATATATAACAATGATAAGTAATGAAATAAGTAAGAGATGGAAAGATCAAACCGCGAGACAAGAGATTTATAGTGGTTCGGCTACAAGGACACCTTCCTTGCCCTACTCCACTCCCCGAGCACCTAACTCGAGAGTTTTCTTCACTATATCAACAAGCTCCCTTATGGCGGAGAAAACCTTACACACCAATTTACACACCAATATACACACCAATTTACACACCAATTTACACACCAATAATCACACCACAACACCTTCACACCTAAGTCACAACTTCTACACACCTTCTTCAAATCAATCTACTTCACAACTAACTACTTCAACTCTATCTTCTTCACACCAATAGATTTCCTAGCTTTTCTTCTTCACACCAAGCTATCAACTAATCACACAATCTATATCTAACACAACTATCTACAAGCAAATATTCACAACAATCTTCACAAAGAATATGTAAATAATCTTGATGATACACCAACAACTTGGATGTGGAGATCACAACAAGTTGTAATACTTCTTGTCTAGGAAGATAGAAGTATTCTTCTCTTGCACTTGAGAGGATGGAAATTGGATCACTTTGAAACAAAGAACACTTATGATCAAAGGATGAGAGAATAGAGAAATAGATCTAGATCAGAAAATTTAGAAGTGCAAAAGGTGAGAAAAATCTGAGGGATGAATCAGTATTTAAAGGGGGGGAAAATACTGTTCTGGAGCGTGCCGGTCCCCTTAATTGTAGGCCGGTCCCCTTAATGATTAAGGGGGCCGCCTAGTAAAATTAAGGGGGCCGCCCTCCTGAACATTTCAAAAGTTTTTCTGGATAAAATTTGCCCTTTTTGGTTGGAAATTTGAAATCATATTTTTGTGGTTTAATAAAGCTATACCAAAAATGATTTACAAATATATATAAAATGTTAAAATCATTTTATATAATGTTATGTATTAATATAAAATTTCCTTTGATCATGAAATGTAATAAACTCTTTGTTTATTCATACCTTAAGTGATATGGAAGCAAAGACAAGTATTAAGCACCAAAAACTTGTTTATGTCATAAGTTTTAGATTAATGAGTTTATGCTTTGTAATCATCAAAACATAGAGACATTGTTAATATGCTAACAATGTTTTAAGACATTATTTATGTCAACACTTGGACATCAATCTTTCAAGATTGTTGGTTCTACCATAGTTATTAGAAGGATTGTTGTTGAAAGTACGGTTGGAGGGTGGACCGTTTGGTTGGTAACGATTAGGCGGATTGGAAGAATTGTTTTGGTTTTGTTTCCACCTAAGGTTCGGGTGATTTTTCCAAGAAGGGTTGTAGGAATCACCGTAAGGGTTTGGCTCGGGCTTGAAAGTGTACCACTTATCTCCCGCTTCGTCGGTACGCGAGGATGCGTAGTCTGCAAAAGCTGTTCCGGGGAGTTCCACGCAATCACGAGTATCATGGGGACCACTACATAATTCGCATGAAGAAGTGATTTTGTTCACTTGGCTTGAAGGCTTAGGACCTTCGTAAGATTTCATGAGAAACTTGACTTGGTCCTCAAGTTCCATGATCCTACGGTCGGGAGTGCTAGAATTGTTCGAAGGCAAAGATATTGCCTTGACCGTTTTGTTCAAATCACGGGGATCATTCCAACTTTCGTTGTCATAGAGAGCAAGATCTTCTATGAGTTCCCATGATTCTTCCGCACTTAGATCACGTAGCTTGCCACCGGCCGATTGGTCAATGGTTCGCCTTGTGGAGAGATCGATATGGTCATAAAATATTTGGACTTGGAGCCAAAGATCTATGCCATGATGAGGGACTTTTTGGAGTAAGTCCTTGAAACAAGTCCATGCTTCATATAGAGTTTCACCTTGACGTTGTTGGAACATCAAGATATCATTTCTAAGCTTGGTAGTTCTCCCCGGTGGGAAAAATTGAGCAAGGAAACGAGTGGTGAGATCATCCCATGAGGTGATGGATCCCGCAGGTAAACGTTCAAGCCATTGACTAGCTTGATCACGTAGAGAGAATTGGAATAGGCGTAATCGGGTTGACTCTCTAGTTGTAACATCAAGGTCTATAAAATCTACGATTTTTAGGAAGTCCTTGAGATGTTGATTAGGATCTTCGGAACAAAGTCCATGGAATGCACATCCGCTTTGCACCAACCGGATGGTGTCGGATCGCAAGGGGGACACATTGGCTCCTTGGGTGAGCTCAATAGTGTTTCGATAGCCTTGGTGGCTAGGTCGGGAATACTCTCCTAGGGTTCGGGGCCTAAGAGATTGGTTTGCTAGTGGTGGGTTTTGTGGGTGGTCTTGTTGTGGTGGGTTGATGGGTTCAAAGATGTTACCACCTTCCATGATGTCGGATGGTAAAGATTACGAACAAAGGCATGAAGAAATAGATAGACTAAAGAAAACCTAAAAATAAAAATAAAATCTTACTAGAAAGGAATCTAGGAAGTAGACCTAATAAAAAGAAATCCTAACCTAGACAATAACTATTCACCAGGCTGTGGTGCAAAAAACTTGATGCGTGGGAGTTGCACCAGGCTTTACCTTTCGAGGAATCTCGAGAAGCTTACAACCCCCACCAGGCAGTGTACCTGATTGTTGTAGTATAGTATAGTGACAAGTACCGGGGGATTGATCGTTCAACTCAGGAATAGTGTCGCTAGGATTAGAAAGCCTAAAAACTAGGTCTAGAGGTGAGGGATGATTCTTTTTGTATTTTTTTATATTTTATAAAAGCAATTAAAATCTCGGGTTTTGGAAGAGTGGGCGGAATTAGTTGCTAATCAACTAACCCAATAACTAAAGATGCAATCAAAATAAAATAACAAAAATGTAAATAAAGCTAATTAAACTAGTGGTGTGAACAATAAATGGGAGAATTGTGTTTACTTAGATTTCATTACTCCCTAGATATCTTTTACAGGTTAATTGTTTGTTACAGTTGTGTGGATGACGGGTTATATTCCTTAATACCAATCGTGGGGTGGCGTACGTACTTCCCCAACTCTATAAGCTCATATTTCACTCCTATGTCGAGCCTGTAAGAAGCTCCTAACATGGGATCACTAGAATTCGCTCATGCATTAAATACAACCATAAAAACCTAGTACGCATTGGTTCATGCTTCTTAAGACGTTCAAGCAAGTTACACTATGGAAGTCTGCCAGTTTTCTTAAGCCTAACATCGAAATCATTCATCCATTACAACTATAAGCAATCAATCAACCTATAATCAACATCTAGGTTTCACTACATCTAAGCAAACACACAAGAGATCTAGCCTAGCATGTTAAAATCAAGACAAGGGTAAGATATATTCAAACAACACATAGACATATTGAATGAATTGAAAGGATACTTATCTTAATTGAACATGAAAGGATTCAAGGGGTGAAAACCCTTGAAAATACTGTTAAAATCGTCCTAGGGTTTATTCAAGTCGTCCCTAAAATTCTCCTCTCCTTATGAATGAAAATTACAAAAGTATATATAGATTTTCTAAGGTGACGGCATCAAGAACAAAATTCTGACGACGTCAACCCACCGCCCATAATAAAATCTGATTGCCTAGATCCAGATCTGACGCCGTCAAGAGTATTTTTCTTTTGGGCCATCAAGAGTAAAGGGACCGTGACGGCCTATGGTGATGCCGTCACGCCCTAGTGTAAAAACATTCTGGATCGTCATGGACTCTACCTTCTTCACCTCTTGTTTTCCTCTTGACGCCGTCATTAAGGAATTGGTAACGCCGTCAGGTACTGTTCCCAGCAAGGAAAATTAAGACTTTGCCGTTTTCTTCACTTTTATGCTCCAAAAACGTCCGAAATGCTTTCTTTTCCAGAATTCACTCCAAAAGTACCTAAAATCACAAAAGGAACGATTTAGGGCAATATTTGATCAAATAAATTCAATTCCGGGCTTAAATGACCCCCTAAAAACGGATCTTTTTTCGCCTCATCACCGAACACACCCTAAATTTATTAAGAATTAAATGCAGCTTCATGTTCATATATTATAAACGAGACATGCAGAACCCGTGCTACGCACGGGCTAAGAATCTAATTGTTAATCGTGTATTCTTTATGTATATTGGCAAGTGTATACTTAATTATTGTTTAGTATGTTGTATGAAATGTTTTAACTTCCTTGTATAAAAATTTAAAAGTGTTTGATGTTGTTTTGGTTTTGTGGTATTGTATTTTATATATGGGCGTTTGGTTATTAAGTTGTGATCGCTTTGTTTCTTTTGGCCTATTACTTATTTGCATGATAAAAAAATGGCTTTGTTTCTTTTGGGCTATTACTTAGCCCTACAATACTTGTCCATTAGATGGTTTTTGCATGGTAATATGAAGCACATAGGGTCTATTTAATTGGTTATAGTTTAATGTGCGTTAAATATTTTCTTTATTAAGTTTGTAGGTTAAAGTTTGTGTAATAATGTACATATAATAATGCCACATAAACTGTATAAAAATTGTTACAAACCTTTTTAGCTTCATCTCATTTTATTGTACAACTAATTGATTGAAAATTAACATTGAAGTCTAGCTAATATTAATAAATTAATTCAATAAACTCAATTCTAAATAGCTAACTAAATGAATATTAATTAACACACTATTAATAATTTCTAAAACCTTTGTACTCCACTATTATGTCTTAAACTTAATTTTTTTAATTTACAAATGGGTTGAGCAAAAATTATGTATTTTTTCTTTTATATTTATTTTTCAAGTTGCATGCTTACATAAACTAATCATGCTAAAACGTATCATTTAACCATTTAAATGTTGCTTTACATACATGCCCGTACACATTTTCTTTAATCAATTCGCACATGTGAGCTACATCAATAGAAAACACACATAAATTACTTGTATATGAAAATGCGTTAACATAATACATATATATATATATATATATATATATATATATATATATATATATATATATATATATATATATATATATATATATATATATATTGCATTAGGTTAAATCATCAATTATTCTTGCAACCTTTTCAACTTCATCTCAATCAATAACCGACTTTTAATTCTATACTAATTACTAAATATCATGTGATAAATTCCGGCAAGTCTTGCACTTCCATCTTGATGTTGTATATACTTCACATTAAATGCACCGGTTTAGTTTTCGATAAAAGTTTGAACTTTTGCTTATGTTTAAAACTCAACTTTTTTATTTGATATTATAATTTACAAACGGATTTAAGTCAAAATTATGTATTTTTTCCTTTCTATTCATTACTCAATGTGATATTTTTAATATGTTATATTTTGCTATTATGGCAAACTCATTTAATGGGCGTAAATATTGGTTTCTCACTAATGATTCTACATATAGAAAAAGAAAACACTTTGCGAGCGCGGTTTCTCACTAATGATTCAATTGCACACGATAAATTCAATCTAATATTTCTCAAAGAGCATTCGAAAGCAACTACTTACATAAACTAATCACGCTAAATAGTATCATTTAACCATTTAAATGTTGCTTTACATACATGCTCGTGTACATTTTCTTGAATCAATTCGCACATGTGAGCTACATCAATAAACGCACATAAATTACTTGTATATGAAAATACATTAACATAATACATATATATATATATATATATATATATATATATATATATATATATATATATATATATATATATATATATATATATATATATACTAGATTTCTAAGCCCGCCCGATGGGCGGGCATGACTTATAATTTTTTTTATGGTGTTACTTAACGGAATTTCATTTTTAAGGACGGGGGCTTAATTATTATTTTAATGGTATTATTTAATGGGAGATTTTGAACAATTCTTATGTTTATCGAATATAAGAGAAAAAAGTTTCAAAGTGGTCCGCAAGAACAACGTATACTACCAAATAAACTCAAATGCGAAGTAAATCTTCTTTGTATTCATTGTTTGTTGTTGATTTTGCGTAATTATCATACTTTTCACAACAAAGAATCTCCACATTATTTAGAGTAGCTACTATCCTTACCATGAAAATTCAGATGCACTCGATTAAGCTTAAAGTAAATCTTCTTTGTATTCATTGTTTGTTGTTGATTTTGCGTAATTATCATACTCTTCACAACAAAGAATCTCCACATTATTTAGAGTAGCTACTATCCTTACCATGAAAATTCAGATGCACTCGATTAAGCTTAAAGTATTTTTCTTTAAAATACAGTGTTTGACAATGTACCATAAAATACAACATATATATTTGAGTAAATTGTGCAAAGAGTTAACTGGTTGATCTAGTTACAAATAAAGATTAAGGAAAAGAGTGTTCACGTTTTGTAGTTTAATTAATTGACGCAATACTCGTAAAAATGTATGTAACTACCATTTTTAGTAACATACGCTGACAAACATAATTTTGTTTTTGAAATTTGTTATTTCATAAGTATAAAACAGAATCAGTAGAGTTGATAGTTTCTTACTCATGGTTCTAATTATCTGACTTCAACCTCTTTTTGTCACAATTCAGCGCAGCCTCAAGCGATGACATATCGGAAGCTTGAATCTCTTTGTAAAAGGGAATATATCCATGTGCTTCGGAAAACACCTTTACTGTGACTTACCAAATGTAGGCATATTATAAGTCAAAAAGTTTGGCTAACCACATTCAAATTCCCTGTAATAACCATTTTCCTAAGCGCATCTCCATAAACCGCTACATTATGTTTTTCCAACCCGACCCGAACCGTCTCCTCACAAACCCATGACCATTGCTCGCGTCACTTACCCATTTCCCTTTTACATATATAAGCAACAATAATGGTGATGCATTTAGTAATATAAATAAGCACGTAAAAATTTAGTATTGTTGTGGCAAGTGGTATCGAGCACTGACTATATCAAAAGCATAATCAAGTTATCCAAAATATAAAGTAATACTGTGACTTAATTTCACATTCGACAACATGTTCTAAATTGAAAATTTGAAGGTGTGAAAGTAACAATCCCTAAAGCCACATCAACTCTAAGTTTTATAGGTTTGAAACAACTATAAAAATATGTATAGTGATAATTATAATTTTATAAAACTTAGAGCTGCAGGTACTTCACATGTTCAACGTCCAATGTCAGTATGCTACTGTCACCTATTATTTGTTAATCATCCGTGCAGAAAAGTCAACAATGTTTAACATGAGCAGCTTGGTTTAAAACTCGTGTGACAGAGCCTTTGCATGCTTTTTGTGATAGAACTGTAAATATAAAAGACAGCAAATCAAAGCCAACCGAAAAAGAGTTGTACACTTTAGATGTAGGGAATAAACGAATTACCAGCAGGTCCTGAGAGTAATATGGATCTACTTGTTGGTGAAAGATCTTTGATATGCTTTGAAACATCTAAATGTTTCAAATGAACTAAAGTAGAATTCATTGATAACAATTTTCTTCGTTCACTGACATTGGTTTCAAGAGAAAAGGGAAGTGGAATGTTTAGTTTGGGTACTTAAAAATGCTAACCAACACCTTTGATCAGCCGTCATAAGTTTCTAAAAATCAGATAGTCTGCAATTACAATATATCATTATTTTTATCTCAATAATGACGACTGCTACATGTACAAAATGCGACCATGTATATCAATGAAGGTTGAAAATAGCAGCTTCAGAACTAATCGTCTTATACATTATTTACACTCAAATATACATTGAAAAAGAAATTGGCGTATGCTTCTTTCACCACTTCCGTGCCACTCTTTCATTGTCAAAGTCTTGTATGCTCACCGGTATCTTATGGCATCCCTTTGCATCCCTGCCACCCAACCAAACATACCTAACTGTTATGGATTCTAAAGAAAGGATAATAGAAATCACATACCTACATACACCACTGAAAATGAATAATGACCGATGAGAATACACCTATAGGCTATAGAAGCATAATAACATGTGTTGCTGTGCATATAAAGCAAGACTAATGGTATTTTAACTAAACTGGTTAATACTAATGAATCAAAATTAACAAATCCATATAAAGCATGTATAAGAAGACATAATTAATGCAAAACATATTAAAAATATCGAATTAAACCTAACCTACGCCATTGAAATCAAAAGTCGGAATAAATTTTTTGGGCCATTGAAACCTAGAGCTTTCCACAAAAAACATTACAACTTTGGCTTCCAACGTTGCAATGTTGATCTGAATCCAATTCCCACAATGCAGGTTGGGAAAATTGTGGCTGATAGTGACCCATGAATCTGCTAAAACAATGTAACTTAGTTCAAAATCATGGAGAATGACAGGAGTATATACGTAATTGAACATTTGACTTACCCAAACATGCCTTTTCTAACACTTCAGCCAGTCAGTGGCTACTGGGCTTGGCATAAGTGAGATTGTCAAGTATATGAAGCCATGGATATCCTTTGGTTCTAACCAAAACACAGCTAATGACTGGTTGTTCTTTATGACTTCTTGGTCCAATCTACAGACATAATAGAACATTAAGATACATTAATAATCTAATCCAAACTCTAAAATATTTATTAATGTCAAATAATATTTCATCCCAAGTTCCTACTACTTTTCAATAACCAGCGTATTTAAAAGTGATTATGATAAAAGTGAACCCAAAGCTGCTCATTATCAGTCTACAGGTCAAAATTGCCACATCTAAACTTAATGCATTAACTATTCTTCTATATTTCCATAGTGCAGTTGGTATGCCCTAATAATTTAATACTTACGTCTAAACGTTGAGCTTGGGTGAGAGTTCCATGCAGCTTTAAAGCCAGTCAAACCAAATAAAATCTTAATCCTGTGTGCCGTTTGTTTTGTGCCACTATCATTAAGGTAAATATCATTCCATAATCAAGGCAAAAAGACTTCGAGCACATAGCATGAATGTTATACATAAATCAAAAGAAATTTACTTTATTATTTAATGATTGTTAACATGAAACACAAAATAATAATGTTCACTAACATAAGACACAAGCATAAAAGATCAGCCTTTATAATTATAAAACTCAAGATTGATCCTCTTAGGAACCTAGGAACTTAGGAATAAAGCAATAACCCAGGTTATCTTGTCTATCCAATCCATTTGATCAAGGGTGCTCGCCACCTGCAATTACAATAGCAACTCTTAAAAAAATACTAAAACATATAGTTTTGCGTACTTAGCATCGAATGTACCGAAAAGAAGCAACATAAGCTTACCTGCAAAGTATAGTTTTTTTTTGGTGAAATTACCTGCAAAGTAACATCATTAACAGAAATCTATTGCCGAAAAGAAATGTCATTTAGTCTAATAAGATCATATGTGATACGTGCACGGGTAATTTAGCATAGTGATCTGGTCATCTAGATTAAAAGGGTATAAAGTTGTTATCATAAATTATTTACTTTGAATTTTCTTTCTCTTATCCAACTCAGTGGATTCTGTCATATAGAATTTCCTTTAGATGAAAATTTTACTTATCATATTAGACAATGGTTTAAGGAATAAGCAAGGTGACAGGTTGAGATTGTTTTTGAATAGCTTTTTTATCTTATAAATTAGATTTAGATCCATTTTAAATTGGTTTTTGCCAAAATTGACTTTAAGTGATTCTTCAGTCTTTCTAAGATATACGGTTGATAATTGAAAAAGATAGAGAAGATAAGATGTTACCACGAGCAGCAATGGATGAATCTATAGAATGGTTAAGATTTTGAATAAACACTTCACTTGAGTCGCCAAGATCCTGGCCTGGGCGGTTGCAAACATATTCTCCTTTTGCTTCAGCTTTAGTACCTATTAAGAAAGAGCAGAGTTAGCAATTTCCAAGGGTGATGTAGGTTGAGATCAGTTGAGGCATGTGTGGCGTAATGCAAGATATAGTTGCTTGGTCTGGCCATTTAATAGTTACGGAACCTTGCTCAGCCCAAAATGGTGTAACCTCAAATAATTGGACCAATATCAGGAGGCATTATAATGACTCACGTCAGTCAATGAAATCTTTGATGAGTTAAGGTTTTGGAATGTAGCTTTTGCTGTACTTAATGCCATCTCGAAAACTTTGCGTTTCTCGGCCATTCCAGTTCCAGGAGCATCACTGTCAAATGCAAATGGCTTTCGACTCAAGTACATTTCTTGAAGCTGCTTCTTATCGTTCCATGATGAGTTTTCAACAGTAAGGTTCACATTTGATGAGTAAGAAGCATATGCACTAGAGAGGATACGTGTTCCAGCTTCTCTAACATCAACACTAAAGTCTCAGTCTACTCAACAGCGTGCTTTCTCACGTAGTTTTGCTCCAATGGTTCGTCAAGCTCAGTCACCATCTTCACCGCCCGATCAAGAAGGTTCATCTGCAAGAACATATGATAGATATAGCATCAGATAAACCTTGACCCAGATGAATGGGTTTTCAAAGTGGATGTTAGAGTAGGCACCCAAATGAATGTATTAATTTCTATATATAAGATAATTCCAGATTATACTTACTTTAATGGCCACAGGTATATATTGTCAACAGTTTTCCACAAGAATCATGTGTCAGTATATGTTATAGTTTGCAATTA
Organism: Artemisia argyi; assembly: GCA_030686995.1. Lineage (NCBI taxonomy): Eukaryota > Viridiplantae > Streptophyta > Magnoliopsida > Asterales > Asteraceae > Artemisia > Artemisia argyi. The sequence goes on along the minus strand of CM060708.1, from coordinate 245,404,695 downwards.
TAAATCTCGATAATGAATGTATATTCGTTGTGTGACACATTGTTAATCACTAATTCAAAATGAATGTATACTATTGTGAATTTGTGATCTGCTAATATTACAGCTAATCAGATTAAAAGTTGCTGCAATATGGTATACCAAACAAAGCCTTATCTTTTAGTGCGTAAAATCTATATGGAACGGAAAGCCTTTTATTCTATTCCATATTAAACATTTGGTTTTGCAGGGAATTTGGATTAGCATTTTTTTTGAGCTCTTACTTAATTTGCGCAGAAATATTCTTTGGAGCTGTTTAACTGCATAATCTCTTCTAAATTAGTTAATCCAAACACCTCGATCCCTTCATTAATGACATATACTATTCTCAATTAGTTTTGACGTTGTAACAGGTAGTGAGTGGATGATGGTATCTGCCTTAGAGTGCATAGAAGAGCATCAAGTGTTCAGCTGTGATGGCTGTAACATCGTGTGTCAAGTAGCACTCTTGATCAAACACTTTTGTAATAACCAGAGATCCCCTAAAGACGTAAGGATATAAAGTAAACAATAGAATGGTATAAAAACAACATATATACAATAACTATAATAGTAGTTTGTAATGTTTAGCTACAGTTAAGACACCCTCAATTTGATAACATGCTCTAGTAAGTATTAGTCTAGGTTCAATATATATAGTCTTAATCACATAACCTGTAAAACAAAATGATATAGCATGTCCTAGTTTCTGAACTTGTTGATAGTTTGACAGGAGACTACGAATCTTTGACAGTAGAAATGGTATGCCCTTTGTCTTCTACTGGTGGTATTGAGCTTGAACCACACAGTCAACAGCCACCTGAACTGAGGCGGAAGCTAATTAGGCTGTATTATACCCATATGAGGCATAGGAAGCGGATGGGCAGAAGAAACATGAATTTGTATTGCACATGGCGACTGGTGGGGCAATCCCGTGATGAGCCTTGAAGTGTCCAACATGGATATATGGTGCAGCTCCAACTGCAGGGAACTTGTGTGGTCGGGTTGTACGGTTTTAAGGGATAGCCCTTGTGGTAATGAAATTTAATTTTGTTTTATGGAGACGGTTTTGGCGGTTAAAATTTTATCACATTAGCATCCAAAAACTTTTCCACCACTACTCCATTCTTTAGAAATATAAATTTTAGCATTGGATCCACTGAGAAATCTCAGCAACACTCTATACTCGTTGAAAGTATTTAGAAAAAAACATTTCAAAAACAGTGACAACCATTGTGTTGAGAAATTATGAAACTTGATCTCTGAATAGTACCTGGCTTTCACTATCGCTCAACCGTTCTCTTCTCCTGTTGACTTAGTTGACCACGTTCGGTGTCAACACTTCTCATGATCTACAGCATATGGAAATTTCAACTGGGTTACTTAAAAATGCATCATTTTGAGTTTGGTTTATCTCAAAATGGGTCAAATTAAGGAATTAGCTAAAGGGAAACAGTTCAGATGGGTTTACAGTCACCCAAACTCAAAAGAAATGCATACGAATAATACAGTTTATGATTATCATTGTTAATTATAATGATTAATACCTAACAAAGTTCCTAGTTTAGACAGTAAAATGTTAAAGTATATAACAAAAAGGTTGTTTAAAGCCAACGATTTTACATACCAATAAGATAAAAAGCTACATTAGATAATCTTTAACAATCTAAACCTATTGTTTAAAATTAATAATCAGCATACATATACTCGTACTATCATTCTTATAGTCAAAAGCAATAAAATGAGATGAACACTTTCGAGACCTTGATAATACAACGGAGATAGGTAAAAGTTACCTTGATAGCCACCTGCACGCCTTTCTTAGCTGAGTTAAATTGTTGCTTGTTTTTCTCAATGGAACATATCAGGCTAATATTAATGAAATCCCGAGGAATGCAAATTGGAGTTCCAAGCTAGCAGAGACTAAAATTCAGAATGATTAAAAAATTGCGTTAAAAAAATAAGCAAAAAATAATCACCCTAAAATCATTTTAAAAAACAATGTATGCTATGTCACACCAATTATTGATTATTAAATCAAATACCCATATACCGATTGGGTGAATGGTTAATGTGGGACGTTTGGGTGCAGCTATGTATCTACTAAGAAATATAAACTCGTCCACAACTTCTCCTGTTGCAGCCTCCCACCGTTTATCCAAGTGATCTTCTCCTTCAATGTAGTAATCATGCTTCAATAGACTTACATCTTTGTTCACAAAACTTTCCATATCCTATACCAAAGAATTAACCATCAAAATCAGAAATATAAAAAAGGTTAACCGTAGTACTCATCGTTGCTGCCTCTGTATCTTTAGGTTTCATGACACTTTCGCGCACGTTGGATGTAACTTTTTGAGTAAGATGGGTCAGCGATACTGGAATTTCGGTTGCAGGTAACGTGTCAGGTGGCTCTTTAACTGTTGCCCATGAATCGCTTGTTTGTTGTATCGATCTGAGATCTTGTTAATAGAAGTATTTCTTCTTCTGTTTCTGTACCTGTAACGGCAGGTGGTGCATTGTCCAGAGGCGCAGGCAGTGGCTGTGGTCCGGTTTCCATCACTATATCAAGAACATATAGTGGATGTTCCTTTGTAGACTTGGCTAAAAAATGTAGCTGAAACAAATGAGTAATTCCTTCCAAGGCAGTTAGAACTGGCAACAATGTATATGGATCCGTTTGGCCTTGTTCTGACACAACTTTGTTGCATTCTGTAACCATCGAATGTGATTTGTTACTGAAGCATGCTAATGTTAGTGTTCCGGTGTTGTCTGATATCAGCATTCTAAAACAGTAACTTCACATATTAAGAAAAAAAATAGTGAGTCAAAAGTTGTAAACATAACTGTTTTTAGGACTATATTATGTATTTCTGTTTTTCATGTACTCAATACCATTATTGTTACCTGTAGTGTTCCGGTTCCCCGGGAGGGGGTGGTGCACAGTATACATGCGGGTGGTCGGTAAATATTTTGTGCCTGCAGTCGTGGCATTAGAGGAAGTACCATGGTCTTCCAACGACAATTTCTAAAACGGAAGCAATCACTGTAAATCTCACATTCTGCATAAACGAATAAAAGTTAGGCGTGTATCCTATCGGAGGCGGTTTTATATCAGGAGTAGTCATTTACCGTTTGGTTACGTGGATCTTCTCTTAATAGTTCGTCTACCGTAACCCTGTTCCTTATTTTTTTTCTTCTTCGATGTTACTGCACCGCGATGTCCTTACATTTTGTATCACCGGTGGAGGTACCAGTTGACTGTACCTGTAAAATAATTGCAATTTAAGGTTTCGTTTTATAGGTTCAAAATAATCGCGTTTGATTGTATCAATATCTCTGACCAGTCATGAGCTCTATATACCAGTACGTATCCATAAGCAACATATTTAAATTGTGGACATATGTGTTATATTATCGGTAACTTACATGCTCAGTATATAATCTGGTTCGGGAATCGTCTGGTTCAGGTAGTGCCAAGTTGCGGGCACAGCCGAAAGCTGCAAACCTGTATTTGTTCATATCTATGTTGTTGACAGTAGCTACTTTTTATGTGTACATGTAGCAATGAAATTACCTCCATATGTCTTAACCCAGCAAGAACAAAGTCATCATAATGTTTGATGAATAATATTAGGGTTGGTGAAAAGTAGCCCGTTGGGCCGAATGCATCCGCCTTATCTAGATATTTATCTGCCAGCCAACCAAATACATCTGCCCGGAGTCGACCGCGTCGCAATGCATCAGCCCGTCCTATTGCACCATTAAGATGACTTACATCGCCCCTGACTTGATAATCTATTTCTCATTATCGATTAAATGTAATACGTTGACTAAAACATTCGGTATCATTCCTGCTCGGGGTCCATTTCTTGTAAAAGATATGTGTCACTACGACCACCCGCTCCCTTGTAAAAAGTTAATAATTTCCAGTGCTAAAATATGTTTCATTACATCAGTAATAGTTGGAGGGAAAAGGATGTTAAGAAAACATTCAGCATCAAACGTGTAGATATCTGCACATAGTTAACTACTCAATTCATCCGAATAGTTTAAAAAGTTTCACAAGTTGTAGATAATGATTACTGCTTGAAAATAGCTGGTAAAATTGAATCCTTGTCATCGGCTCGAGACCCTAGACATTGCGCCATGTCAGATCAAGAAATAGACGATCTTGTGACCTCGAAGGACTTGTTCAATCCTACCAACCTATATTATTCATTTCAGCAAAAGAGATCAGAGGTTAAAGTAGGATCTGATTGTCACAAGGAATTAAGAGCAATATGTGAAAAAGAAAAGTCACCACAAGCCATATAACCTTAAATTGCAGACATAAATATGTTAATCCAAACATGACCGTATACCAAAAATATTAAGCTGCAACATTACACAACTCAATATGGGAGTACTGATCAACCAAAAGTAGTTGCGGACATAGTGCTATCCCACTGTGCCAAACACCCATAATCCTACAAATTGCATACAGAAAGCTGAACTTTGAACGCCCCTGTCTTTTCTGAGTGTTGTAACAAAAGAGAGGCCTTTCAGTACGGTTGGTAAATAAAGCATATCTTACAAACAGTAACATTAGTATTAGTTGATATATACATTACACTTCAAAAAAACTTACCACTGCAACTTCACCCTTCAACCTTGTTGTAAGTCCTTCTATTAGCCCTAATATCATTTTGCTCTTACCAATGACCACAAACGAATCTTGAACTCCAAGAGAATGACACAATCTTCAAAACTAACACTAAAGGTCAATAACTAATTATAAAATAAAAATTATTAACTTATTATCACACAATCATGTAAAAAATGCATCTTGAACTCTAGGAAAATGATATAATAAAAAATATGAAGCTTTTAATATAATAAATGGGTACATAACATAGAAAATAGGTAATCATAAAATGGTTAAATGACAATACCTCCTCTAATTCAAACAGCCGTTGAAAACAAACCATATTGCTATACGCTTGTTCATAGTTCTCAACAACCTACATGTTATTAGATATCTGAACACAATATGCAAATATGAGTTTCAATGCATGAAAAGCTACAACATAGATTTCTTCTAACTTTAGACCTGCCAATCTATATCAGGAGTATTTGTATGCTTTCAGCAACATATGCACATGATCTGGCCATACAAATTAAGAACAACAACCTCTTATATCGTGAAGTGATCTGTTATTATTGGATCAACATAGAATATCACTTAAATATAGGGTCATATGTTATATCATAATATAATTTGTCAACATCATACGTCAAAAAGATGAAGCGCACTCTGAACATCTTTAGACTAAAGACAAGCTTCAGTAGTCGGTAAGCCTCAACCTGTATACACCAATAACATCATAATTATTTATTAATGATTACAAAAAAAATAGGGTTTTGGAAAAGAGCACGTACAAAACCGTTTTTAGGTTATGAGAATGAATGAGAAAAATAAGGGTAAAACAAATTAATATTATGGAACTATATTTAAGGAAAAGATATGTGTGATAATTTAAATTGTTCTTTTTTCTACTATATATTTTTTGTTTTCTGTTCTTGATCACAATCAATAGATTGTCTCCATTGGTTGAGACGTTTTCATGTTAACCTAAAGACGTAGGTTCGAATCTCACTATGTTCATTTTTAATCCGAATTTTAAATTAAATAAATGGTATATATAATTTCGAAATAAATTAAAAAAATACAAAATAAATTATAAAAATTGCTTAAATGGACAGAATGTGATGACATGGCTGATGACATGGATGATAATGAATTACTGGGCATTGACTGGGCAATGAGGTGGCATTTTCTTCAAATGATATATATATATATATATATATATATATATATATATATATATATATATATATATATATATATATATATATATATATATATATATATATATATATGCTTATCTGTAACAATCACCTAAATATGTAAGAAACAAAGAAAATAGTTGGTATCCCAATCTTTGGTTCCATTTATCTGAGCATGCATGATCTTGTGTGATTTTCATGGTACCTGCGTATGATAACTAAACTAAAAAAAAAAAAAAAAAAAAAAAAAAAAAAAAAAAAAAAAAACCAAGTTAATTACAAAGATCTAAAAGATGTGTGAATCATCTCCAAAATATTGCAAAAGAGAATTTACATGCGTCTACCAACAATCAAATATCTAAAAAATGTGTGAATCATCTTCAAATGTACATACTAAACATGATTTTGGCCGGTTTATATAGGCATGAATTAGTTTAAATCATTAATTATTTTTGTAACCTTTTGCAACCTTTGCACTTCATCTAACCGACTTTTAATTTTATACTAAATGTCATGTGATAAATTCGGGCAACCCTTGCTGATGCGTGTATTGTGTCATATGCAGTATAGGGGTAATTGCCTATTTCAAGTTTTACATTTATATTTAGCCGACTTATCCTATAACACACACTAACGGACAGTGTATCTGATCAATATGTATATAGTGGTAAGTAGAGTGTCGATCACTAATAGTGGAACGTAAACCTTAATTTGTCTATTAGTATTTAAATATCCTTAGTTAGTTTTACAGTCTAATCTAACACAAGGGGGTTTTAGTCTGAGAGACTAGCACATATTTGGTTTTATTAAACAGTAAATTAAAATTAGTGAGAACGAATCAGCAAATAGCAACACGTACACAGGTAGATAATAGAGACTATAAGAAGACATGTCCTGATAATTAAGTAGCTTGCCATTTGTTTTATTGCTAGTTTTATATGAAGTGTATTGTAATCTGGTCTTTCTCGTTGGATCGCAGTATATCAGCGAGTAAACCCGTAATGATCACTTATGTCTATCCTACTTATCTAAAGACGTTAGATTAAATAGGCGAGGGGCAGATATGGCAGTCCACGGACTCAGATAGACACAGAGGTTATCAAAGCACTAATATAAGTCACAAAAGACATCAACATATAAACTTTAATTAATGGGAAAGCAATATTAAGGAGAGTGTACGATGTTCCGTAGTCACATATCACAAGCCCATCAATCCTGATGAATTAAAGCGTACTATTACAATAAAACAAAACTACTTAATGAATTAAATACATGCAGGACCTTCTTACAGCTCTAATATCTTTGTTTGGAGTGTGTCTTGTGAAGCTTCTTCGACTGAATTCGTCTCCTTAGGGTTATGGTACTCTCTAAATTCGTAACAGTCTTGGGGTATTTATACTTTATGTCTGAATGCGGCGCATTGAGTAATGAGATGCGGCGCATTGACTTAACTTTACGTGGGATCAAAGATTAATATATTCTGGAATATTCGTTGATGAGGCGAAAAATGATCCGTTTTTAGGGGGTCATTTAAGCCGGAATTGGAATTTATTTGATCAAATATTACCTAAATCGTTCCTTTTGTGATTTTAGGTACTTTTGGAGTGAATTCTGGAAAAGGAAGCATTTCGGACGTTTTTGGAGCATAAAAGTGAAGAAAACGGCAAAGTCTTAATTTTCCTTGCTGGGAACAGTACCTGACGACGTCAAGAGCAATTTGATGACGGCGTCAAGAGTAAAAATGGTGACGGCCCAGTGAAAACGTGACGGCGTCAAGGCAAGGCCGTCAAGAGTAAAAGTGATGACGGCCCAGAGCAACATTACACATGACGGCGTCAGATCTGGATCTAGGCAGTCCGAGAATATTATGGGCGGCGGGATGACGGCGTCAGAACTTTCTTCTTGACGCCGTCACCATAGGAAATCTATATATAGTTTTTGTTATTTTCATTCTAAGAGGGAGGAGAATTTTAGGGTCGAACTTAATAAACCCTAGCACGACTTTTACAGTATTTTCAAGGGTTTTCACCCCTTGAAACCTTTCATGTTCAATTGAGATAAGTATCCTTTCAATTCATTCAATATGTCTATGTGTTGTTTGAATATATCTTACGCTTGTCTTGATTTTAACATGCTAGGCTAGATCTTTTGTGTGTTTTCTTAGATGTAATGAAACCTAGATGTTGATTATAGGTTGATTGCTTGTTTATAGTTGTAATGGATGAATGATTTCGATGTTAGGCTTAAGAAAACTGGCAGATCTCCATTGTGTAACTTGCTTGAACGTCTTAAGAAACATGAACCAATGCGTATTAGGTTTTTATGGTTGTATTTAATGCATGAGAGAATTCTAGTGATCCCATGTTAGGAGCTTCTTGCAGGCTCGACATAGGAGTGAAGTAGGAGCTTATAGAGTTGGGGAAGTACGTACGCCACCCCAAAATTGGTATTAAGGAATATAACCCATCATCCACGCAACTGTAACAAACAATTAACCTGTAAAAGATATCTAGGGAGTAGTGAAATCTAAGTAAACACAATTCTCCCAATTACTGTTCACACCACTAGTTTAATTAGCTTTATTTACATTTTTGTTATTTTATTTTGATTGCATCTTAGTTATTGGGTTAGTTGACTAGCAACTAATTCCGCCCACTCTTCCAAAACCTGAGATTTTTACTTGCTTTCCATAAAATATAAAAATACAAAAAGAATCATCCCTCACCTCTAGACCTAGTTTTTAGGCTTTCTAATCCTAGCGACACTATTCCTGAGTTGAACGATCAATCCCCCGGTACTTGTCACTATACTATACTACAACGATCAGGTACACTGCCTGGTGGGGGTTGTAAGCTTCTCGAGATCCCTCGAGAGGTAAAGCCTGGTGCAATTCCCATGCATCAAGTTTTTGGCGCCGCAGCCCGGGGAATAGTTATTGTCTAGGTTATGATTTCTTTTTATTAGGTCTACTTGCTAGATTCCTTTCTAGAAAGATTTTATTTTTATTTTTAGGTTTTCTTTAGTCTATCTTATTTCTTCGTGCCTTTGTTAGTAAACTAAATTCATTGACTATTCCATTGGCCATTATGGAAAACGCGAATCCACCCCTTTCCCCTAGAGAAGTGGCTTTGTTATGTGAACAAATTGAGAGTGAGATTAGGGAACTTAGGGAGCTTAATAGGTTGATTAATGTTGAGCTCGACCATGCATTTAGTGACCTAGCGACCGCCTTGTATTCAAATAAGGACCTAGGAACTAAAGATTTTGAGAATGTTGCTGAAGAACTTGAGGAAGGGGAGATTGATCCAAAGCTAGATGACTATTTTAATCTATACCCCACTAAGGAGGAGATTGCTTACTATAATAAGCTTATTGATAATCCTTGACCTCCTTTCACTAGAATCGAACCTAAGATAAAGAGAGGCGATCCTAAGAATGCTAAGATACCATGTATGATTAGGTATAAATACATTGACAATGCTTACATTGATTTTAAATCCCCAATCAACATTATGTCCTCAAGTATCTATAATGATATTGTGAAAACAAGACTTGGACCTAGAAGAGATCCCAAATACCCCGATGGAGTTTGTAACTTTGTCGGGAGAATTAAAGGTCTACATATCTTTGTTGGGAATTTTACTTATATCACTGACTTTATGGTTGTTGAAGATCTAGCCAGTGTCATTGATTGTCGTTTATCCCATGTTGTGTTTGGTAAACCATTTGTTGAATAGTCCAAGTTAGAATATGATGAGATAGAAAGGACAATCCGATTTGCTAGTGACACCGATAGGATCACTTATAGGATGCCTAATAGAATGAAAGAATTTCGTTTTGTACCTCGATTTGACATGGATAACATTGGTGCTTTCGAGGACATCAATGAAGAGGATAAGAAAAAGGGCATGGACTATGTATGGGAGAAGAAGAGCCTTTTCTATAAGGATTGCTTGACTCTAGGACCAAAGCAGAAGGTGTTTGGTCTCTATAAAGAACATTTACAATCGGTGGATGAGACCAAGGATGAGGTCACGTAATAACCCATGACCTTGAGTCTAGCTACAAGACTCATAAATAAAGAAAAGCGCTTCTTGGGAGGCAACCCATGCTTTGTGTGATTTTTAATTGTTTGACTGTTATTTGTTTCCATATGCATGCTTTATTTTTATTGTTGGTTGATGAGGCGAAAAATGATCCGTTTTTAGGGGGTCATTTAAGCCCGAATCCGAATTTATTTGATCAAATATTGCCCTAAATCGTTCCTTTTGTGATTTTAGGTACTTGGAGAGTGAATTCTGGAAAAGAAGCCATTTTGGACGTTTTTGGAGCATAAAAGTGAAGAAAACGGCAAAGTCTTAATTTTCCATGCTGGGAACAGTAGGTGACGGCGTCAAGAGTAATTCCCTGACGGCGTCAAACCTCAAGAATTAAAATCCGTAGTTCATGAAGGCGTCAAGAATTTTCCTGACGGCGTCACAACCCCAAGAATTAAAATCCGTAGTTGATGACGGCGTCACACACAGGGCGTCAAGAGTAATTTGTGTGACGGCCTAGGCCTTGACGGCGTCAGAAGTAGATCAAGGCCGTCCGAGGAAGTATTTGGCAGCGAGATGACAGTGTCACATTGTTTGTCTTGACGCCGTCACCCCTATTTTCCTATATATAGTTTTCTAGTTTTTCACATAAAAAAGAGAGAAGTTTTGGAGAAACCCTAAAGACGATTTTGGTGCAACTTTTACAGGTTTTTCAAGGGTTCCAAACCCTTGATACCTTGCATTGTAATTGAGATAAGTGTTCTTCTAATTCAATCAATATGTCTATGTGTTGGTTGTCTATATCTTGTTCTTGTCTCAATTCCATTATGCTAGGCTAGATCTCTTTTGTGTTTGCTTAGATCTAATGAAACCTAGATATTGATTATGTGTTGATTACTTGTTTATTCTTGTTCTTGGATGAATGATTTATATGTTAGGCTTAAGAAAACTGGCAGATCTCCAAATGGTAACATGCTTGAACGTCTTAAGAAACATGAACCGAGGCGTACTAGGTCTTTATTGGTTGTATTTAATGCATGAGCCACTGTTTACAATCCCTATAGTTGTGCTGGGCATGGTGTAGGAGGAGATAAGAGCTCATAGAATTGGGGAGTTATGTATGCCACCCCATGAATGGTATTAAGGAATACGATCCGTCATCCATGCAATTATAACAAGTAATTAACGTGTAAAAGATATCTAGGGAGTAGTGAAATCTAAGTAAACACATTTTCTCCAATTACTGCTCACAACTTTAGTTTAATTAGTTTATTTTAATTTCTAGTATTTTATTTTGATTGCATCTTAGTATTGGGTTAGTTGAATAGCAACTAATTCCGCCCACTCTTCCAAAACCCGAGATTTTAACTTGCTTTCTAAAAAATATAAAAACACAAAAATAGTCATCCCTCACCTTTAGAACTAGTATTTAGGCTTTCTAATCCTAGCGACACTATTCCTAAGCTGAACGATCAATCCCCCGGTACTTGTCACTATACTATACTACAACGATCAGGTACACTGCTTGGTGGGGGTTGTAAGCTTCTCGAGATCCCTCGAGAGGTAAAGCCTGTTGCGATTCCCATGCATCAAGTTTTTGGCGCCGCAGCCCGGGGAATAGTTATTGTCTAGGTTAGGATTTCTTTTTATTAGGTCTACTTGCTAGATTCCTTTCTAGTAAGATTTTATTTTTTATTTTTAGGTCTTCTTTAGTCTATCTTATTTCTTCGTGCTTTTGTTCGTAACTCTTCACCGTCCGCCATCATGGCAACCAACGAATTCTCCAACCTTAGGATCACTAGGAGTCGTAGTACCACTAGAGACCTTGTCTTGCCTTATGCAGAACCCGAAAGAGAAATATGTAGGTTAAGACGAACTCACTCAACTCCTGAACCATCCAGCATTGCTATCGACTTTGATGCACCTCTTTCTGAGGAAAATTCAGAAAATCACATCACAACCCCTAGCTCCCACAACGAGATGAGTACCCCTATAATACCCCCTCCTAAGCGTCTCAAGGACTACTCTTCCCCAACTCCTCGTGGCTTTTCAAATGCCATTGTCTACCCGAACGAACACACCAGTGAGGTCCTACATGTGATGCGTGGGAATCGCACCTTGCTTTACCTCTCGAGGGATCTCGAGAAGCTTACAACCCCCACCAGGCAGTGTACCTGATCGTTGTAGTATAGTATAGTGACAAGTACCGGGGGATTGATCGTTCAGCTTAGGAATAGTGTCGCTAGGATTAGAAAACCTAATTACTAGTTCTAGAGATGAAAGATGATTATTTTTTGTATTTTTATATTTTTATGAAAGTAAGTAAAATCTCGGGTTTTGAAGGAGTGGGCGGAATTAGTTGCTATTCAACTAACCCAAAGCTATTAAAATAATTAAAATGAAATTAAACTAAATTATACTAAGGTTGTGAGCAGTGGTTGGAGAAATTGTGTTTACTTAGACTTCACTACTCCCTAGATATCTTTTACATGTTAATTACTTATTACACTTGTATGAATGACGGATTGTATTCCTTAATACCATTCGTGGGGTGGCATACATAACTCCCCAACTCTATGAGCTCTTATCTCCTCCTACACCATGACCCAGCACAACTATAGGGATTGTAAACAGTGGCTCATGCATTAAATACAACCAATAAAGACCTAGTACGCCTCGGTTCATGTTTCTTAAGACGTTCAAGCATGTTACCATTTGGAGATCTGCCAGTTTTCTTAAGCCTAACATATAAATCATTCATTCAAAACAAGAATAGACAAGTAATCAACACATAATCAACATCTAGGTTTCATTAGATCTAAGCAAACACAAGAGAGATCTAGCCTAGCATAGTAGAATTGAGACAAGAACAAGAGATAAACAACCAACACATAGACATATTGATTGAATTGAAAGTACACTTATCTCAATTACAATGCAAGGTCTCAAGGGTTTGGAACCCTTGAAAAACCTGTAAAAGAGGCACCAAAATCGTCTTTAGGGTTTCACCAAAACTTCTCCTCCTTAATGAAAAAAACTAGAAAACTATATATAGGAAAAACAGTCTGACGGCGTCAAGAGTAACTTCTGACGCCGTCACCTCGCCGCCATATACTTCCTCGGACGGCCTTGATCCACTTATGACGGCCTATGTGACGCCGTCACCACCCACGGTATATTAATTTAGCCACTTTGACGCCGTCACGAGTCCTTCTGACGCCATCACCACCTTCGGAGTTTAATTCTTCATGTCTGACGCCGTCAAGATGTTGGTCTTGACGCCGTCACCTTGTATTTTCAGCATGGAAATTTGGTACTTAGCCGTTTTCTTCACTTTTATGCTCCAAAAACGTCCAAAATAGCTTCTTTTCCAGAATTCACTCTCCAAACACCTAAAATCACAAAAGGAACGATTTAGGGCAATATTTGATCAAATAAAGTCGAATTCGGGCTTAAATGACCCCCTAAAAACGGATCATTTTTCGCCTCATCATATACCCTTACACTTGAGATTTGCTTGTCCTCAAGCAAATGAGCTTTTATTCTACTCAAAAGACAAGTTAGGGGTCATTTAACACTAATATAAAAGTAATTACAACAAATAATCGTTCCACTAAAGACCAATAGACAAGCACGGAGGTCATACACAAGCACCTCACAAATAGTGTTTAGATACTCACATCTCTCGGGTGTAATAAAGTAATATAACATTATGGAAATGGAAGATATCTCTCACTACCTGTCATAGCAAAATAGATTACCATAGGCTTGGGAAAGGATCAAACCTCCACCACATGGCGTAAGCACCTAGGATAAACTATCAAAGAGGTCTTTTAAAGGGTTATAACGTTAGGTGTAGGGATATGAATTACACGGTTTTGTTGGATAAAGGAAGTTTTACTGGTGGCGAGCTAACAATCTCGGTTAATTACATGTACAAGATGGCGTTGCTAAGCCAACTAGACTCGACTTAAGCTAATAAATGAAAAATAACTAAAACATAAAATAAACATAGAATGAAAACGGGAAGGTAGTCCGTATGGTTTTTCTCTTTTTCTTTTTCTATTTTTTTTTTCTTTTTCTTAATTTTTTTTTTTTTTTTTTTTTTTTTTTTTTTTTTTTTTTTTTTCATACACTCTTACCCTACCATCCAAAATAATACATCATAGGGGTTTGAGCAATCCCCTTACACTTGAATCTTTACATACTTTACTATTAACTATTCTAATGACTCGAATTAAGAAAATCAAAACACTTGGAGCACTTTTAAGATTAACGTACATATGGGGGTAATAAGTGATGTTCTTCCCCATTACTCCATAAAATAAGTACTTACCCATGAGTCCCAATCGTCCCAAAACAATATGTACAAGGATATGACTCGACTTAGCAACCATGTAATCAATTAGAAAGTTAACTTAGGGTTTAACAAATAACAATAATGCACTAAAAATGAGCGCATACACGGAAGGCTAAGGCGATTTGGGTGTACATTTAAGTGGGGTGTAACAAATTCTTCCTTTAAGTAAAATGCTTAAAGTTAGAAACGAAAAGATAGGCTCGGAGGGGTGTACTAGGGGTTTCGTGTACTAAAAATGAGTACAACGCTAAGGGTGTGGGAAAAATTAGTTGACTTAACTAGCCAAGTAATATGACTTAAATGGTCAAGTAATTATGATACGGGTTTAACACAAGGGTGATCCTAATGCCTCTTATCATGTAGTAAATCCTACCACACGAATGTAGTCTCACTAGCGGTCTCGGGATGCATCACTAACGCAAGTTCTAGAATCTAAATGCTACCGGTACACTCATAAGCACCAATAATAAATGCTTTTCCTATCAAATCTAAAGGCGAACCTCACATTTTTTGGTGGAAAATTTTTCTGAATATACGGTTATGTGCTAGTCATACAACCTCCTATCCATGAGACGCTTGCTATGGCTAAAGTTTCACTCCTAAATGTTGTAAAAAATTTTAAATTTGGTGCTAAAATTACACTAACAAGTATTTCTCGTAGTTTTATTACACATCTACTATCAAACAAAACAAACTCAAGCGAAAGTGCATATGTAAGGTATCATCTTTTTACCCTCCCCTTACACTTAAGATGAACATTGTCCCCAATGTTCAAGTAAAGAATGTAAAAGTAAAAAAAAAAAAGTAAAGAGAATGAAATCAAATACTCCCCTGATTCGCTCGGTATGGATTATAGGTTGGCCAGGTTAAGTCTTCCTTCAAGAAAACGAACAATCAAAGCTTCCCTTCCAGAATATAAATCATCTTCTTGTCAAAAATAACCTGTAAATCCTGACAAAAGTAGACAAGGCAACCTCGCGTAAAATCGGCGGCATCCTATATAAGTTACTAAATCCTAGAAAACAAAGTAAGATATAATGCTTGTGGAATGAAGTTTGCAGACTTCCTGGAGATTATAAAACTTAATAATTCACAAAAACCATAAGACTCCGTTAGAAAAACAAAACCGGTAAAATTTCCAGATTTTAACTCCTGACGCCGTCAAGAGCAATACCCTGACGCCGTCAGAATAGACCTGCAGAAATTCTTATGCTAAGTTTCCGGAAAATTTCTGGAAAAACTTTGTCCTACTTCCTGGAAAATCCTGCAAAACTTCATTGTGACTCAATACAAGCATTTGACTCTAACAATTATGAATATACATGTTCATTAAATATTGTGGAGAATCATGATCGGTTTGTTTCTTAAAAACATATTTGGGGTTTCCCCTTACACTTATTTTTTGCAAAAATACCTTTAGTTTGAAGTTAAGACTAGGCCAAACAACATAATAAAGTATTTCACATTTTAGTAGAGAAACATGATCAACCAACAATAAAAACAAAGCATGCATACGGAAGCAAATAACAATCAAACAAATAAAATCACACAAAGCATGGGTTGCCTCCCAAGAAGCGCTTTTCTTTATTTACGAGTCTTGTAGCTAGACTCAAAGTCATGGGTTACTACGTGATCTCATCATTGGTTCCACTCTTTAGGTCGTCTTCTAAACCAGTTTTGTATTCCGGACCTAGTTGCAAGCATTCTTTGTAGAAACCAAGCATCCTATTTCTAACATACTCAACTCCTCTACGTCTATCCTCATCATTCCTATAATAAGCCGCTTGCTTACGTTCCTTTTCGAAATTAGAGAGAAGGCGGTATTGCTCAATCTTGTAGGGCATTTGATAAGCAACCTCATCATTCTCTTCCTTGAATCTAACTATCCCTAACGTCGGATCATAACTCATCCTAGTGGCCTCAACAAATGGTTTCCCAAATATTATTTGACTTAGGCAAGCATCTATCACCGGACGCGTGTCTTCCACTATCATAAAATCAATCTCATAGGTGAGATTCCCTATAATCACATGTACTCCCTTAACTCTTCCTGCAAAATTACTTATCCAACTTTTACCGGGCATCATCCTAAAATTGAGTTGCTTCTTCATCACCCAATTGTAATAAGTCCTAGACATGATGTTCACGGGGGATCTAGGGTCTATGTAAGCTTTCCATACATGCATGTGCCCGATATTGCATGGGATGTTAATGTTAGAGGGGTCTCCCATTTTGATCAGGGGATCGCCAAAGATATATGTTGTCTCGGGACTATCGAATAAATCCTTATGGTATTCCCGTTCTTCCTTGGTTGGCAACTTATCAAAATATTCCTCTATAGGTTCTACCTCCTCTAATTCCTCATCCTTATTAACCTCAACTTCCCTACTCTCATCCTCACTATTGGCTTCTACTCTAACTTCATCTTTGTCACTCTCCTCTATCTCCCTATCTATCGGCTTAATGGTGACAACATTGACAAAGTGGACATGTTTGGATGATGAGGGGTCCTTAACTTGGATTCCACTATTGGTGTCCCTAGTGTCCTTCCTAGGTGTGGCTAATGTTTGGTTGTTGAGGGCTTTCAACAAGTTGTCGATCTTGTTGGTCATCTCCGTTTGTTGTTGGTTGAATTCGGTTTCAAACCTAGCTATGCGAGCTTCTTGAGATGCCATAAATTTCGACATCAATCCTTCAAGATTGTTGGTACTACCATAGTTGTTAGAAGGATTGTTGTTGAAGGTACGGTTGGATGGGGGACCGTTTGATTGGTAACGATTAGGCGGATTGGAAGAATTTGGTTGATTTTGTTTCCACCTAAGGTTCGGGTGATTTTTCCATGAGGGGTTGTATGAATCACCGTATGTGTTTGGCTCGGGCTTGAAAGTGTACCACTTATCTCCCGCTTCGTCGGTACGCGTGGATGCGTAGTCCGCAAAAGCTGTTCCGGGGAGTTCCACACAATCACGAGTGTCATGGGGACCACTACATAATTCGCATGAAGAAGTGATTTTGTTCACTTGGCTTGAATGCTTCGGAGCTTCGTAAGATTTCATGAGAAACTTGACTTGGTCCTCAAGTTCCATGATCCTACGGTCGGGAGTGCTTGAATTGTTCGAAGGCAAAGATATTGCCTTGACCGTTTTGTTCAAATCACGGGGATCATTCCAACTTTCGTTGTCATAGAGAGCAAGATCTTCTATGAGTTCCCATGATTGTTCCGCACTAAGATCACGTAGCTTTCCACTGGCCGATTGGTCAATGGTTCGCCTCGTGGAGATGTCGATATGGTCATAGAAGATTTGGACTTGGAGCCAAAGATCTATGCCATGATGAGGGACTTTTTGGAGTAAGTCCTTGAAACAAGTCCATGCTTCATAAAGAGATTCATTTTGACGTTGTTGAAACATCAAGATGTCATTCCTAAGCTTAGTAGTTCTCCTCGGTGGGAAAAATTGAGCAAGGAAACGAGTGGTGAGATCATCCCATGTGGTGATGGATCCCGCGGGTAAACGCTCAAGCCATTGACTAGCTTGATCCCGTAGAGAGAATTGGAATAGGCGTAAACGGGTAGTTTCTCTAGTTTCAACACCTAGGTCTATGGAATCTACGATTTTGAGGAAGTCCTTAAGGTGTTGGTTTGGATCTTCGGAACGAAGTCCATGGAATGCACATCCGCTTTGCACCAACCGGATGGTGTCGGATCGCAAGGGGGTCACATTGGCTCCGGTGAGCTCAATGGTGTTTCGGTAGCCTTGGTGGCTAGGTCGGGAATACTCTCCTAAGGTTCGGGGCCTAAGGGGTTCTAATGGTGGGTTTTGTTGTGGTGGGATGATGGGTTCAAAGATGTTACCACCTTCCATGATGTCGGATGGTAAAGAGTTACGAACAAAGGCACGAAGAAATAAGATAGACTAAAGAAGACCTAAAAATAAAAATAAAAATCTTACTAGAAAGGAATCTAGCAAGTAGACCTAATAAAAAGAAATCCTAACCTAGACAATAACTATTCCCCGGGCTGCGGCGCCAAAAACTTGATAGCGCCGCACTCTTTTGCGAAAGATGAGAAATAAATGTAAAGATAGACAGTCCCCGGCAGCGGCGCCAAAAACTTGATGCGTGGGAATCACACCTTGCTTTACCTCTCGAGGGATCTCGAGAAGCTTACAACCCCCACCAGGCAGTGTACCTGATCGTTGTAGTATAGTATAGTGACAAGTACCGGGGGATTGATCGTTCAGCTTAGGAATAGTGTCGCTAGGATTAGAAAACCTAATTACTAGTTCTAGAGATGAAAGATGATTATTTTTTGTATTTTTATATTTTTATGAAAGCAAGTAAAATCTCGGGTTTTGAAGGAGTGGGCGGAATTAGTTGCTATTCAACTAACCCAAAGCTATTAAAATAATTAAAATGAAATTAAACTAAATTATACTAAGGTTGTGAGCAGTGGTTGGAGAAATTGTGTTTACTTAGACTTCACTACTCCCTAGATATCTTTTACATGTTAATTACTTGTTACACTTGTATGAATGACGGATTGTATTCCTTAATACCATTCGTGGGGTGGCATACATAACTCCCCAACTCTATGAGCTCTTATCTCCTCCTACACCATGACCCAGCACAACTATAGGGATTGTAAACAGTGGCTCATGCATTAAATACAACAAATAAAGACCTAGTACGCCTCGGTTCATGTTTCTTAAGACGTTCAAGCATGTTACCATTTGGAGATCTGCCAGTTTTCTTAAGCCTAACATATAAATCATTCATTCAAAACAAGAATAGACAAGTAATCAACACATAATCAACATCTAGGTTTCATTAGATCTAAGCAAACACAAGAGAGATCTAGCCTAGCATAGTAGAATTGAGACAAGAACAAGAGATAAACAACCAACACATAAACATATTGATTGAATTGAAAGTACACTTATCTCAATTACAATGCAAGGTCTCAAGGGTTTGGAACCCTTGAAAAACCTGTAAAAGAGGCACCAAAATCGTCTTTAGGGTTTCACCAAAACTTCTCCTCCTTAATGAAAAAAACTAGAAAACTATATATAGGAAAAACAGTCTGACGGCGTCAAGAGTAACTTCTGACGTCGTCACCTCGCCGCCATATACTTCCTCGGACGGCCTTGATCCACTTATGACGGCCTATGTGACGCCGTCACCACCCACGGTATATTAATTTAGCCACTTTGACGCCGTCACGAGTCCTTCTGACGCCGTCACCACCTTCGGAGTTTAATTCTTCATGTCTGACGCCGTCAAGATGTTGGTCTTGACGCCGTCACCTTGTATTTTCAGCATGGAAATTTGGTACTTAGCCGTTTTCTTCACTTTTATGCTCCAAAAACGTCCAAAATAGCTTCTTTTCCAGAATTCACTCTCCAAACACCTAAAATCACAAAAGGAACGATTTAGGGCAATATTTGATCAAATAAAGTCGGATTCGGGCTTAAATGACCCCCTAAAAACGGATCATTTTTCGCCTCATCAACATGCACCCGATGTTTGGCTTGTCAAAAGTGTGTGTAAATTCAGCGGACTTGATGAGGAAAATCCAATCCAACACATCAAGGACTTCCTAAAAATAGTAGACACCCTCCATACGGATGGGGCTACTAGAGACACATCCCGATTGCGATTCTTTCCTTTCACCTTATATGAAAAAGCCCAAGAATGGTATGAAAAACTCCCTTCTGAATCTATCTTCACATGGGAGCAACTCATATCCAAGTTCTATGAGAAGTTCTTTCCACCTAGAAAAACCTCAGCACTTAGAGATAGGATCCTCCGTTTCCGGAAGGAGAAGGACGAACCCTTCTATAAATCGTGGACTAGATTCAAAGATTCAATAAGACAAGTTCCCCATCATGGCATTGAGCTTTGGCTCTTGGTCCAAATCTTCTACAAAAATATCTCCTCTAATGACCGAAACGGAATTAACCAATCTAGGAAAGGAAGATTGGCCAATCTAAGTGCCGAGGAAGGATGGGATAGGATTGAAGAATATGCTCAAGACCAGGATGACACTTGGGATGAACCTGAGTCGACTGTCAGCATTTCTGAGATCACCTCGGATCGGTTGAGCAAAATTCACAAAAGAGTGGAATACATAGCTGGATCGCAGTTACCTAAACAGCTATCGAATCCTTACTTGATCTGCGATTACTGTGGAGGCCCGCATGAGGTAGAAGAATGCGGAGGAGCAGCCACAACTGAACATGCGTGCTTGTCAGGAGGGGACATTTATGCTGATCCCTCCCTTTTGCCTTTTTACCAAAATGACGATTACACCCTTTGGGGAAATCTGGTAAAAAGAAGAGAAGGGGAGGAAGGCCCTGAATTCAAAATCAGGAGCAATTTCGAAGATGACCTTGGTCACTTCACTCAAGAAAAAGACTTGCAAATGAAAGGGCTTAATGAGCTTTTCGACGAGCAGCAGGAGGGTATTGGAGAATTTTTCAACAAGCTTAACTCGGCCCTAGATAATCTCCAAACGCCATTAGTGAGAAAAAAAGACCCCATGCTCGCGATAACCACACGAGCTGGAACGACAACCAAAGACCCTCCTTACCCAAATTCGTCCCCCATCACCCTCGATCCAGACAAACCTGGGGAGGAGGAGGATGTCGGCATTATCACCCCAGACCAACCGCCCGTGACGACCCCTTCCCCATCGGCCCTTCCTAACCATTTGGAGTATGCCTTCCTTCAGGGGGAGGACCAACTCCCGGTAATCATAAACTCTTCCTTGGAACATGAACAAAAAGTTAAACTCTTAGAGGTCCTAAAAAAATACAAGGGGGTACTCGCATGGAGTGTGGCATACATCAAGGGGATTGACTCAACTTTTTGCACACATAAGATTCTTATGGAGGAAGATTATAAACCTACTGTGCAACCCCAGAGGCGAGTGAACCCTAACATTAAGGAAGTAGTAAAGAAAGAAGTTATCAAACTTTTGGATGCAGGACTGATTTACCCGATCTCGGACAGCCCATGGGTCAGTCCTGTGCAGGTTGTACCTAAAAAGGGTGGAATGACTGTAGTAAAGAATGACAAGGGTGAGATGGTGCCCCAGAGAACTGTCACTGGATGGCGGGTATGCATCGACTATCAAAAGCTCAATGATGCCACGAGGAAAGCTCACTTTCCCTTACCATTCATTGATCAGATGTTAGAGAGATTATCTGGACACGAGTACTATTGCTTCTTGGATGGATTCTCTGGATATTTTCAAATCCCCATAGCACTCGAGGACCAAGAAAAGACCACGTTTACTTGCCCCTATGGAACATTTGCTTACAAAAGGATGCCTTTTGGGCTATGTAATGCTCCCGCCACTTTCCAACGTTGCATGACCGCAATCTTTCACGAACTCATGGAAGACAGTGATGAGTGTGTAAATACTCATCATTTTTACCATTTCTGAGCTGCCAAAACATCCAAAAACACTCAATAATGAATCAAAATAGTGAAAATATCCCAGGAAAGTGTTTTACATGTCTCAAATGCAAAAATACCAAAAACAGATGAAAAACGCACAAAGTTTGCATAATTGGCAGTTTCAGTCCCCCAAACTTTCAAAAGTTGTCAAATCTAGTCCCTGGTCATTCTAAAAACTTGAAAAAGTCACCAAAGGTCCTTATAAATCAAAAAGTTACATAATTAGTCCTTTGGTGAAAAGTTTCACAAAATGTCAAGTTTAGTCCCTGAACTTTGAAAATTGTCAAAAATGGTCCCTGGGATATTAAAACTTTGAGGAAAACAAATTTTGTCCTTGTACTTCTCATATATGGCAGGATTGGTCCTTGGTGGAAAAGTTTGGTGAAATTACACAATTGGTCCCTGAAGTTTGAAAGTTTGACGGTTTCAGTCCCTGATGAAAAATAAATTGAAAAATCATCAAAGGACCCTTTCACTATTCACATATGGCAAATTACATCCTTGAAATACTTTGGAAAGTTGCCAAAACCTCACCCCTCAACTTTCGTTTAATTACAAAAAAGGTCCTTGTGAAACATTTAACCAAACCGGACCCTTAAATATTATTACCCCAAAAATAAAACCAAACCCAATCCACCAAAAGCCCACCCTTTACCCCAAGCCCACTCCTAAGCCCATAAAACCCCACAAACCGTTTTAAATAATCCCACGGTCAAACCCCGTTTGACCAAACCGCCAAACCACCATCTCCTCCCCCTGGTTTCGCAGCTCCACCACCACCACTTGCAGGGCAGTCATCACACCCCCACACCTCCCTGCACCTACCCTCACATCACAATTAATGCCACCCCCCAAGTTGCAATTCCAGTCCAAATTTCCCTTATCCAATTTTGGCGCCAAATTCAGTTTTAAAGGTGGGGATCAATTCAGAATAAATCAACGGATGAGATTGAGTGGGATAGGTTCAGAAAGCTTTGGGGAACCCTAATCAGAGGCTATAAATAGAAGAAAGAGTGCAAGAGAAAGCTGTCTAGTTTTTTTTTAGCATAATTGTAATCGTATAAGTCTTTTTAGCAATTGTAGTGTAGTAAAAAGCTTTTAAGCAATTGTAGAAGTTAATTCAGTGTATTGTTCATCTTTTCAAATTAATATAAGCAAGTTTATTTAACTTATTTGGTTTATGCAAGTTTCAAGTTTTTTCTATTAATCTGAGTCCTAGGCTGCTAGTATTGAGTGTGAATCATGGACTGAGTTAAGATCACATAAGCTCCAATAAGCTTATCAAAGCTTTAGAGATTCTAAAATTCAGCATAATAGAAGAAAAATAAAAAATTACAAAATAGTCAACGTTGGTCAACTGTCTTGTTTGATTCTTGTTTTCAGGTTTGAAGAAGGTATTGGTGATCAATCTTGGAGCTGGTTTAGCCTATCTAAAGATAGGCTTCTGTGGAGAAGCCCCTTGTTCAGCTAGGGGTTGGTTGTAAGCTTTGTCTCATTTCAAGTTTCCACTAAAAGCTTAGTTCCTAGTTAGTCTCTAATTGCTTGCTTATATCTGATTAATCTGTGTTCATTTGTGTTGTTTGTGTATTGTTTGAGTAGTTTTTAACTTAGTAATCATAACTTGTCCATTAGAATAAATAGCTACTTGAAATTTCAATATTTGACTGTCAAAATTAGTTTAAGTGGTAAACTTGAGTTTTCATAATTGCATTCTGTGTTCAAGTGTCTAAATTAGTCTCCCTAATCATAATAAGCTGTTGTGGATCAGATTCATATGCCCTAGCACCCTTTTTTCTTGAAAATCATAAATCAGTCAACCTTAATGGCGTGTTTGGTTTTGCATGTTCCCATATGTTCCAGTTGAATGTTGTTTGTGTAACTTGCATAAACATAATATATTAGGGTATATTAGCTCAGTTGGGTCATAAAAATAAGTAGCTATTAGTTAAAAAGTCAAAATCCAATTGGAATGCCTTAATCTTGTTCACTGTTAAGGTTTTGAGTGTGATTTCCCATCAAACCTTTTCATAATTAGTTAAGATTGTTAGATTAAGTCTCATTATAGTCCATTATACCACTTTGAATCAGTAAAGATCATTGGAATTTCATTAAAGTCAAAACTTGTGATTTCTCAAAAAGTCAAATTCATCTTCTCAGATTTTTGCTAAATTTCCAAGATTAATTGTGAGTTGTGTAATGGGAGTTAAGGGTTGAAACTTGTTGTAGTTAGAGTCTATCAGCTGATCTTTAAGCCCTAATTTTTGCTTAATTTTTGTGGAAGCTTAAGTGGGTCCCACAGACACCCAAAGTGAGTTGCAGGGCAAGAGGTTGCCCTGTGCACAACAGACCTCCACCACACCACCAACTTTGGTGGTGGTTGCAGACCACCTCAGTGGGCCCTAGTGGTTCCAGTTGTCTTTTTCCAACCCCCCTCCTACCAGGGAGTGTGGATTGACCATTGGTTTGACCTATAACCTAGTGGACCCCACCTGGAATTAGCCATAAAGATTGTCCCCATTCTGAGTTCAGTTTCAAGTTGCAAAAGTGCTTATTTGGTTCTTATTAGCTTATTTGAGATCAAGTGTTGTTGTTTCTGGCTTATTTGTGATTGTTAAGCTTGTTGGTACTCACTTTTACCATTGTGGACCCCACCTTCACTCATTTGACCTCATTTGACCACACAGTCAACATAAGTCAACTTTGTAAGCCAAGGGGGTGCTTATAGCTTATTTATAAGCTAATTTCAAAATTGTTTTTACAAAAGTTTGTTGTTTTTAGTTGTAAAATAAGTTTGTAAAGGAAAATCCAAGAAAAAACCAATTTAAAATAAGTACCTTATATTAATTTTAATTTTCATTTTTAAATTTTTGTTAAGTACTTAGTGTTTTTATATTTTTATTAATTACCTTATATAGTAAAGTATTTTTAATAATTTTTCTATATTTTTATTCTGTAATTTAGTATTAATTAGATTTAATCTTAGTTTTCTTATTTATTAATTAATATTAAGTATTAAATAGCTTATTTAGTTTTTATAAAGCACAACTTAGTTTTTATATTTTTCCTAGCTCTAATATAGTTTAATAGACTTTTAGAAAATATAATCTGAGTTTCTACTGTTCATTTTCCATTTTCCTTATTTAAATTGTTTAAATTAGATTTAAGAAATTAAAAGGTAAATAATTAGTGGATTAATCTTAGAACATAATTTTTAGAGTTTTTATAATTTTGTAGGATTCCTGTGATGGTTAAGTAATTTTATAAATTTTATCTTAATTTTCTAAGTTAATTTAGTATTAATAGTAATTAAAACTAGTTTAATTAGTTTAATTAAGTTAAATAGTTTTTAATTAATATAAAATTCATAAAAAGACAAAAATATTTATTTTAATTTTTTTATACTTTCTTCAAGTTCTATTTTAAGTTTAGAAATTGTTTTTGCAAATTTTTAGTTTAATTTGTAATAGTTATAATTATTAGTTAATTTAAATTAGATTTTAATTTAGTTTTTAAATAGTTTTATTAATTAAATAATATTTAAATAGTATTTTAATCATTTTCACAATTTCATTTTCATTTTTAATTTTAAAGTTTCAAAAAGTGTCAAAAGCACCCCCTGTAGTTTGTTAAATACCAAAACCCTACTTTTTCTGTCTGTTACGTGATTTGAATTGTGAATACGTGCATATATCTGTTATCTGATTTTTGTGAATATTATATCTGTGTACAAATACCAAAATAACAGTAGCAATATCAACTCCACAACATCTGGCTACTGTCCTCAGTGCCACTTTCTCATAAACGATTCCCAAAAGCACCATTTCAATCTCGCTGGGACATTACGACCCGGGGACACACTATACTATCCACGGAGAATTGGCTTGATTAGTTTGACTTTTATGGTTGACCATTCACAAGTGGTTGACTAATAAGAGTTGACTAGTTCGGGTCAAATCAAAATTTGGCGCCGCTGCCGGGGAGGTTGTTGCGTGTTTTACAAAATCGTTTTAAGTTAAGTGGTTTTCAAAACCCTCCCTGTACAAATTTCACACAAATTTGTAAAAAGTTTTTGTAAAAACATAATCATATCAAAAACGTTCATTAACACTTCTCCTGAAGTGTTGAAAACACCAAAAAAATTAAAAACAATCAAAAACAAACTGTGAAGTTAAATTACTTCGTGTTCTTTAAGATTACAACCTGAAACAGTTGGTTTAAGGTAAGTTCTGACATTAAATTGCGAACTGAAGAGGAAACCTATTTACTTCCTCCCGCCAGCCTGCGAGTAATCTTAAAGGGACGATTTCGGTTAACGAATCAGTTCCAAAAATATTTCCCAAGTTTCTGCACACACACCCATAAGCCTAAATCAGTTTTTCAAATTAATTAATAAACCCATAATAAGTTCCCAAACTTAAGATAAAAACTTGCCTTTATATCCCTGTGAGTGGTGTACCTTTTTCAAAGAAGCTGCTCACTTG
Source organism: Artemisia argyi (assembly GCA_030686995.1). Classification (NCBI taxonomy): domain Eukaryota; kingdom Viridiplantae; phylum Streptophyta; class Magnoliopsida; order Asterales; family Asteraceae; genus Artemisia; species Artemisia argyi. The sequence continues at coordinate 245,378,512 of CM060708.1, read as the reverse complement.
TGATTATTGGTTTAAGTTCACTGTGGTTTTGCCTCGAACTTGTGTTGAAAAATTGTTTTTAGTGCATGCGCACTCGGTCTCAAACAAAGAATAAAAAACAGAAAAACGTACCCGAGCTACGTTCTGATACAGAAACCAAAATGGCCGCTGGGCCACCACCACCATTACCACCCCCTGACCCTCCTAGGGATGTGCCAGCTCCCGATCTCCGAACGATGGAGGAGCTGTGCCAGCCTACCATGCAAGGACGGGGTGGGCCTATTGCACCACTCACTATTGGGGCTGCGGACTTTGGCCTCAAGCACCACATGATCCAACAAGTCCAGAATTCGTGTCAATTTCACGGATTACCGGGTGACGATGCTAACAAGCATCTTGACAAATATCTTACGGTCACCCAAAGCATGAAACAACATGGTGTCACCGATGATGCCCTCCGGCTGTACCTCTTCCCCTATTCTCTCACTCATTATGCCACTGCATGGTTTGACCGACTCCCAAAGAATTCTATTCGTACCTTTGATGACATGGTAACCAAGTTTCTAGCAAAATATTTTCCACCTTCCATGGTTACCAAGTTACGAAATGATATCAGCAACTTCCGGCAACGTCCCGATGAGTCTCTTTTTGAGGCTTGGGAACGTTATAAGCTAGCTATTGATCGGTGCCCTAACCACAATATGTTACAAGTTACCATCATAGATACCTTCTATAATGGTCTGACATTGAGGCACCGAGATATTCTCAATGCTGCTGCTGGTGGGACCTTTATGAAAAGGCGTCACGAGGAGTGCTATGACTTGATTGAAAACATGACTGCCCACCATAACTTTTGGGATTCCTCTGCGGAGAGGGATGCGTCATGTAATTCAGTTACTCCTTCATCATCATCTCCTGAAATAATTGCTCTTACCAAAAAGATGGATGATATTTCTACGGCTGTGTTGAGAATGAACCAAACGATGCAACATCAGGTTCAAAATCAACAAGTGAAAGCCGTGGCCCGAAGTTGTGAAACTTGTGGGCGCCCACATCTGTATTCCGAGTGTCCAGCTACTGCTGATTTTTCTCACGAGAACGTTTATGCTGCTAACGGTTCCTACAACACGGGGGGTAATTCTTACCAACCGCAAGGGGACCGTAATCTCTTAAGCTATCGTTCCAACAATTTTCTCGGACCTCCCGGTTTTAACCAAAATCAAAACCGTAACGCGAATCAGAATTTTAACCAAGGTCAAAACTCAAATTTCCAAAACCCGAACCAAAATCAAGGCCAGTTTAATCAAAACAATTTTCAAAATGGCAATCAAAACCAAGGTTTTCAAGGAAATTTTCAAAGAAACCAGAATCAAAGGAATTACAATCAGGGTAATTTCAATAAGAGAAACAATTTTCAGGGTAACAACAATCAAAACCAAGGGAATTTTCAAAACAACCGTGTTCAAAATCCCCCTGTTCAAAATCAAAACGTTGTTCCACCCTCGTCTTCCTCCGATGAAGTGCTAAAACAATTCATGAAAGCACAAGAGGAAACGAATTGGTTATTGATCGGCAAGATCTCTGAACTTCAGAAGTCTTTAAATGATCGACCCTCGGGCCCGGGTACATTACCGAGCAACACGATCGCTAACCCGAGGGGCGATGTCAAAGCGATCACCACCCGAAGTGGGGTATCATACAATGGACCCGCGATTCCCTCTACCTTTTCTTCTCCTCCTAAGGTAGCGGACACGGTACTTCCTACTAATAACGGAGGTATCAACAACGTCCACCCTCAAGTTGTCCCGGTCCTGGCTCGTAAGCCGAAAGTTGTATTTGATCCTCCTGTGAGTCTTGATGAAATTCCAAAGAATGATCCTAAGCCTTCAATTCCATATCCTTCACGTGTGTATGATCAAAAGAACCGCGAAAGAGCTAATCATCAGATGGAAAAATTTTATCAAATTTTCCAAGAATTACACTTCGATATTAGCTTCGCGGACGCTCTTCTTCTCATGCCTAAGTTTGCTTCGACAATCAAAAATCTGATAAGCAACAAAGAAAAACTCTGTGAGATGGCAAAAACTTCACTCAATGAACATTGCTCAGCAGTGCTCTTGAAAAAGCTTCCCGAAAAGCTTGGAGATCCCAGGAAATTTCTCATTCCATGTATTTTCCCTGGGATGGTTGAATGCTTTGCCTTGGCCGATCTTGGCGCGAGCATTAACCTGATGCCTTACACAGTCTGGAAAAGACTCTCACTTCCTGCTCTCACTCCGACCTGCATGACACTCGAACTTGCAGACCGTACTATATCCCGTCCTCTCGGCATTGCCGAAGATATCTTCGTGAAAGTAGGAAAATTCCATTTTCCGGCAGATTTCGTGATTGTTGATTTCGATGCTGACCCACGAGTTCCTCTCATTCTCGGGAGGGGATTCTTAAGAACGGGTCGTGCTTTAATCGATGTATTCGAAGATGAAATCACTCTACGTGTTGGTGGCGAAGCCATCACATTCAATCTTGATCAGACTTCAAGATACTCCTCCAACTATGACGCTAAAACGGTTAACCGAATTGATGTCATCGATGTTGCGTCGGAGGAGTATTCTCAAGAGGTCCTTGGTTTCTCATCCAGTGGCAGTCTTTCTACTGACCCTATCATTTCCGACTCTTCCCCTTCCCTCACTTCTTTTGAGGGAAGTGACTTCCTTCTGGAAGAGGTCGAGGCTTTTCTTGCTCAAGATAGCTCAATCCCAAGTGGGGTTGATGAAAACTATCTTGATCCGGAGGGGGACATTCTTCTCCTTGAAAGATTGTTAAATGACGATCCTTCACCCTCTCCGTCTACACAAATACTTCATAAAGCGGAAGTAAAAAATGTTGAAATAACTGAAGACTTCCCCGAGGTTGAGCTCAAGGACTTGCCTCCTCATCTAGAATATGCATTTCTGGAGGGTGATAATAAATTACCCGTCATTATTGCCAAAGACTTAAAAGATGAGGAAAAAGCTGCACTCCTAAAGGTGCTTAAGTCAAACAAGCAAGCAATTGCTTGGAAACTCTCCGACATTAAGGGCATAAGCCCGAACTTTTGTACTCATAAAATCTTAATGGAGGATGACTTTAAGCCAGCTGTGCAACATCAGAGAAGGGTAAATCCCAAAATCCACGAAGTTATCAAACAAGAAGTTCTTAAACTTCTTGATGCGGGATTGATTTACCCTATATCTGACAGTCCTTGGGTTAGCCCAATTCATTGTGTTCCCAAAAAGGGTGGAATTACCGTTGTCACCAATGAGGATAACGAGTTGATTCCAACTCGTTTGGTCACGGGTTGGCGAGGTTGTATTGACTATCGAAAGTTGAATGAAGCCACCCGCAAAGACCATTTTCCTCTCCCTTTTATGGACCAAATGCTTGAAAGACTTGCGGGGAATGAATACTACTGCTTCCTCGATGGTTTTTCGGGTTACTTCCAAATCCCCATTGATCCCCAGGATCAAGAGAAGACTACCTTCACATGCCCCTACGGAACTTTTGCTTACAGACGCATGCCTTTCGGCTTATGTAATGCACTAGGCACGTTCCAGAGGTGCATGATGTCTATATTTTCCAACATGATCGGGAAAACTATGGAGGTATTCATGGATGACTTTTCAGTCATCGGGGATTCATTTCAGACTTGCCTCTCCCACTTGGAACAGATGCTTAAAAGTTGCAAAGAAACGAATCTAAGTCTCAACTGGGAGAAGACCCACTTTATGGTCAAGGAGGGCATTGTCCTCGGCCATAAAATTTCAAAAAACGGGATTGAGGTTGACAGAGCTAAAATCGATGTCATTGCCAAATTACCTCATCCCACCACCGTAAAAGGTGTTAGGAGCTTTTTGGGTCATGCCGGCTTCTACCGTAGGTTTATCCAAGATTTTTCTAAGATTGCCCGGCCTATGACCCATCTCCTCGAGAAGGATGCTCCTTTCATCTTCTCTCCTGAGTGCATCGAAGCTTTTGAAACATTAAAGAAAAAGCTTACCGAGGCACCGATTCTTGTTGCCCCCGATTGGGACCAACCTTTTGAACTTATGTGCGATGCTAGTGATTTTGCCATAGGTGCGGTCTTGGGGCAACGAAAAGCAAAATACTTTCAGCCTATACACTACGCAAGCAAAACTATGACTGAGGCTCAAGGTCATTACACCACCATTGAAAAAGAACTCCTAGCTGTGGTGTATGCCTTTGAGAAATTCCGGTCATACCTAATCTTGACTAAATGCGTAGTGTACACGGATCACTCGGCTTTGAAGTACTTATTTGCAAAGCAAGATGCAAAGCCGAGGCTTCTCCGCTGGGTTCTCCTCCTTCAGGAATTTAATATCATTATTCGTGATAAAAAAGGAGCTGAGAACCTTGCTGCTGATCATCTCTCACGATTAGAAAACCAACATCAAGATGTGTCCGAGAAAAAGGAAATAAATGAAACATTTCCTCTCGAGACACTCAATGCGGTTGCTTTTTGTGGTGACTCTACTACCCCATGGTTTGCCGACTTTGCAAATTACCATGCGGGTAACTTCATCGTGACGGGGTTGACGTCCCAACAGAAGAAAAAAATTCTTCAAAGACGTTAAACATTACTTCTGGGACGACTCCTTCCTCTTCAAAATCTGTGCCGATCAAGTCATCAGGCGATGTGTATACGGACAGGAAGCCACTGATATTCTCAAGGCTTGCCATGCTGGACCCACCGGGGGCCACCATAGTCCTAACTACACCGCCAAAAAGGTGTTTGATTCCGGCTTCTATTGGCCCACAATCTATAAGGATGCCCACGAATTAGTCAAAGCCTGTGATGCTTGTCAGCGTCACGGGAATATTTCACAAAAGAACGAAATGCCACAAAATGCTATTCAAGTTTGTGAAATCTTTGACGTCTGGGCATTGACTTTATGGGGCCATTCCCATCTTCTCGTGGAAACAAATACATACTCGTGGCTGTTGACTACTTGTCAAAATGGGTTGAGGCTAAGGCCTTACCCACTAATGATTCCCGAGTTGTTGTGAAATTCTTGAAATCCCTCTTTGCTCGTTTTGGAACCCCACGTGCCATCATTAGTGATCGCGGTACTCACTTTTGCAATGATCAATTTGCAAAAGTCATGCTTAAGTACGGTGTTACTCATCGTCTTTCTACCGCGTATCACCCACAAACAAGTGGGCAGGTGGAGGTTTCCAACCGTGGTATTAAACGGATTCTTGAGAGGACAGTAGGTGAAAACCGTGCTTCCTGGTCGGATAAACTAGATGATGCACTCTGGGCCTTCCGTACAGCTTACAAAACACCCATCGGGTGTACTCCATACAAGCTTGTATATGGGAAGGCGTGTCATTTACCGATCGAGCTTGAGCACAAAGCCTACTGGGCCTTGAAACATGCTAACTACGACCTTCATAAAGCGGGTGATCATCGTAAGGTTGAAATCAATGAATTAAATGAACTTCGTGATCAAGCCTACGAGAACTCTTTGATCTACAAAGAAAAGACAAAGAAGATTCATGACTCTAAGATTAAGAACCGCGTTTTCAACGTCGGTGACAGAGTCCTTCTTTTCAACTCAAGATTAAAGATTTTCTCGGGGAAATTGAAAACCCGATGGACTGGACCATTCACTATTGCTAAAGTATATCCATACGGGGCTGTTGAGTTATCTCAACCCGAAGGTCCTAACTTTAAAGTGAATGGTCATAGATTGAAACATTATTTTGGAGAGGACATACCACCCATGGTTGTCCCGGATCTCCAAACTTTCCCCATGGACCAATGAATTCTGGGATCGAGTCAAGCTAGTGACTCGGTGAACAAAAATTAGCAACATATATGGGTTTTCACCCGTATTTCTGACTTCTTTCTACTTTCTACCACCCTAGTGTGGGGGAGTGGCCGTCCCCCACCTGTTGAAAAGTAAATATGTTCTCAAAAAAAAAAAAAAAAAAAAAAAAAAAATGAAAAAAAAGATGAAAAGTAAATATAAGCAAGTTTATTAAAAAAAAAGTGTGATTGTATGTACAGATAAATAAAGTGAAAAATAAAATCCATATTTCCACAGTTAGCATCGAATATTAGCTTTTTCCATTCAGAGATTCGGCATAATAGCCGGGACTTTGAATATTGAGGACAATATTCAGTTCTAGTGTGGGGGGGGGGGGGGAATTCTTACGAATTTTATCACAAAACTTTCTAAGTACCCCCGTTTTTAGGCCTAAATTTTTCAAAATTTTTCACTTTATTTCAAAATTTTTGTGGTTATCAGTCCGCCAAAGTCTAAATGACAAAGGGGCTGGCTAGTCCAGGAGCAAACGGCTCTTGGTAAAGACATCTCAAACCCGTTGATGGCTGGCAATTTGCCAAAAATTGCATGGTTCCTCAGCTCCCCCGTATCTTCATAAGCAAATGAGTTGGCTAGCCCACAAGATTATGGCTTGTGGTAAAGGCAGTGGAAAATCCATAATTGGTAATCAGCTCGCCAAGATGTTGACTTAGTCCATCAAGATGCTGGCTAGTCCAGAAGCAAACGGCTTTTGGTAAAGACAAATCAAATCCGTTGACAGCTGGTGGTTTGCTCAAAATCACACGGTTATCAGGTGTGCCACAGTTCTTACACCTGGCTACTCCAGAAGTGATGGCTTTTGGTAAAGAGAATTTCAAATCCATCAGGTTTTTCTCAAAAGATTGCTAGGGACTAGCAATGTTTTAGTGTCGGGGATTGATGAGTGTGTAAATACTCATCATTTTTACCATTTCTGAGCTGCCAAAACATCCAAAAACACTCAATAATGAATCAAAATAGTGAAAATATCCCAGGAAAGTGTTTTACATGTCTCAAATGCAAAAATACCAAAAACAGATGAAAAACGCACAAAGTTTGCATAATTGGCAGTTTCAGTTACCCAAACTTTCAAAAGTTGTCAAATCTAGTCCCTGGTCATTCTAAAACCTTGAAAAAGTCACCAAAGGTCCTTATAAATTAAAAAGTTACATAATTAGTCCTTTGGTGAAAAGTTTCACAAAATGTCAAGTTTAGTCCCTGAACTTTGAAAATTGTCAAAAATGGTCCCTGGGATATTAAAACTTTGAGGAAAACAAATTTTGTCCTTGTACTTCTCATATATGGCAGGATTGGTCCTTGGTGGAAAAGTTTGGTGAAATTACACAATTGGTCCCTGAAGTTTGAAAGTTTGACGGTTTCAGTCCCTGATGAAAAATAAATTGAAAAATCATCAAAGGACCCTTTCACTATTCACATATGGCAAATTACATCCTTGAAATACTTTGGAAAGTTGCCAAAACCTCACCCCTCAACTTTCGTTTAATTACAAAAAAGGTCCTTGTGAAACATTTAACCAAACCGGACCCTTAAATATTATTACCCCAAAAATAAAACCAAACCCAATCCACCAAAAGCCCACCCTTTACCCCAAGCCCACTCCTAAGCCCATAAAACCCCACAAACCGTTTTAAATAATCCCATGGTCAAACCCCGTTTGACCAAACCGCCAAACCACCATCTCCTCCCCCTGGTTTCGCAGCTCCACCACCACCACTTGCAGGGCAGTCATCACACCCCCACACCTCCCTGCACCTACCCTCACATCACAATTAATGCCACCCCCCCCCCCCCCAGTTGCAATTCTAGTCCAAATTTCCCTTATCCAATTTTGGCGCCAAATTCAGTTTTAAAGGTGGGGATCAATTCAGAATAAATCAACGGATGAGATTGAGTGGGATAGGTTCAGAAAGCTTTGGGGAACCCTAATCAGAGGCTATAAATAGAAGAAAGAGTGCAAGAGAAAGTTGTCTAGTTTTTTTTAGCATAAATGTAATCGTATAAGTCTTTTTAGCAATTGTAGTGTAGTAAAAAGCTTTTAAGCAATTGTAGAAGTTAATTCAGTGTATTGTTCATCTTTTCAAATTAATATAAGCAAGTTTATTTAACTTATTTAGTTTATGCAAGTTTCAAGTTTTTTCTATTAATCTGAGTCCTAGGCTGCTAGTATTGAGTGTGAATCATGGACTGAGTTAAGATCACATAAGCTCCAATAAGCTTATCAAAGCTTTAGAGATTCTAAAATTCAGTATAATAGAAGAAAACTAAAAAATTACAAAATAGTCAACGTTGGTCAACTGTCTTGTTTGATTCTTGTTTTCAGGTTTGAAGAAGGTATTGGTGATCAATCTTGGATCTGGTTTAGCCTATCTAAAGATAGGCTTCTGTGGAGAAGCCCCTTGTTCAGCTAGGGGTTGGTTGTAAGCTTTGTCTCATTTCAAGTTTCCACTAAAAGCTTAGTTCCTAGTTAGTCTCTAATTGCTTGCTTATATCTGATTAATCTGTGTTCATTTGTGTTGTTTGTGTATTGTTTGAGTAGTTTTTAACTTAGTAATCATAACTTGTTCATTAGAATAAATAGCTACTTGAAATTTCAATATTTGACTGTCAAAATTAGTTTAAGTGGTAAACTTGAGTTTTCATAATTTCATTATGTGTTCAAGTGTCTAAATTAGTCTCCCTAATCATAATAAGCTGTTGTGGATCAGATTCATATGCCCTAGCACCCTTTTGTCTTGAAAATCATAAATCAGTCAACCTTAATGGGGTGTTTGGTTTTGCATGTTCCCATATGTTCCAGTTGAATGTTGTTTGTGTAACTTGCATAAACATAATATATTAGGGTATATTAGCTCAGTTGGGTCATAAAAATAAGTAGCTATTAGTTAAAAAGTCAAAATCCAATTGGAATGCCTTAATCTTGTTCACTGTTAAGGTTTTGAGTGTGATTTCCCATCAAACCTTTTCATAATTAGTTAAGATTGTTAGATTAAGTCTCATTACAGTCCATTATACCACTTTGAATCAGTAAAGATCATTGGAATTTCATTAAAGTCAAAACTTGTGATTTTTTAAAAAGTCAAATTCATCTTCTCAGATTTTTGCTAAATTTCCAAGATTAATTGTGAGTTGTGTAATGGGAGTTAAGGGTTGAAACTTGTTGTAGTTAGAGTCTATTAGCTGATCTTTAAGCCCTAATTTTTGCTTAATTTTTGTGGAAGCTTAAGTGGGTCCCACAGACACCCAAAGTGAGTTGCAAGGCAAGAGGTTGCCCTGTGCACAACAGACCTCCACCACACCACCAACTTTGGTGGTGGTTGCAGACCACCTCAGTGGGCCCTAGTGGTTCCAGTTGTCTTTTTCCAACCCCCCTCCTACCAGGGAGTGTGGATTGACCATTGGTTTGACCTATAACCTAGTGGACCCCACCTGGAATTAGCCATAAAGATTGTCCCCATTCTGAGTTCAGTTTCAAGTTGCAAAAGTGCTTATTTGGTTCTTATTAGCTTATTTGAGATCAAGTGTTGTTGTTTCTGGCTTATTTGTGATTGTTAAGCTTGTTGGTACTCACTTTTACCATTGTGGACCCCACCTTCACTCATTTGACCTCATTTGACCACACAGTCAACATAAGTCAACTTTGTAAGCCAAGGGGGTGCTTATAGCTTATTTATAAGCTAATTTCAAAAGTGTGTTTACAAAAGTTTGTTGTTTTTAGTTGTAAAATAAGTTTGTAAAAGAAAATCCAAGAAAAAACCAATTTAAAATAAGTGATAGTTTCTATTTAATTCAATTTAATTTTAATTTTCATTTTTAAATTTTTGTTAAGTACTTAGTGTTTTTATATTTTTATTAATTACCTTATATAGTAAAGTATTTTTAATAATTTTTCTATATTTTTATTCTGTAATTTAGTATTAATTAGATTTAATCTTAGTTTTCTTATTTATTAATTAATATTAAGTATTAAATAGCTTATTTAGTTTTTATAAAGCACAACTTAGTTTTTATATTTTTCCTAGCTCTAATATAGTTTAATAGACTTTTATAAAATATAATATGAGTTTCTACTGTTCACTTTCCATTTTCCTTATTTAAATTGTTTAAATTAGATTTAAGAAATTAAAAGGTAAATAATTAGTGGATTAATCTTAGAACATAATTTTTAGAGTTTTTATAATTTTGTAGGATTCCTGTGATGGTTAAGTAATTTTATAAATTTTATCTTAATTTTCTAAGTTAATTTAGTATTAATAGTAATTAAAAGTAGTTTAATTAGTTTAATTAAGTTAAATAGTTTTTAATTAATATAAAATTCATAAAAAGACAAAAATATTTATTTTAATTTTTTTATACTTTCTTCAAGTTCTATTTTAAGTTTAGAAATTGTTTTTGCAAATTTTTAGTTTAATTTGTAATAGTTATAATTATTAGTTAATTTAAATTAGATTTTAATTTAGTTTTTAAATAGTTTTATTAATTAAATAATATTTAAATAGTATTTTAATCATTTTCACAATTTCATTTTCATTTTTAATTTTAAAGTTTCAAAAAGTGTCAAAAGCACCCCCTGTAGTTTGTTAAATACCAAAACCCCACTTTTTCTGTCTGTTACGTGATCTGAATTGTGAATACGTGCATATATCTGTTATCTGATTTTTGTGAATATTATATCTGTGTACAAATACCAAAATAACAGTAGCAATATCAACTCCACAACATCTGGCTACTGTCCTCAGTGCCACTTTCTCATAAACGATTCCCAAAAGCACCATTTCAATCTCGCTGGGACATTACGACCCGGGGACACACTATACTATCCACGGAGAATTGGCTTGATTAGTTTGACTTTTACGGTTGACCATTCACAAGTGGTTGACTAATAAGAGTTGACTAGTTCGGGTCAAATCAGACAGCATGGAAGTATTCATGGATGACTTTTCAGTCTTCGGAAACTCCTTCGACCGCTGTCTTGCTAATTTAGAAAAGATGCTTAAACGTTGTGAGGAAACCAACTTGGTGTTAAACTGGGAAAAGTGTCATTTCATGGTAAAGGAAGGGATTGTGTTAGGGCATAAGATCTCAGGGAACGGAATAGAGGTGGACCAAGCTAAAGTTGAAGCTATATCTAAGTTACCATACCCCACGACTGTTAAGGCAATACGCAGCTTTTTGGGGCACGCCGGATTTTATCGGAGATTCATCAAAGACTTCTCAAAAATTGCCCGGCCAATGACTCAATTACTTGTGAAGGATGCTCCATTCGATTTTTCCCAAGAATGCAAAGATGCTTTCGATCTCTTAAAAAGGGAACTCACTCAAGCTCCAATCATGATCACACCCAACTGGGAGTTACCATTCGAAATCATGTGTGACGCTAGCGACTTCGCTGTCGGGGCTGTATTAGGTCAACGACGTGACAAGCTTTTCCAACCTATTTACTACGCTAGCAAAACCATGAATCCCGCTCAAGAGAACTACTCCACCACCGAGAAAGAACTATTGGCCGTGGTATTTGCATTCGACAAATTCCGACAATATCTTGTCCTTTCAAAAACAGTCGTCTTCACTGACCACTCGGCTCTTAGATACCTCTTCGTGAAGCAGGATGCTAAGCCACGACTAATTCGGTGGATCTTGTTGCTACAAGAATTCGATGTTGAGATTCGCGATAAGAGGGGGGCAGTGAATCTAGCCGCAGATCATCTATCTCATCTTGAAAACCCCTTGGATAAGCATGATAGAAGTGAGATTAGGGATTCGTTTCCTGACGAATAACTGATGTCAATGATTGATTCGGAGCCATGGTACGCCGACTTTGCTAATTACTTCACAAGTAGATGTAGACTTGTTCCTGAACACCTGACTAAGTACGAGAGGAAGAGGTTCTTTTCCCAGCTAAAGTACTACTTTTGGGATGAACCATTTTTATTCCGAAGGTGTCCTGACCACATTATAAGGCGTTGTGTTTCAGAAAATAAGGCAGTTAAGATTATGAGGGAATGTCACTCTGGTCCCTCGGGCGGACATCATGGGATAAACGTTACCGCCTGAAAGATTCTCGATGTGGGATTCTATTGGCCCACAATTTTCCGTGATGTAAAAGAAATGGTGCAGGCGTGCGATGCATGTCAACGAGCCGGAAATATATCACATAGGGATGAAGCACCTCAGAACTTTATACAAGTTTGTGAGGTATTCGATGTTTGGGGGATTGACTTCATGGGACCATTTCCATCCTCAGGGGGAAATGAGTACATCTTAGTCGCCATTGACTATGTTTCAAAATGGGTTGAGGCACAAGCCCTTAGGACCAATGATGCAAGAGTAGTTATTCATTTCCTGAAAAAGCTTTTCGCAAGATTCGGGATTCCGAAAGCTCTCATCAGTGATAGGGGAACACATTTCTGCAATGCACAAATGGAAAAGGTCATGAAGAGGTATGGAGTACCCCATCGATTCTCCACCGCCTATCATCCACAAACCAATGGCCAAGTCGAAAACACCAATAGAGCTATTAAAAGAATACTTGAAAAAACGGTTAGTCAAAACAGAAAGGACTGGTCATTTAAACTTGACGAAGCCTTATGGGCATTCCGAACTGCCTATAAAACACCTATTGGAACAACCCCATTCCGCATGGTGTATGGTAAGGCATGTCACTTACCAGTAGAATTAGAACACAAGGCTTATTGGGCGCTTAAGGCATGCAACTTAGATTACACAACTGCTGGAAATAATAGGTTTTTGCAATTACACGAGCTTGATGAGCTTAGACTAGAAGCCTATGAATCCTCCATCACATATAAAGAAAGAGCTAAAAGATGGCATGACCAAAGAATTAAGAAACCCAAAGAATTTTCAGAGGGAGACAAGGTCCTATTATACAATTCTCGGTTGAGATTATTTCCGGGAAAACTTAAGTCTAGATGGTATGGACCGTTCACAATAAAGAACTCTTCTAAATTTGGAGCGGTAGTGTTAATAGATGATGAAGGTAGGGAATTCACGGTTAACATACAACGTGTAAAACACTACCAAGAAAATAACAATGAAATGATTAGTGAGGAGGATGTGACGTTTGATGATGAGATCACGTAGTAATCCATGACCTTGAGTCTAGCTACAAGACTCGTAAATAAAGAAAAGCGCTTCTTGGGAGGCAACCCATGTTTTGTGTGATTTTATTTGTTTGATTGTTATTTGCTTCCGTATGCATGTTTAGTTTTTATTGTTGGTTGATCATGTTTCTCAATTAAAATGTGGAAATACTTTACTTTGTTGTTTTGGCTTAGTCTTAACTCCACCTAGAAGTATTTTTGCAAAAGATAAGTGTAAGGGGAAACCCCAAATATGTTTTTAAGAAACAAACCGATCATGATTCTCCACAATAATAAATGAACATGTATATTCGTATTTGTTAGAGTCAAATGCTTGTATTGAGTCATAATGAAGTTTTGCAGGATTTTCCAGGAAGTAGGACCAAGTTTTTCCAGAAATTTTCCGGAAACTTAACATAAGAATTTCTGCAGGTCCATTCTGACGGCGTCAGAGTTTTACTCTTGACGGCGTCAGGAGTTAAAATCTGGAAATTTTACCGGTTTTGTTTTTCTAACGGAGTCTTATGGTTTTTGTGAATTATTAAGTTTTATAATCTCCAGGAGACCTGCAAACTTCATTCCACAAGCATTATATCTTACTTTGTTTTCTAGGATTTAGTAACTTATATAGGATGCCGCCGATTTTACGCGAGGTTGTCTTGTCTATTTTTGTCAGGATTTACAGGTTATGATCGACAAGGAGATGATTTATATTCTGGAAAGGAAGCTTTGATTGTTCATTTTCTTGGAGGAAGATCTAATCTGGCCAACCTATAATCCATACCGAGCGAATCAGGGGAGTATTTGATTTCATTCTCTTTACTTTTTCACTTTTACATTCTTTACTTGAACATTGGGGACAATGTTCATCTTAAGTGTAAGGGGAGGGTAAAAAGATGATACCTTACATATGCACTTTCGCTTGAGTTTTTTTTGTTTGATAGTAGATGTGTAATAAAACTATGAGAAATACTTGTTAGTGCAATTTTAGCGCCAAATTTAAATTTTTTTACAACATTTAGGAGTGAAACTTTAGCCATAGCAAGCGTCTCATGGATAGGAGATTGTATGACTAGCACATAACCGTATATTCAGAAAAATTTTCCACCCAAATATGTGAGGTTCGCCTTTAGATTTGATAGGAAAAGCATTTACTATTAGTGCTTATGAGTGTACCGGTAGCATTTAGATTCTAGAACTTGCGTTAGTGATGCATCCCGAGACCGCTAGTGAGACTACATTCGTGTGGTAGGATTTACTACATGATAAGAGGCATTAGGATTACCCTTGTGTTAAACCCGTATTATAATTACTTGACCATTTAAGTCATATTACTTGACTAGTTAAGTCAACTAATTTTTCCAAACACCTTAGCGTTGTACTCATTTTTAGTACACGAAACCCCTAGTACACCCCTCCGAGCCTATCTTTTCGTTTCTAACTTTAAGCATCTTACTTAAAGGAAGAATTTGTTACACCCCACTTAAATGTACACCTAAATCGCCTTAGCCTTCCGTGTATGCGCTCATTTTTAGTGCATGATTGTTATTTGTTAAACCCTAAGTTAACTTTCTAATTGATTACATGGTTGCTAAGTCGAGTCATATCCTTGTACATATTGTTTTGGGACGATTGGGACTCCTGGGTAAGTACTTATTTTATGGAGTAATGGGGAAGAACATAATATTATTACCCCCATATGTACGTTAATCTTAAAAGTGCTCCAAGTGTTTTGATTTTCTTAATTCGAGTCATTAGATTAGTTTAATGTAAAGTATGTAAAGATTCAAGTGTAAGGGGAATTCTCATCCCCTATGATGTATTATTTTGGATGGTAGGGTAAGAGTGTATGCAAAAAAAAAAAAAAAAAAAAAAAAAAATTAAAAAAAAAGAGAAAAAACATACGGACTACCATCCCTTTTTATTCTATGTTCATTTTATGTTTTTGTTATTTTTCATTTATTAGCTTAAGTCGAGTCTAGTCTTGGCTTAGCAACGCCATATTGTACATGTAATTAACTAAGATTGTTAACTCGCCACCAGTAAAACTTCCTTTATCCAACAAAACCGTGTAATTCATATCCCTATACCTAACGTTACAACCCTTTGAAAGACCTCTTTGATAGTTTATCCTAGGTACTTACGCCATGTGGTGGAGGTTTGATCCTTTCCCAAGCCTATGGTAATCTATTTTGCTATGACAGGAAGTGAGAGATATCTTCCGTTTCCATATTGTAATTTACACTTTATTACACCCGAGAGATGTGAGTATCTAAACACTATTTGTGAGGTGCTTGTATATGACCTCCGTGCTTGTCTTTGGTCTTTAGTGGAACGATTATTTGTTGTAATTACTTTTATATTAGTGTTAAATGACCCCTAACTTGTCTTTTGAGTAGAATAAAAGCGCATTTGCTTGAGGACAAGCAAATCTCAAGTGTAAGGGTATATGATGAGGCGAAAAATGATCCGTTTTTAGGGGGTCATTTAAGCCCGAATCCGAATTTATTTGATCAAATATTGCCCTAAATCGTTCCTTTTGTGATTTTAGGTACTTGGAGAGTGATTTCTGGAAAAGAAGCCATTTTGGACGTTTTGGAGCATAAAAGTGAAGAAAACGGCAAAGTCTTAATTTTCCATGCTGGGAACAGTAGGTGACGGCGTCAAGAGTAATTCCCTGACGGCGTCAAACCTCAAGAATTAAAATCCGTAGTTCATGAAGGCGTCAAGAATTTTCCTGACGGCGTCAAAACCCCAAGAATTAAAATCCGTAGTTGATGACGGCGTCACACACAGGGCGTCAAGAGTAATTTGTGTGACGGCCTAGGCCTTGACGGCGTCAGAAGTAGATCAAGGCCGTCCGAGGAAGTATTTAGCGGCGAGATGACGGCGTCACATTGTTTGTCTTGACGCCGTCACCCCTATTTTCCTATATATAGTTTTCTAGTTTTTCACATAAAAAAGAGAGAAGTTTTGGAGAAACCCTAAAGACGATTTTGGTGCAACTTTTACAGGTTTTTCAAGGGTTCCAAACCCTTGATACCTTGCATTGTAATTGAGATAAGTGATCTTCTAATTCAATCAATATGTATGTGTTGGTTGTCTATATCTTGTTCTTGTCTCAATTCCATTATGCTAGGCTAGATCTCTTTTGTGTTTGCTTAGATCTAATGAAACCTAGATATTGATTATGTGTTGATTACTTGTTTATTCTTGTTCTTGGATGAATGATTTATATGTTAGGCTTAAGAAAACTGGCAGATCTCCAAATGGTAACATGCTTGAACGTCTTAAGAAACATGAACCGAGGCATACTAGGTCTTTATTGGTTGTATTTAATGCATGAGCCACTGTTTACAATTCCTATAGTTGTGCTGGGCATGGTGTAGGAGGAGATAAGAGCTCATAGAATTGGGGAGTTATGTATGCCACCCCATGAATGGTATTAAGGAATACGATCCGTCATCCATGCAATTATAACAAGTAATTAACGTGTAAAAGATATCTAGGGAGCAGTGAAATATAAGTAAACACATTTTCTCCAATTACTGCTCACAACTTTAGTTTAATTAGTTTATTTTAATTTCTAGTATTTTATTTTGATTGCATCTTAGTATTGGGTTAGTTGAATAGCAACTAATTCCGCCACTCTTCCAAAACCCGAGATTTTAACTTGCTTTCTAAAAAATATAAAAACACAAAAATAATCATCCCTCACCTTTAGAACTAGTATTTAGGCTTTCTAATCCTAGCGACACTATTCCTAAGCTGAACGATCAATCCCCCGGTACTTGTCACTATACTATACTACAACGATCAGGTACACTGCCTGGTGGGGGTTGTAAGCTTCTCGAGATCCCTCGAGAGGTAAAGCCTGTTGCGATTCCCACGCATCATTGGTATATCATGTTTCAAAAATAAAATGGTGAAAATACTTTATTTTGTCGTTTGGCTTTGTCTTAACTTCATCCAAGGGTATTTCGCAAAAGATAAGTGTTAGGGGAAACCCCAAATATGTTTTTAAGAAACAAAACCGATCATGATTCTCCACAATATTAAATGGACATGCATATTCGTATTTGTTAGATTCAAATGCTTGTATCGAGTCAGAATGATGTTTTGCAGGATTTTCCAGGAAGTTGGACAAAGTTTTTCCAGAAATTTTCCAGAAACTTAACATAAAGATTTCTGCAGGTCACTTCTGACGGCGTCAGGAAGAAATTCCTGACGGCGTCACGTGTAAAAATCTGGAAATTTTGACAGTTTTGTTTTTCTAACGGAGTCTTAAAGTTTTTGTCGAATCTTTAGTTTTATAATCTCCTGGGAATCTGCAAACATTCATTCCACAAGCATTATATCTTACTTTCCTTTCTAGGATTTGTTAGCATATATAGATTGCCGCCGATTTTACGCGAGGTTGCCTTGTTTGTTTTCTCAGGTTTAACAGGTTATGTATGACAAGAAGATGATTTATATTCTGGAAGGGAAGCTTTGATTGTTCATTTTCTTGGATGAATATCTAACCTTGTTACCACACTATCCATACCGAGCGAATCAGGGGAGTATTTGATTTCATTCTTTTACCTGTTTTTACTTTTACATTCTTTAATTGAACATTGGGGACAATGTTCATCCTAAGTGTAAGGGGAGGGTAAACGATGATACCTTATAGATAAATTTGCACTTGAGTTTGTTTGTTTGATGGTAGGTGTGTAATAAAACTATGAGAAATACTTGTTAGTGTAATTTTAGCGCCAAATTTAAATTTTTTTACAACATTTAGGAGTGAAACTTTAGCTTTAGCAAGCGTCTCATGGATAGGAGTCGTATGACTAGCACAAAACCGTATCATTCAGAAAAATTTTCCACCCAAATATGTGAGGTTCGCATTTAGATTTGATAGGAAAAGCATTTACTATTAGTGCTTATGAGTGTACCGGTAGCATTTAGATTCTAGAACTTGCGTTAGTGATGCATCCCGATACCGCCAGTGAGACTACATTCGTGTGGTAGGATTTACTACATGATAAGAGGCATTAGGATCACCCTTGTGTTAAACCCGTATCATAATTACTTGACCATTTAAGTCATATTACTTGGGTAGTTAAGTCAATTAATTTTTCCCACACCCTTAGCGTTGTACTCATTTTTAGTACACGAAATCCCTAGTACACCCCTCCGAGCCTATCTTTTCGTTTCTAACTTTAAGCATCTTACTTAAAGGAAGAATTTGTTACACCCCACTTAAATGTACAACCAAATCGCCTTAGCCTTCTGTGTATGCACTCATCTTTAGTGCATTATTGTTATTTGTTTAAACCCTTAGTTAATTATCTAATTGATTACATGGTTGCTAAGTCAAGTCATATCTTTGTACATATTGTTTTGGGACGATTGGGACTCATGGGTAAAGTACTATCGTTATGGAGTAATGGGGAAGAACATCATTTTATTACCCCCATACGTACGTTAATCTTAAAAGTACTCCAAGTGTTTTGATTATCTTAATTCGAGTCATTAGATTAGTTTATTGTAAAGTATGTAAAAATTCAAGTGTAAGGGGAATGTTCATTCCCTATGATGTATTATTTTGGATGGTAGGGTAAGAGTGTATGCAAAAAAAAAAAAAAAAAAAAAAAAATAAAATAAAAAACAAAAAAAAAAAAAAAAAAAAAAAAATCGAAAAATCAAGAAAAAGAAAAAAAAAATAGAAAAAAGAAAAGAGAAAAAAACATACGGACTACCATCCCGTTTCATTTTATGTTTGTTTTATGTTTTTTGTTATTTTTGATTTATTAGCTTAAGTCGAGTCTAGTCTTGGCTTAGCAACGTCATATTATACATGTAATTAACCAAGATGATTAACTCACCACCACTAAAGATTGCCTATATCCAACAAAGCCGTGTATTCCATATCACTACACCTAACGTTATAACCCTTTGAAAGACCTCTTTGATAGTTTATCCTAGGTGCTTACGCCATGTGGGGGAGGTTTGATCCTTTCCCAAGCCTATGGTAATCTATTTTGCTATGACAGGTAGTGAAAGATGTTTTCCATTTCCATATTGTGATATATACTTGATTACACCCGAGAGATGTGAGTATCTAAACACTATTTGTGAGGTGCTAGTTTATGACCTCCGTGCTTGTCTTTGGTCTTTAGTGGAACGATTATTTGTTGTAATTACTTTTATATTAGTGTTAAATGACCCCTAACTTGTATTTTGATTAGAATAAAAACACATTTGCTTGAGGACAAGCAAATCTCAAGTGTAAGGGTATTTGATGAGGCGAAAAATGAGCCGTTTTTAGGGGGTAGTGAAATCTAAGTAAACACAATTCTCCTAATTACTGTTCACACCACTAGTTTAATTAGCTTTATTTACATTTTTGTTATTTTATTTTGATTGCATCTTAGTTATTGGGTTAGTTGACTAGCAACTAATTCCGCCCACTCTTCCAAAACCCGAGACTTTTACTTGCTTTCCATAAAATATAAAAATACAAAAAGAATCATCCCTCACCTCTAGACCTAGTTTTTAGGCTTTCTAATCCTAGCGACACTATTCCTGAGTTGAACGATCAATCCCCCGGTACTTGTCATTATACTATACTACAACGATCAGGTACACTGCCTGGTGGGGGTTGTAAGCTTCTCGAGATCCCTCAAGAGGTAAAGCCTGGTGCAATTCCCACGCATCATTCATACACCGCCTTTAGATGCGGTATAACTTGATTCTTGTATGCGGCGCATGTCCTTTAGCTTCTTGGATTATATCTGGTGAAGTCTTGATAGTGATACGCCGTATGTCAGAAGTATGATGCGGCGTATCTGGAGTAGAACAAGCTTGATATTCTTCATTGACCAAAGTTTCATATGCGGCACATGCTAGAATTGCATGCGGCACATTATTCAAAGTCAGGCAACGGTCTTCGAATTCATCTAAGTATAATATTTGCGGCGTATCTGTTCAAAGTCAGGCAACGGTTTTAGTAGACTTTTGACATCTTGCTGGTTTTGCTTCATATTTCGTCCAAAATCATTAAGTTTCACCAATTGCTTGTTTTTACCTGAGAAATACTAAAGTAGATGATTAAGTATTGATTCTCATAAATAATATAATAAAACAAGTCAAATAAATAGGATAAATGATGACAATAAAATGCACTTATTTGAGTTCATCAAATATCCCCCCACTTGAACTTTACTTGTCCCCAAGTATACTCTAGATTATAAATTATGAAAATGTATCCTAAAAGGTATTAGGATTTATTTTTATCATTAAGCACGTATTCGTTTTATCATAATCACACAACAAAACACTTAACGAGTTAGAAACAAAATTAAAAATTTCAATTTAAGACCGATCTAATCGTCTAATTGTTTAGTTGTGACGAATATTCTATCATAGGCTTGGCAATCATACACATCTCCTCCACTAAAGCTAAGGAATGACAAGTCTAAAGCGGTAAAAAGGGTTTTTGAGGCTTAAGGGTTAAACCTAGCTTCGTTCAAACATCTCCTGCATAAACTTAGTAGATCGCTGGCGCAAGTCCTCGACGCTTCAACTAACGGATGGTCACTAGTATGCTTCATGGATCGCTGGCGCGAGTCCTTGACCTTTCAAATGCTGGATGGTCACTAATGTGTTCCTTGGATCGCTGGCACGTTACTTTCATAATGGATGGTCACTAAGTTGCACACCAGATCGCTAGCACATCATTTAATCAATCTTAAACTCGGATGGTCACCAATTCACACACCAGATTGCTGGCACGTTAGTCAATTAATCTAATACTCGGATGGTCACTACCTTATTCATATATTTAATATTCTTACTTGGCCATCATTATATTCGGATGCTCGAAAGCTAACAACGAATACAACAATACGGTTGGGTGGGGATAACATTTAGGATATAAAAATGGGTGTAAAATAAAAATAAACAAACAGATAGATTAAGTCCTAGTGTGGTTAACCACTTTCCCAACCATCCTATGAATAAGACTCATATCATTAAATAACTCACGCTTTTGACACTTGCAACCCACGCTTTAGGTAGACACAAGTTATACTCAATAAACACTTAATCAAAGAATAAACCTTAGTTGGCGTTCCCATAACGACCAACTCCCAATCAATCCATAAATATAATACAACAACAAATAGTGGCGATATCAACCACTTAATACATAACTTTACAATAGTTGGTTAAACAAACTTCCAACTTTCTTATTTCTTTTTATTTTCTCATTTTTTCGATTTTTTTAAATAAACTACGATGTGTAAAATTTCACCACATCACTTATAACGATAATTCTGGATAATTTTTTCCATACTTTTCATAACTTCAGATATAACGGTAATAGTTAAAGTAGTAAACACACGAAAAAAATAACATGACACAAAAATTATACAATATGTACTTTCACTCCATTGCATTGTGCAATTTCCCGACCTAACCAAATATAATGAATTTACGCACACGAACACAGGTAACGCAAGGAAACACACTTTGCCTTAAAGCAACTAACCACGGACATTAATCTATAGGGTAGGCTAAGATTTAAGGTGTAACGAAACAATTAACAAAGGGTGTATGAAACGAAAGGAATGGTTCTGAGGGTTTTTCTAGGGGTATCTTACTCTAAAAATGAGAGTAACAAAGGGTTTTACACGGGGGTTAACTAACCAGTCTAGTTAGTTAATAAACATAACATATTAAAGGCTATTTGGTGTAATCCTAGAAATTTACCGAGTTAGAAAGGTCATTCCTATTATAACAATTACGCTCATTATGGTGGATTCAAATAGTATGCGAGCCAAGTTCTAAAGTTTATTAGTCACACGCACAAAAAATATTTTAGCAAATAAAGTTATGTGTGCGGTTATGTAACTTAGACTTAACAAAAAAATGTTAAATTTTTTTTCATTTTGATATATTAAATATAGATTAAGCATATTTTATAAAATTTTAGGGACAAGTAAGCGTTCTAATTCTCCATCCCCCGACTTGAGTTGAACAACGTCCTCGTTGTTTCTAATAAAGATTTAAAAACAGGAAATAAAAAGAATTAGAACGGGAAACTCCCCTGAGATTTGCTCGGTATGATCCTCCATTATGCGTTTATAAGCAAAATCTACTTTCTTGTGGGCGAAAAGGCGTTCATGCCTCCATGAATGATGTCTCCACAGAAAGTACAAAAACGTATATATACCTTTGTTCAAATAACACACCTGTATTAAGAAAATAACTACTTGCGCGTAATTCATTAGTAGTTAGCGAAAACAAAACATAAAAATTAAAATTTAAAAATCTGAAAATCATCAGGTCAGCCGATACGCCGCATCCATTAGATTGGATTCACCGTATGGAGCCTGGAATTAATAAGAATTAGAGAATCAGATGTGTCGCATCCTTAACCAGGGATGCGCCGCATTAAATAAACTGACAGAATGTTTTAAAGTCTGAAAATAAAATAAAATGCAGAAAATAAAAGATATGATCTGATAAGTTGATACGCCGCATATATAGGATGAGATGCGCCGCATCTACTGTAGATCTGACAGACTCGACACAGAAAAACAGTAAATGATAAATCCGGGTTGTCTCCCAGTGAGCACTTTTCTTTATTCCAGAGTCTTCAAGTTAGACTCAAGTTTAGCTCCTATTTTGTACCATTAATGTCCAAATACCACATCATAATGTACTTGCTAACCAAATCATCATGGATATATACATGTCCCAATTTCAACACTCCTTCGTAGAATCCCTTCATATTTTGATACGGATACTTGATCCCATTCTGCTCGTCTTTGTCATCTATATAAAGAAATGGTGAAAATTTGTAGCAATACCTGTTAGTAGCATGTTAAAACTTGGGTGAGTGCGAGGCATCATAAAAGTGATAACGTTGCTTCCACTTTGAAAGGTGATTCTTCCTTCAAATCTTTTAGCATTAATTATGATCTCCCTACAAAATGGTTTTCCAACGATCACGTCACCCATCTCAACATCACGATAAGCATCCATGTTTTCCACCACGGTGAAGTCTGTAACAATAGTTAAATTTCCGACAAAAATAGGTACATTCATGAATATTCCAACTACGTTTTTCCCTTTATACTCAATTTTGTTTTTCATAATCGAATTATAGAAATCTTTTAACATCACATTAATAGGTAAAATAGGGAAAAAGTTGGCACTAATTTGTTTAAATCCTATCATGCAAGGAAATTGTAAATTATAAGCACAATCTACATGGATCTTTCTATCATAATCACATAAACTAGGATATCCTTCAAATTCATCGTAATTCTTAATGTTGATCATATTAATTCTAGGTATATCCACAATTTCTCCATCCTCAATTTCCGGTTTAAAATCCTCCATGAATTGATCATTGATTCCTATTGGTAAATTGAGATCATTTAATTCAATGTAGGCCTCAAATGATTCATTATTTACTAAGGTTTCTCCCATAAGCCTAGCTTCTAGATCGAGGTCCATACGTTCTCTTAATCCTAGCACATAGACGCCTCTAATTATGCTCTTAACAGGATTTTGGCACTTATAGACTAGTTTATTATTCCCTACTTTTAATGAGATTTTTCTTTTGAAAACATCTATCTTAGCATGAGTAATAGACAAGAAAGGTCTTCTAAGGATTAAAGTAATCTTAACATCCTCGGGCATATCTAATATAACAAAGTCTACAGGGAACACAAACTTCTCAATCTTAACTAGCACATTCTCTGCTATACCCTCAGGTTGTTTTACCGTTTTATCTGCCAATTCAATCAATAGCTTAGTTGGTGTTAATTTTCCTAAGCCTGGAGTTGTAAATGTCTTGAAGAGCATTACACTAACACTTGCTCCTAAGTCAACTAAAACATTATTGAATGACATGTTATTAATATAACAAGGTAAAGTAAAACTTCCTGGATCTTTTTTCTTTGTGGGCCAAGGCTTTATGATCAGTTGCAAAGTACTCTTCTTTCATTGTAGCCTTGATCTCCTCTTCAATCTTTGCCTTTTCTTTGAGCAACCTTCTTAAACTGATCGAAGAGTTATAGAAAAATTCGGGTTTTGCAGTATCATTACCATTCATCAATCTTCTAGGAAACGGCACATTGGGCATGACTCCTTCGGCTATGGTGATTGCTTTGACATGATCTCTTGGGTTTGTTTCAGTTGAACTTGGCAATCCTCCAATTCCCGTTTCTTGAAATACCTTGCTCATCTGACCAATTTGTTGTTCCAATGCTTTGATCGAAGCTCCTTGACTTCTTGTGGTAGCATCGGTTGAGGCGCAGATTTCTTTGATCAAAGCCATGTTTACCTCATGTCTTTTAGCAGCATCGGCCATTATTTGCTTTAATGTATCATCCAATGTTTGCCTCCGTTCTTGATAAGAGGGGTTAGAGTTGTTCCTTTGGTAATAACCTGGAGCAGCTTCCCTAAATCTTCCTGAAGGTTGGAATGGTTAACCAAATTGTGTATAATATGCCTCTTCAAATGTTTCATCCTTCTTTTTAGAAGGGCAATCCTTGGTGTAGTGGGGTCCTTGGCATAATTCACATCTAACTTGGGAAGCATAAGCTCTCTCATCTCGTTTCTTCATTTCCCTACTAAGTTTATCCAATTGAGCTTGAATGACAGCAAACCCATCAAAGTTAGTATTGCTCCTGGATCTAGTAGAGGTTCCATCGTGCCATTTTTTAGAATGATCAACAGCTTCTTGGATGGCTTTTCTTGCATTTTCTGCGCTCATCTTTGGTACAGCTCCCTTAGCATCCAAGATTTGTCTAGTTAGCACGTCCAATCCCTGATAAAACAATATTATCTCCTGCATAGGGTTTAGATAGTGTTGAGGGCATTTTATCAATAAATCCTTAAATCGTTCCCAAGCTTGATAAAGGGTTTCATCAGGCTCTTGCTTGAAGTTGTTGATAGCCTCCATTATTTAGCAGCTTTAGCAGGTGGACAGTATCTTTTCAGGAATTTGATCTTCAAGTCATCCCACTTTTCGATAGAACCAGCTGGTTCATTCTTTAGCCACCTGTTAGCAGCACCTATAAGAGAGATTGGAAAGACTCGGAGCATAAGTTGGTCAATATTGACTTTCTCAGTAGTACATAAATCAGAAATTTCAAGGATCTTCTCCACATGTTCATTAGCATCCTCGTGTTCTGACCCACTGAAAGCATTATCTCTTAGTTCCTTGAGAAATTGACCCTTCAATTCAAATTTGGCCCCATCATCCAGTTTAGGCCTAGCAATTCCCGAGCTAAAGTCGGCTCGAGTTTTGTTCATGTACTCCTCCATTGTTGGTTCCGTCATTGTTTCTGTTATTACTTCTTCTTCCTGTTCAGAAAAATAATCAAGCTCAAATGAACTTGAAAGATCAGAGCTTTTTGTGTTGAAAAGCTTCTTAAGCGAATGAAAAGCTCGTTCAGGATCTTCGAATGGCTTAGTTAAGTTCTTAGTTGAACTTCTGGTCATGCACTTCCTGAAATCACCACAAAAGCATCAGTAGTGTATGTTAAACAGAGTAGAATATCAGAAAATTAACAACGAAAACAGAATACGAAAATAAAAGTTGCTGATATCTGCAGACAATGCGCCGTATCCTAATAATATGATGCGCCGTATCTTAATCGTTAAAAATAAATCAGACTTTTATTTGAAAAATCAATACGCCGCAATTAATAAATTAAATGCGCCGTATGTTTTAATAATCAATAAATCAATTATATTTATAAAAATAAGATGCGTCGTATTAGCAGAAGCTAATGCGTCGTATCTTCGTTACGTTTCAAAATAAAAGATTTTTGATTCAGATAAATGCGTCGTATCGACAAAATCGATGCCTCGCTTTCTTTTTAATTAATTTGAAAAGTGTTTTTAATAAACAGTTTAAATACGCCGTATCTGTGAAACAGATGCGTCGTATGTCGGTTAGGGTTTTAAAAATTTTCTGATTAAAAACAAAATACGTCGTATCTAAGATAGATGCGCCGTACTCGAATAATTAAATGCGCTGTATATAAAAATTAAAACGCCATATGCCGTATCTGAAAAACAGATGTGCCGTATCATTTGTATCAGCAGAATACAACGACAGCAGTTTATGCAACAAACAAAGAAAACAAACAAAAACACATACAAACAAACAAACAAACAAAAACAGAAAATTTGAAAAATATACAATGAATGCAAACAAACAAAAACAAAGGGTTAGTAAAAATAAAATCTAAAAAACCTAAAAAATAAAAATTAGAAAACCTAATTAAAATACTAACAGATAAACAAGTTTTCACAATTCACTCCCCGGCATCGGTGGCAAAAACTTGATACATGTATTGTGTCATATGCAGTATAGGGGTAATTGCCTATTTCAAGTTTTACATTTATATTTAGCCGACTTATCCTATAACACACACACACACTAACGGACAGTGTATCCGATCAATATGTATATAGTGGTAAGTAGAGTGTCGATCACTAAGAGTGGAATGTAAACCTTAATTTTTCTATCAGTATTTTAATATCCTAAGTTAGTTTTACAATCTAATCTAACGCAAGGGGGTTTTAGTCTGAGAGACTAGCACATATTTGGTTTTATTAAACAGTAAATTAAAATTAGTGAGAACGAATCAGCAAATAGCATGTTAAAACTTAGACCTTGATAGATCTTCTGAGCACTCTAGGATCGTTAGTTATGTTAATGTAATCACCAACACACTAATAGATAATCTCTGTAACTTGTATTTTAAAGCAGAAACAAATACAAGTTTTAATACTAAGAACAATTGATCCTCTATGGATCTCTTCAATAATAATAAAAGTGTTTTCTAAAAACGTAACTCAATACATAATCGTGTGTTCCTTTTATACACAAGGAACCCTAAACCGTTTCACAAGAAACGTATATTCTAAAACTTCTAAAAGATATGCATTATCACTTCCTAAATAAACTCATGCATATCCTAACTATATTACATAAAACACGAAAAAACTATCTCCGTAGAAACTAATAATGCTGAAACTAGACTTCAGCAGAAATAATCTATAAGCAGAATCTGTCTCTTCAGTAGAATTCATCAGCAGATTCTTCAACAAAATTCTATCTTAGCAGAATTCCCAACAATCCTCCCCAAATCTTGAATTTGACACAATTAAGTTCAAGATTCTTGATAGATCTTTAAAGTTACATAGCAAGAGGATTGAAATCGAACATCATCAGCAAAGAATCATCATCAACAGGATCTCTATGATCAGCACATACTTGAAAACTCCATTCTTTGCAGCAACAAATGACCAAATGTACATCAAAACAAATTAGTTTCATACTATTCTCATCACATCCAGGTGTGTGAACTCCTGTGAGAGGTGAATCATTGAAAATAATGGATTTGATGTCTCTTTACCAATAGCCATCACTACTGGAGTAGCCAAATGTTTTAAGTTCGAAAACTATGGTACACTGATGACCATATGATTTTTAGCAAATCATCAGCTGTAAACGGATTTGAGATGTCTTTACCTGTAGCCGTTTGCTTAGGACTAGTCAATTATTTGGTTAATTTAATCACCTTGGTCAATTGAATACCAAATATGGTTTTCCACCGCCTTTACCACAAGCCATATACATGTGGGCTAGCCAATTATTGGGAATCCATAAAGGAAAAATCCATGGTCAATTGACAACCATTTCAACTCTCAGCAATGAAGCATGGGTGAGTTGAGTACCCTATAGTTTGAGCAAACCATTACAGCTATCAACAGATTTGATGTGTCTTTACCAAAGCTGTACCCTTTGGACTAGCCAACTTTTTGATGGAATAGTCAACATCAGGTAAGTTGATAACCAGGGAAAGTGTGATCAACACCAAACCTGCATACAACATACATAATACAATACAAATCTGTTAGTTTTTTTTTTTTTTTTTTTTTTTTTTTTTTTTTTTTTTTTTTTTCAATACTAATAAAAAGAAAAGAAATAAATATACAACAATATACCATCAAATAGAAGCTACTCTCGAAGTCCTAATTCTGAGTTTTAACACTTTAACCAGAGATTCAGCAAACAACCTAGCATTCCCAACTGGATCAGGAGAAATCTTCAACTTTTGTTGAAGCATTTTCTCCATCAGAGACACTGTCAGAGGATACCTTTTGCCAAGATCCATAAGAAGTCTGAGTCCAGATGTAGTTTCCAACACATGAACATATGGCATAGGGTAAAACTTCCAACTCTGAACCTTCCATCTCTGATTGTTTTTCCACACATCATAACCAGCACCAGTAGGAGTAGAAGAATCAAAAAGCACTCTGAGGTCACCTAATAAATACAATCCAGACCCTGTAGGAGTATGAGTTGCATAAAATTTGTGAAACAAATCATTGAGAGTGAGCAAATCCTGATGATCCACAAGATGTAGTATTTCTTGTAGAAATGTAAATGATAGAGAAGTTTTATCCTGTCTATAAATGGTATTGATCTGTCCATTTTTAGACAATTCCCAGTTAACCAAAACATCTCTAACTACCTCAGGCCAATCATCAGGGGATCCTTCTTTGATAAATGAAGCATCAGGAGCATTCACATCAATTAGTCTTTGTGCTGAATGTGAAGTTCTCACTTTAGCCATTCTCTTAGCCCTTCTTTCAGGAACATAAATTGCATCATGAGGTAAAGAAGATTCATCAGGAACTTCAGCTTCAGTAGATACACCTTCTGCAGTACCAGTTTCCACTGATGGATTATCTAAATGTTCATCAGTAGAATCCTGAGAAGAATCAAGTGCAACAGATGCATATTGTTCATCCATAGCCTTCCTCATCTGTTTAGCCCTAGCAGCTTGAAGCTCTACTTCTTTTTCCTTAAGCTCATGAAATCTTGCCATTTCAGCTTGTTGTTCATCATCTAACCTCTTAGCAGCCTCTTCACCCAACCTTTCCTCCTCCATTTGTTTCCTGGTTCTCTTTCTAGATGGAGGATCTTCTGCTACCATTTTAGCTTTACCTTTATAAACACTAGATG
Source organism: Artemisia argyi (assembly GCA_030686995.1). Lineage (NCBI taxonomy): Eukaryota > Viridiplantae > Streptophyta > Magnoliopsida > Asterales > Asteraceae > Artemisia > Artemisia argyi. The sequence continues at coordinate 245,349,497 of CM060708.1, read as the reverse complement.
AAGCAGCAACAGGTGTTACATCAGCAGACGTGGCAGGTAAAGATACTTGATCAACAACAGGAACATCCTCATGGACAGAAGAACCAACATCAGCAAGAATGGTAGGAACAAGCTTAGGAGCACCCATTCCATCCTTTTCACACCTAGACTTGATTCTATTATACATATTAACCAATTGTGCATCTGAAAGTGCCCACACTTGTTTCCTAGTCCAAGCATTGTTATATAGTGCACTGCTTTGACTTTTCACATAAGTTCTCATATAGTCCCTTTGCTGTGCTTGAGTCATAGGTTTATCTCTTTTTGATTTGGCTTTTTGCTCATCTGCTTCTCTCTTTCTCAACTTCATCTTCTTCACAATTTCAGAAACCCAATCCTTTTTATCCACCTCATTGCCAAGAATGTCTGCAGCTAAACCAGGAGCAGCAATTACTTGTTCTCCAATATGCTGCCAATCTGCCTCATCAAAATTTTGAACAGCAGCATCCAATTCTCTCTGTCTTTCAATAGGCAAGGTAGAAATGTATCTTTGTGTAGCAGACTGATATTCTGAATCAAATTTGGCTTGCTCTGCCTCTGCCAGCTCTGAACTCCTCTTATAATCTTCCCATTCTTTCAAGAGTCTTTCTTGTTCAACTCTTTCTTCAGCTGTAATAAGCTCATCCTCACACACTTCACCCCCTTCAGCAAAATCATCATGAGGAATATCCAAATCTTCCATAGGATCAGCATTTAACTTTTGAACATCTGAATCAAGTAGATTATCAGCAGATCCTTGAGGCTTGAGGGTTTCAGTGATGTCATCAGGAGAAACTTGCTTAAGAACAGATGGATCATGAACAGGGGAATCCAAATACTCTTTTCCTGCTACAAAGAATGTATCTACTGATGCATGAACCCCATCAGTAGTCTTATCAGCAGCAATGGCACTAGATGGCTGTTCCTCCTGAAGAGTATCATCAGCTTCTGCCATAAGAATGTCATCACCACTTGACATCTTAGAAGATTCAGCAGCTTTCTTTGCCAAATATTGTCTTCTACTTCTTCTGCTGAAGTGAATTGTTGGCTTAGGTTGAGATACTTCAGGAGCTTTGGGAGAAGAAACATGTGACTGTCTAGCAACTTCAGCCAAAATTTCAAGAGAGTCCAAATTTCCCTCCTGAGGCACTTCAGCAGTATCCATTATCACCTTGCTTTTCTTCTGCTGAGTCAATTGTGCCTCTGATGTGTGTCAAATTATAGTATATATTATTTTCCGAAGAAATACTCGTGAAAGTATTTCCCGGGTCGTTCTCCCAACGAAGGCTCGAATGGAAAATCCGAATTATCGATTTGGGAATCGTGTAGTGTAAGTGAATAGTGAAAAAGTGATTGTGAAATCAAAATATGAAATGAAATAATGAAATATGCACAAGGTACAAGTTATATATGCACAAAAGTCAAAAACGTTAAAACGGAAATTCAAACGCAATTTTAAATCGTAACGTACAAAATAAAATGCGACTTTTATTCTAAAAATGATCCTACGAATGTAAAACAATTTTCTAAAAATCTTAAACTATTAAAAAGAATTTTAAGAAAAAGAAAAATATTTTTTTGGCTTTTTATTTATTTCTAGAATTTATTTTCTATTTTTGGAATTAAAAATGAATTAAAAATAAAGAAAAATAGAAAAATAAAGTGGAAAAATGAAAAGAATTTCTAAAAATACTTTTGTATTTTTTCAAAGCTTTTTCTGATTTTTTATAGATTTTTGTTATTTAAAAATGATTTAAAAATGATTTATAATTAAGAAAAATAGTAAAACAATCCAGAAAAATCTGGAAAAATTACAGAAAATAAAAAATAATATGAAAATGTTGCAGAAAAATTTTGGATTAAAAACAATAAGCAGAAGTGCTTATTCAGTGCTTAAACAGCTTATGGCAAGTGCTTATAAGCACTTGCCACAAAACTTTGCCAAACTCTCAACACAGATGAAATATGCTTAAATGAACTAAGAAATACTCAAAATAGATGGAAAGAAATACTGATTCACAAAATGCAAGTAATAAGCAATATGGTTAAAGGCTTATGAATAAGCAGATAAGGTAAAAGAATAAGCCAGAAGAAGCAGACCAATAACAACTCTCATATAACTATAAAGGAACTCAGAAAATCCAAAGAACCTCAATCACAAGCTCAAACAATTAATTGCAGCTCAATAGCTCAAATCAGAAATCACTGATCAAACACCTAATAAGCAGTCCAATAAAAGCAGTCCTAATAAGCTAAGTACTACAAGATTATGGGAGCAATAGCTTCACTACTAAACTGAGATGCAAAGTAACTAAAATTCTATATCTAAAAACCACCAAATGAACTCTAAAATCACCCAAAAATCAGCAGCAATGAACAACTATCCTAATGCACAGTTGACTTTTCAATTGCTATTTTACTTTGACCAAACCCAAATTCACATTCCTAAATCTAATGCTAGGTGTTCATTGAACTAGTCTAAACATAGAAAACACACTCATAAACATAAAATGCCAGTCATCAATGAATTCAGCAAGTTCAATTTACAAAAATGCAGGTACAAGAGAAAATCTAAGCTAATGTTGACTTTTTATGAATGATCTATCAATTTAAAGCAACTAATAACCTATATTATTCTAACTGAGACTATTTGTGCAAAAGTACCACAACTAATCAACAACAACTCCTAATAACTAGCTGATCCAAACACCCCTATATGCTAACAGATTCATTATGAATATGAGATTAAGACTATAATACTCAATCTCAATGATCAATCTAAGTGAGATAACAATATAAAAGGCATAATCAACAATAAAATGCAACAACTAACAACTCAAACAAAGCAAATGCATAACTACCTAAATGAAACAGTTAACAAAATAATAATATGAACTAAGCTAAATCTATCTCTAAACAACTACAATTATCAGATAAGCAGATTATACTAACAAATAAGTAGAATAAACAAGCTCAGATTAACCTATATAAGCAGATTCTAAAAGACAAAACAGATTAAACTATAAAAGGAGACTTACAAATTTCTCCTCTCAGCTCAAAATAGAGAGGTTCCACAGTAGCCTATCTCTAGATAGGCCAAGCTCATCCTAGGCTAGCTTGAACTATCAACATCACATGATTTACCACCCAAATCTGCCTCAGTTGACCATCGTTGACCAACAGTATTATGAACAATTTTTGATAAATCCAACTCTCACAGAAGTTTATTAAAGCTAAAATGATATTAATGAAACTAAAAACAAGCTTACTTGAAAGCTAAACTCAACTAAACTATTTTTATTTTTTTTATTTTTTTCTTTAATTTCTGATTTAAATGAAAACTATTTAATGGAACAGTAAAGGTTTTTAAAGCAATAAACAATGAAATGATTTAAATCACTAAAACTGAAATACAAGCTAAGTCTAAAATTTATAAACTACAATAGCAGTTATGAAAACAATTAAAATAGACTTTCATTTAGGAAGATGAAATTACAATTTGAATTAAAGAAAACAAGCTACAATTCTGGAAAGAAAATGGCAGAGTTTTGCTACTCAAAACTCCACACCCTAATCAGCTACAAATGCTATCTGTTTATAGGAAAAATGAGGAGGTGAGCTCACGGATTGCCATGTTGGCAATCCATGTGAGTTTGTGCTTGTTTGAATCCATTCAGAGCCCTTGATCATAATCCCATCAATCCCATCATGATATTAGCCGTAAGATCAAATCCAATGACGCGTCTCAACCAATCAGCTTATGCCACGTAGCCCATATCTGTGTTTCTTTGCTCTGACAAGTATCTGACATCACCCTGACCATCTAGAAGCTATTTGATTGTACCAAATTACCCTTAATTGTGGTAATTTTGGGGATTGGGTTATTAGGGTTCCTCGATGAATAGTATTTTTCTGGGTATTAGAGGTAAAAGGGGGGCGGGGTAATTAGGTACGGGGTAATATTATTAAAATAAGTTTGACTTATATTGGGTGGGGTTTGACCGAAGTATGACTAGGCCGGGTCAGGATTGGTGGATTGGGCTTTAGATTTGTGGTAATTTATTTGGACTGAATTAGTTGGACCTTGGTAATGGACTTAGTATTTTAGATTTTTAGTTTATAGAAACATATAAGGACCAAATGTGTACTAATCTGAAAGTGCAAGGGCTTGTTCTGCCATTCTGAAAATACTTCCAAGGGTTGATTTTGACAAACTTTGATTCTTCAAGGGTAGATTCTGACAATCTGAGCATAAAAGTGATCCTTAATGAAAATTGCTCCCCGGCTTCGGCTCTTGAACCTTTTCATTATCTCGTGCTCGTGTTTGCTGTTTTTGTCCACTTTTATAAATATCCGTACCTGCATTCACATAAACACAAAAACACAACGTATTTGGCATTTTTAGGTCGGCTTTTGGTTGTTTTGGTCCGGTATTTGGTAAAGAAAAGGTGTGTAAATTAATACACACCAAAATCCCCCAGACTAAGGTTCGAAAGAAGTAATAAAATCATTTATTCCCGAAAACGCTCCATTTTCCAAAATTTTTCTTTATTCCTCTATTCTACTTACACTTCTATTTTTGTACTTTTCATACTTTATTCTTGTGACGGTTTGTTGAACTTTCATTATTTTGCAATAATTATTAGGGTCAACGAGTAGAAAAACTTTTCATAAAAAAGTGACCGTACGGATAAAAATCGTCATCCTTGATTTTTTACAAGTCACCAAACTAAGCGTACAAACGAGATCACAACTTATCTGAAAATTAGATGCTAACACTACTCATAAAAGTTACTTGTGGAAACTCCTTACTCCCATGTCCTAAGTTTTGTATCTCAATATTTTATTTTGTTGAGAAATGAATTGCTTCATATATTCTCGTTTCAATAATTTTTAGTCCAATAGTGATACCTAAGTTAAAACGATAAAAAGTTATTCATTTTCTCTTAAGAACCACTGCAATAGAAATTCGGTCCACATCAAGGAATTTTGGTACATACAACATCATAGATATAAGTTGCGGAGTACTACACGTGCACCTCATGTGATTGATTACTAATAAAAAACATGCACCTCACGCGCCAACAACTTATTTACATTCAAGCTCTTATTCATCATAACTTTCAACTTTCACTTTTTTCATTTTTTTTCACTTTTTCACTTTTCTCATACTTCTCATATTTTTCATACTTTTCACTTTTTTCTTTCTTGACTTTTCTCAATACATCAATGGAAGCTTATCGGGTAGCTCCAAAACCACATAGATAATCAACTTTTGACTTTTGATTTTTTTTACTTTTGCTCTTATTTTTGATGTTCCTTGATATGTACCCAACTTCTAAACAAAAATTCTCTTAAGAAAACAAAGAACTAAATATTATTCAAACTGAAATACCACTAATTAACCTAGAACATCTATTATATATGGGTGACATTTCTGATGGGAGTAAAAAGCCACAAGTACCTCTCATTAGCTCTAAAGAGAACCACTACTCCACGTTTAGCATCTAACTTCTAAATAAACTCTATCATTTCTCGCTCTTCGCAATTTAAGATTCCAAATAATGAATCCCGCGAATACTTAGCCGATAATCAGCCACGCATATATAAAGTCAGTTACGGAAACTTGCAAATTCTAGAATAAGAATTCGCGTTTTCTAGCTCCTAATGTAAAAGACTAGCGAAAGCTTTTAAGCTACGCATGTATAAAGTCAAGTACGGGAACTTGTAGATTCTTAAGAAAGAATTCGCATTTTATAGCTCCTGGTGTACAAGACTAGCACAAGCTTATGTGATCATCATTGGTTAAGGGAACAAGCTAGGGCTCAACACGCCCGATCAAGTCAAAATATTTATTCCTACTCTCGCCAGCAAGAAAGTCAACAAGGTGTCAAAACACTTATTCAAACTTTATTATATTTTTGCACAACGTTTTCAACTTTATCTCATTTTTTTTTACTTTTTCATTGCTTTTTCATCAAAATTTTTGAAATTTCAACTTTTTTCAATTTTTTAATTTTTGGTGGAAAAACGGAGTTGCAAGAGTGCACGACATTTGTGAAAAATGCAAGGTCAAAATTGAATCAAAGATTCACCCTCCCCCAGACTAGAATGAAACATTGTCCACAATGTTTTACGGGTTAAGGTAATCCTAACAAAATTCTAGGCCGTTTATTAATTATGCCAAAGAAAACGTTAGTCGATAAGATTCACGGATATAGGATTTCCAAGTAGCACCGATGAATGAAACTCGAGCGGAGAGAAGATAACGAGCACGAGAGTCATCATAAATCGCGGACAATCCTAACAAACATCACAAACAACCACGGAACACAAGAGTAGAAGAGGCACCCCCTCCTCATGTTATTTGTTAGAAAATAGAAAATAGGAAGATGAAATTGGATAAGCATGGGTTGACACCCACGAAGCGCTTTGTTTTTTATTTCTGAGTCACGTAGCTTGACTCGATCCCCGAATTAATTCGTCCTTGGGGAAAAACGGTGGAAAAATAATCTCACTCGGGCTTTCAATCAAAATATTTGAAAAACATATGATTTATTTGAATGTTCCATCCCGAAGAGATAACCGATGGTATTTTAATAGTGAAAACTTTTAAAAATGATACCAGGGTCAAAAACAACATCCTCACTTCCCACGGAGTGAAGGATAAGAGAAACCACACCAAATGTTAAAAATGGCAAGAAGGTCATGATAACAATCTTGAAAAACTTATCATCATCAAAAGAAAACTTTATAATTGTGGAATTAGGAATTTTATCATTTAAGCTCCTTTTAAAAACTTTTCCAGGTGGGATAAAATCTTCATTAAAACTCTCATTTTTAAGCACACCGCCCGGATCATGATTAACTTCAAGATCAAAACTGAAACTTTCATATTCAAATTTAGAAAACTTTTCAATTTCATATTCAGATTCATCAAAATGAAATGACTCATACTCCGGAAGAGAGATAAAAGCATGAGAAGTGGTACTGCCACGACTCGTCTCTTCCGAGTGATCGAAACGAAAAGCTTCATAAGTCGTATCAGAAAAATCAGGACGATAAGTGGGATTGCCACTCATCTCCTCAGTCGTATCAATGGTAAAACTCTCAAAGTCTGGTAAAAATTCCTCGAGCTCGGACTCAAGAGGATCGTTAATTATAAGCTCAATCTTCGTCTTAACTTTATCCGGAGGGATTGACGGTTCATTGTTCAACAATTTGTTAAGAAAAATAATATCCCCCTCCGAATCAAAGTAAGAATCGCCAGTCTCAGAAATCGGAATCGTTTCAATTGCAAGAAATTCATCGACCTCTTCCCAAAAAGAATCATATTCCTTAGTCGGAGGAAATGATGGGGAAGAGTCGGAGATGAAAGTTTTGACAAAATCATCAAAGGAATAATCGCAAACATCAACGCTTTTGACGGAGTACTTCTTCAATTTCGAAGCATCGGCTTTAAAAATCATAATATCGTCATCATGTCGTAAAGTTAGAGTATCCTCAAAATGATCAACTAGGGCTTTAGCGGTTCGTAAAAACGGTCGCCCTAGTATTAGAGGAACTCTCGGATCAGCTTCAAAATTGACAACAACAAAATCTGCCAGAAAAGTACATGAATTCACACGAACAAAAACGTCTTCAGCAATTCCAACGGGATGAGTTATCGATCGATTAGCAAGCTCTAAAGTCATTCTCGTCGGTTTAAGAGCCCCCATTACAAGTTGTTCATAGATCGATAATGGCATAAGATTAATACTCGCACCTGAATCGGCCAGGGCGTTACAAACTTATTGATCTTTCAATGAACAAGGAATGAGAAACTTTCCCGAGTCACCAAGCTTTTCGGGAAGCTTCTTGAGAAGAATCGCGGAACATTGAGCATTTATCGGCGTTTCGGCTAATTCAAGCAATTTCTCTTTATTACTTATGAGATTTTTGAACATGGAAGCAAATTTTTGCATGTACACGAGAGCATCCATAAAACTTATATCAAAGTGCAATTTTTGAAAAATATCCAGAAATTTTTCCATTTGTTTTTTAGACTTTGCACGGAGCTCTTCATCATTAAATCGTGATGGATATGGCAAATTAGACTTGTATTTCACATTATTCTCAAAAACGACTTTTTATTTATTCTTTGACTTTTGGACAACCGGAGGTTGGACGTTTTCAGCTCCTCCATTATTAATAGGAGGAACCGGGTCCTTTGTCGCCTCGGTCTCACAGTTCACTACCTTAGGCGGAGACGAAGAAGAAGAGGTAATAGGAGCTGTGGGTCCCTCATATTTAGCACCACTGCGAGTCGTGATCGCCTTAACTTCGCCCCTCGGGTTTGCGATCGTGTTGCTTGGCAAAGAAGTAATACCCGAACCCGAGGGTCGATCATTTAAACGTTTGTTAATATCACTGATTTGATTAGCAAACAACCGTGTTGACTCTTCATATTTTGCCATAAAAGATTGTTGGTTTTTAATCAATTGCTTAATCAAATCTTCCATGGGCGACGGATTTTGAATAACACCTTGATTTTGATTATTGTTGAAATTCTTCCCACGGTTTTGGAAATTACCATTATTCTGATTTCCATGATTAGCTTCTGAAAATTCCCAGGGTTTCCATAGTTTTGATGGTTTTGAAAATTGTTCCCTTGAGGCGGGCCTTGATTGTAGTTACCTTGAAAACACCGGTTTTGATTAAACCCTTGCTTATGATTTTGAAAACCGTTATTAACTCGACTCTGATTTTGATTTCCTTGATTATTACGATTCTGCACATTATGACTCTGGTTGACTTGATTGACTTGGTTTTGTTGTTCGAGAGCGGGTGGTCCAAGAAAATGAGGTGAACGGTAGCTGAGGAGATTACGGTTTCCTTGGGTTGTGGGTAACCGTTGTTACCCGCGTTTGCAGCATACGCGTTCTCATGAGAAAAGGCACCGGTGGCCGGACATTCATAATACAAATGTGGACCACCACAAGTCTCACAACCATGACTAACCACATTGACTTGATGGTTTGGTTTTTCAATAGACATTGCATCAACTTTCTTTGTTAAAGCCACAATCATATTTACCAATTCATCATTATTTTTACCATTATTAGACACTTGAGGTTTATTCCTTGACATTCTCACACAAGTTTTATTTTCAATTATCATGAAAGCATCATTCGTGTTCCTAGCCAACAAGTTACCACCCGCAGCAGAGTTGAGTGAGTCTTGGTCAACATGACATAACCCATTATAGAAAGTGTCAATATGCTGAAGGTCGGTGAACCCATGGTTCGGACATTTTTCCTTCAAATCTTTGAACCGGTCCCAAGCTTCACTAAACGTTTCATCAAAAGCTTGTTGGAACCGAAAGATTTGAGAACGTAGGTTAGAAGTTTTAGAGGGAGGATAGAAATAATTCACAAACTTGGAAGCGAGATCATTCCAAGTGTGAATCGAATTGGGCGGTTCCTTTTCCAGCCAAGTCCGGGCTGCTCCTTTTAAGGAGAAAGGAAATAACTTCAATTTCACCACATCGTGAGGAACTTGGTTCATTCTAATGGTCTCAGCGATGTCGGTGAAATTTCTGATGTGAGCATAAGGGTCTTCGTGATCGAACCCGTGAAAGGATATACCCGTGATCAAATTGAGTAATCCGTGATTGATCTCAAAGTTGGCATTGATGTCCGGAATCACAATAGCTCTCCTCACACCATTGAATGGTGATTGGAGTTGTTCTTCCATCGGACGTGGATCAAATGCCGGTTGTTGTCCCATTGGCGGGATAACATTGTGTTGTGGACCACCCATCGGCGGGGGTCCATTGTGTTGTTCGTTTTGGTTCATCTCCTCGTCGTCAAGGAAATGAACCCGACTCGTATGTCGTAAAACCCGCTCGGGGTTAGAGAACGGAGACGTAAGACTCTCAAAAGAAGAACGGGTGTGCATACACCACAAGCAAAATCAAAAAGAAAATGAAAAAGAAAATAGAAAAGAAAATCTTTTTGTTTTTTATATATATATTTTTTTTTTCACAAAAACTTTTTATTTCTTTTATTTTTCTTTTCTTAAAACGTAACGTTAATCGAAAACCGTTTCTTTCAAAACCACTCGCGACGGGACGGGAGAGAAGAATGGATCTCTCTTCAGCTAGCAATTTAATGTCTTAGCTATCCGTATTTCCCGCTTATTCGGTTGTAGTAATTGAAATAATCCGATAAACAACTAAATTACGTTTTCGTTATATTGTGAGACTTTTTTTGGTTTACAACGCCCTTCCTTTCAGTCGAGTCGAGGCTGTAACTTTTATTATTTTTTTGGTATTTTGTAAATACTTTAGGAAAAGTGTTTTGAATTTTTGAATTTTTATATTTTTATAGAAATATATACAAAATAGAGGAAGGCTTAACAAAACACGATTTTTCAAAACGATATTCAAAAACTCACTTCGACCTTCCCCGGCAGCGGCGCCAAAAATTTGATGTGTGTCAAATTATAGTATATATTATTTTCCGAAGAAATACTCGTGAAAGTATTTCCCGGGTCGTTCTCCCAACGAAGGCTCGAATGGAAAATCCGAATTATCGATTTGGGAATCGTGTAGTGTAAGTGAATAGTGAAAAAGTGATTGTGAAATCAAAATATGAAATGAAATAATGAAATATGCACAAGGTACAAGTTATATATGCACAAAAGTAAAAAACGTTAAAACGGAAATTCAAACGCAATTTTAAATCGTAACGTACAAAATAAAATGCGACTTTTATTCTAAAAATGATCCTACGAATGTAAAACAATTTTCTAAAAATCTTAAACTATTAAAAAGAATTTTAAGAAAAAGAAAAATATTTTTTTGGCTTTTTATTTATTTTCTAGAATTTATTTTCTATTTTTGGAATTAAAAATGAATTAAAAATAAAGAAAAATAGAAAAATAAAGTGGAAAAATGAAAATTTAATTCTGAAAATTCTAAAATATTATAAAAGAATTTCTAAAAATATTTTTGTATTTTTTCAAAGCTTTTTCTGATTTTTTATAGATTTTTGTTATTTAAAAATGATTTATAATGAAGAAAAATTAAGAAATATAGTAAAACAATCCAGAAAAATCTGGAAAAATTACAGAAAATCAAAAATAATATGAAAATGTTGCAGAAAAATTTTGGATTAAAAACAATTAGCATAAGTGCTTATTCAGTGCTTAAACAGCTTATGGCAAGTGCTTATTTATAAGCACTTGCCACAAAACTTTGCCAAACTCTCAACACAGATGAAATATGCTTAAATGAACTAAGAAATACTCAAAATAGATGGAAAGAAATACTGATTCACAAAATGCAAGTAATAAGCAATATGGTCAAAGGCTTATGAATAAGCAGATATGGTAAAGGAATAAGCCAGAAGAAGCAGACCAATAACAACTCTCATATAACTATAAAGGAACTCAGAAAATCCAAAGAACCTCAATCACAAGCTCAAACAATTAATTGCAGCTCAATAGCTCAAATCAGAAATCAATGATCAAACACCTAATAAGCAGTCCAATAAAAGCAGTCGTAATAAGCAAAGTACTACAAGATTATGGGGGCAATAGCTTCACTACTAAACTGAGATGCAAAGTAACTAAAATTCTATATCTAAAAACCACCAAATGAACTCTAAAATCACCTAAAAATCAGTAGCAATGAACAACTATCCTAATGCACAATTGACTTTTCAATTGCTATTTTACTTTGACTAAACCCAAATTCAGATTCCTAAATCTAATGCTAGGTGTTCATTGAACTAGTCTAAACATAGAAAACACACTCACAAACATAAAATGCCAGTCATCAATGAATTCAGCAAGTTCAATTTACAGAAATGCAGGTACAAGAGAAAATCTAAGCTAATGTTGACTTTTTATGAATGACGTATCAATTTAAAGCAACTAATAACTTATATTATTCTAACTGAGACTATTTGTGCAAAAGTTACCACAACTAATCAACAACAACTCCTAATAACTAGTTGATCCAAACACCCCTATATGCTAACAGATTCATTATGAATATGAGATTAAGACTACAATACTCAATCACAATGATCAATCTAAGTGAGATAACAATATAAAAGGCAGAATCAACAATAAAATGCAACAACTAACAACTCAAACAAAGCAAATGCATAACTACCTAAATGAAACAGTTAACAAAATAATAATATGAACTAAGCTAAATCTATCTCTAAACAACTACAATTATCAGATAAGCAGATTATACTAACAAATAAGTAGAATAAACAAGCTCAGATTAACCTATATAAGCAGATTCTAAAAGACAAAACAGATTAAATTATAAAAGGAGACTTACAAATTTCTCCTCTCAGCTCAAAATAGAGAGGTTCCACAGTAGCCTATCTCTAGATAGGCCAAGCTCATCCTAGGCTAGCTTGAACTATCAACATCACATGATTTACCACCCAAATCTGCCTCAGTTGACCATCGTTGACCAACAGTATTATGAACAATTTTTGATAAATCCAACTCTCACAGAAGTTTATTAAAGCTAAAATGATATTAATGAAACTAAAAACAAGCTTACTTGAAAGCTAAACTCAACTAAACTATTTTTATTTTTTTTATTTTTTTCTTTAATTTCTGATTTAAATGAAAACTATTTAATGGAACAGTAAAGGTTTTTAAAGCAATAAACAATGAAATGATTTAAATCACTAAAACTGAAATACAAGCTAAGTCTAAAATTTATAAACTACAATAGCAGTTATGAAAACAATTAAAAGAGACTTTCATTAATGAAGATGAAATTACAATTTGAATTAAAGAAAACAAGCTACAATTCTGGAAAGAAAATGGCAGAGTTTTGCTACTCAAAACTCCACACCCTAATCAGCTACAAATGCTATCTGTTTATAGGAAAAATGAGGAGGTGAGCTCATGGATTGCCATGTTGGCAATCCGTGTGAGTTTGTGCTTGTTTGAATCCATTCAGAGCCCTTGATCATAATCCCATCAATCCCATCATGATATTAGCCGTAAGATCAAATCCAATGACGCGTCTCAACCAATCAGCTTATGCCACGTAGCCCATATCTGTGTTTCTTTGCTCTGACAAGTATCTGACATCACCCTGACCATCTAGAAGCTATTTGATTGTACCAAATTACCCTTAATTGTGGTAATTTTGGGGATTGGGTTATTAGGGTTCCTCGGTGAATAGTATTTTTCTGGGTATTAGAGGTAAAAGGGGGGCGGGGTAATTAGGTACGGGGTAATATTATTAAAATAAGTTTGACTTATATTGGGTGGGGTTTGACCGAAGTATGACTGGGCCGGGTCAGGATTGGTGGATTGGGCTTTAGATTTGTGGTAATTTATTTGGACTGAATTAGTTGGACCTTGGTAATGGACTTAGTATTTCAGATTTTTAGTTTATAGAAACATATAAGGACCAAATGTGTACTAATCTGAAAGTGCAAGGGCTTGTTCTGCCATTCTAAAAATACTTCCAAGGGTTGATTTTGACAAACTTTGATTCTTCAAGGGTAGATTCTGACAATCTGAGCATAAAAGTGATCCTTAATGAAAATTGCTCCCCGGCTTCGGCTCTTGAACCTTTTCATTATCTCGTGCTCGTGTTTGCTGTTTTTGTCCACTTTTATAAGTATCCGTACCTGCATTCACATAAACACAAAAACACAACGTATTTGGCATTTTTAGGTCGGCTTTGGGTTGTTTTGGTCCGGTATTTGGTAAAGAAAAGGTGTGTAAATTAATACACACCAGCCTCCAAATCCTGAACTTTGCTTTTCAGCTTCTCAATCTCACTACCAAGAGTAGACTTGGTATCAGCAAGCTCCTTTTGGAGATCATCAGTCTTTGTCATATACCTCCAAAGCAAATCATATACAGAGGTGAGAGTAACAGGGTCCTCTGCTCCACCAACAGATTGCTCAGTGGTAAATGGAGCTTCATTGAACCTAGCAGGAGAAACAGACATATGTACAACATTGGGAGAGCCTTCATCAACTGGCTCTCTCACTGGACTAGGTGTTGGTAATCTTGTGATCTCAGGCTCAAGAGGTATTGGTACCTGTGTACCAAGAGACTGAATTGTCTCTTCAACCTCAGGAGTTTGCTTAACAGGAGCAACCTGAGATGGTGAAGGAACAGGACTAGGTGACATAAGGGCAGGGGAAGGTGGTGGTAGGTCAGAAGAAACAGGTAATGGTTCAACAGTTGTAGCTGGCTCTCCCTCATTTACCACTGAAGGATTACCATCAGCAGCAACACCAGAAGATGATGGATTACCATCATCAGCAACATTTTGAGATGGTAAATTGCCAGCATCATCACACTCAACCACATCATCATTGCCATGTGGCAACATAGCAGCTAACAGAGGGCGATGTTCCCCATTATAGTTTGTTTTCATTGAGGCAAAAAACTTAGAACCAAGGCTCTTAATAGGCACATGAATCCTATCTTCAGTGGTTATGTCTAAAATTATTTGTAAAAACCTAGGGTACATTAAGAACTTATGAGTTTGTTTCTCAACATTTTCTAGCATATTAGCTAAAATAAACTTTCAGAAATTAAAAGTTAACCCTTTAGATAGACAGACAATACCACATCCCAAATGTGCAGAGAATTGATCCCATCCACCACACTTATTGCTTATGCATTGGAGCAGCAAATGCACCAAATACCTCCACTTGGGACAAAACTGATTCTTCTGCCACTTAGTTGTGTCAGTACTTTGATAACAAGCTTCCCTCAGTCCAGCAAGTATCTCTTTAGTGTTGGAGTGGTAAACACCATTCTCATCATCCAACTGAAGCTTTGTCCTGATCAAACCTTCTGTCACCACATACTCAACACCTTCAATGTCAGCCACAATCTCTGTGTCAGATCTCTTCCTAGCAGATGCCCAAAATCGCTTCACCATTGATTCATATATCACATTGGGACAGTGTGTCAAAGCATAATGAATCTTTGAACGCTGGAGAAACTCCACCATTAAATCAAACTCTTCATGACCATTAGCCTTTTTCAAAATAGCATACTTGTTATGATCTTGCTTCAATTGAAGTTGTGCCATTTGAATGATTTTGCGTGAGACGGTTATGAATTACGAAAAGAATGATGGGTTTAAATGGAGTGATGGGAGAATAATTTAGTTTAGGCAGAGATATGCGAAGTAGGTTATATTTGGAAGTTCCCCAATCGTGGTCAAAATTATCGGAACAAACTATTGACCAAGTGTGACGTGTAAAGTGAAATCCTCCAAATTCAAAATTACCCTTCAGCAGAAATGAAAGTCAAATCTGCTGATGAATGGTCAATCAGCAGAAACCAAGCAAGAGTAAAAATATCTTCAGTGAATATCTTGATTTTACTGTGCCACTCAACTCGCATTAATTATCATAACGCCTATACTTTGCTTATTTAATAACTCCAAATTACACTTCTCAGATATCAAATTAACCCCAAATCATCTCAAAACCCTAATTTCTCAATCATCCCCAATTCATCCTCATATAATGTCTTCCAAACCCGAAATTATAGACTTAACCTCCTCCTCTTCCTCTTCTTCCTCATCCGATGATCTTCCACCATATCCATCAGAAATAGATGATTCTGATTATGCACGTGAATTGGAAAGGCGATGGAATGCTTTGGAGAAGGGGGAACCAAGTAATGCCCCCATTCCTGCCGAGAGACAATATGTCTCTCCCTTCATTTTCACATCTGATGAAGACTCTTCAAAGAATGAAGACGAAGATCCCTCATTTCTTCCTCCTTCCACACCAGAGAGACCCCAACCAAGGCCTAGGAAGAGAAATCCATCTCTTCCAACATCACGGAGTGTGGTGTTGGGTCTTCCTGCTCCAGGACCTGGTTCTTCATACCATGGATGCAGGGAAAAGGGCAAGAAGACAAATGTCGTAGGTAAGGGGAAAGGGAAAATGGTGTAGGTGATGATGGGATGTTGCCAAGGACAAAAGTTATAAACCTCGGTTCTTGAGCATCTTCATCGTCGTTTTCATCATTCTTCCTCCTCTTCTTTTTCCATTTTCACCTTCAGCTTCTTCATCATACTGGTTATGCATCAATCAGCTTTTGTAATAGATGATAGGAGCTTGACTAATTAGACTAGACTTGTATAGGGTTGCATCTTGTAATTTCATTTGAAGTTGTTTGTAAGCTGCAATATGTTCTCAGAATGAATGAAACAATCATTTGCTAATTTTGATCTCTTTATATCTTTAATCAATAGAAATCAATCTCAGCATCCATTAGACTTCAGAAGAAACAAATCTCAGCATCCATATTAACATATCTTGGTGAAAATCAGCAACAACTTATAATGGCATCCTGCAAAATAGACACAGACTGGCAAACAAACCAAACAAACTTATAATACATTAGTTGGTTAGTGTTAAAACTCAAAAAGTTTACAAATTATACAAAGTTTACAATCACAATCCTCCCCTGAGGAATATGCCTCCCCTGAGGCTTATGCCTCCCCTCAAACTTTGCATTCAAGGGTTAAGCATACCAATATGGACCACTAAATGTTGAAACCTAGGTCCATCAAGAGCTTTAGTTAACAAATCTGCCACATTATCATTGATTGGCTCCAAACGGTCAACTTATATTGACCAAGGAATGGTCAACAAAGTCAAACAACTCAGAGTCAATCTTCGCGGAATATAGGGTTTCCCCGGGTCGTTATGTCCCGACGAGGTGTGAATTGTTATCAAACGGGTTTGTGATCGGGTGAATTTGGACAGGAAAAGGGTTTGTGAATGGTTATACTAAGGAATCTACAAGGAAGTAGCTTAAATAAGCTATATGAACAAGACTGCGAAATCAGAAAACCAGAAACGTTTAAAACCTAAAAACGCGTACGTTCAATTTAAATTTACGTGAACGTACGAAATAAAAAGTGAAAACTGAAATCTGAAAACCCCCAAGGGGTGAAAATGACTTTTTTACAAACTAAAAGATGAAAGAAAATTTTTGGGAAAAGAAAATGAATTTTTACACTAATTAATTATTTAATATTAATTAAATACTATTTAATACTAATTATTAATATTTAAATAACCTAAACACCATATAATATTAATTTAAGACTAGAAAAATGAAAATTAAATTTCTAAAATTATAAAATAACTAAAAACAAATTTTAAAATTAAAAATATGTCTTTTTGTGATTTTTGTATTAATTAATTACTAATTATATTTATTAAACTATTTAAACTATTTTTAAATTACTAATAATACTAAAAGTAACTAGAAAATTATAGAAAAATTTATAAATCTAATTAACCATCACAGGAATCCTAAAATATTATAAAAAGTTTGTTTTATATATTTTTACACTATTTTACTAATTATTATATTAAATATTAATTAATTACTAATTAAACTAATTAAATTATAAAAACTAGAAGATGAACAGTAACAATTATAAGAAAATTCCTAAAATTATTTTATAACTTATAAAAGCTAGGAAAAATATAAAAACTAGGGTTTACTTTATAAAAACTAATTATGCTATTTAATGTTTAAATATTAATTAATAATTAATAAAACTAATATTAAATCTAATAAATATTAAATGACAAAATAAAATTCTGGAAAAATTACTAAAAATACTTAAAGATAAAAGGAAATTAAGAAAAATATAAAATTGCAAGTTACTTAATAAAAATCTAAAAAGGAAAATTAAAAGGATAAATAAAATTAAATAGAAATTATCACTAATAATTAAATTGATTTTTCTGGATTTTTATTTTACAAAACTATTTTATACCTAAAAACATTAAACTTTTACAAAAACAACTATTTTAGAACTTAAAAAATATGCCAGAATAAGCTTAAAAGCTTGCACAGTTGACTTTGGTTGACCAAACAAGAAAATAAGCTCAAATTGGCTTATGTGGGGTCCACAAGGGTGGATTCTGGTTCAAATGAGTTTCTTGGACAAGTTTAAGCTAGAAAATAGCAAATAATCCTCTTGGATAAGCCAATAAGCAAGATTTAAGCACAAGGTTTTCTTACTTGAACACTGAAAATGGGACAGAGTTAATGGGAGAATTCAAGTGGGTCCCAGGGGCATAAGCTCAGTGGCTTGCTCAAACCTTGAAGGTGGCTAGGAGGGGGGTTGAAAGAACCTAACTTGGGCCTGTGGGACCCACTGTGGTGGCCAGAAACAACCACCAAAGGTGGTGGTGGTGGATGGGGGTCTGCTGCACAGGGGAGTTGAATCCCCCAGCAGGTGTGTTTGGAGGAGTGTGGGACCCACAGCAAAAATCACAAAAATATAAAAAATAGTGGATTACAAAGTTCAGCTGGGATATTATAATTTCTGAAAATCTCAGGTCCTAAAACCTATCACAAAATTCCATAAAATTCTTGCAAATTTTGGAAAATCTGAGAAACATGCATTTTGACTTTTATACAATTTACTCTACTTTGACTTTTGTATAATTCTACAGGTCCTAATTAACTTAATATGTTATAATAAGCTACAAGTAACCTAAATTAAGCTTAAACACCTACTTATGCATTGATATGGTGGGATTACACACCCTAGGACCTAACAATTAACAATTTAAGGGCAATTTACTAGGAGTTTGACTTTTCTGCTAATAAGGTAACAAGTTTATGGTCAAATTAACTCCCACTAACCTAGTGTGACTTACCACAACTAAAAACAACTACACTAAATACCCTGAGCTCATTCAAACAATATGAACCAAACACCCCTTAAGTTGACTTGTTTTTGGATTTTCAAAACAAATGGGTGTTTCAAACCATGATACTGAATCCTCGGGCTACAACATGATAGAACAAGCTTAAAGGAACACATAAACAACAACAATAACAACAAAACACTAGTAAACTAGATTATGCTAAAACTTTAGTGAAATTAAAAATATAAGCAACTATGAATTTTTATGAACAAACAAGTGATATTAAGCTTTAATTAAACTAACATAGACCAAATAAGCATGAAAAACACAAATAAGCAGTACTTAAGCTATTGTACAGTAAATAAGCAAAATTTAGCAATATGGCTTACATTTGGAGTTGGACTGAAAACAAGTGAACCAAGTATCCAAGACACACCTATTGTCTCCCAAGAGACTCTAAACCATGCAAATTCCAAAATCCGCTAGCTCCAATGCTTGTCTTCTTTCTTTCACTGAATTTCTTATTTTTAGTTATTTTTCTTGATTTTTTAGTTTTCTAGGATAAACTGATTTCACAAGTCTCTAATAGCTTTAATAAGCTATATATGAGCTTAAGTGAGCCTAAGGGTCCTTAATCAACATCTTTAACCAACATTAATAATAACTTGAGAATTTGAAATTAAATAAGCATAAACTGAATTTAAAGGAAAGAATTGATATTGATTGATGAAAAATGGTTTCAAGTTACAATGAAAAGGCTTAAGAACATAAGTTTGAAGCTTAAATTACACTGGAAATGAAAATTACATGAAAACGATTAAAAATTAACTAAACTAAAACTACTCTACACTAATTAATTGCTCTTTCTTCTTCTTTGTTGACTTATATAAGCCCTGGGGTTATCTTCACACTCTCCCACACTTCTGTGAGCCGTTGGATGGGCTCCAATTGATCTCTACCCTTCAAATGGGTTTTGGCGGGAAAATCATTTTGGCAGGTAATGGGGTTTGGTTTGGTATAATAAATGAGGAGAGGGGGGGGGGGTTGGTTTGGTAGTTAGGAGTATTGATGATGGTTGCTTGTGTTGGTGAAAAAGTGAGAGGAGGGGGGAACAAGATTACAGGTATTATGGGGAGCTTAGGGATGAACAGTGGAGTGGGGGTGAGGGGTTGACTGAGGTTTGACCGAGGTTTATATTAAAACGGGGTGGTTTGTTTGTGAAGGTTGGGCCTGGGAAGTAAATGGGCCAAAGGGGTGGATTGGATTTGTTTATTTGGACTGGATTTGGTGCCATTTTATATCTTAGGTCCATTTGGTTATAGTAACAAATAACACAAGGACCAATATTGTAATTTCCAAAATTTTGAGGGTCTGAAAGTGTCAACTTCACAAAAGTATTATAAGGACCACTCATGCCATGTTTCAATAATCCAGGGACCATAATTGTAATTTTCCAATATTTAAAACCCCAGGGACCAAAATTGTCATTTTTGAAAAGTCCAGGGACTAAACTTGCAATTTTCTCAAACTTTTCATCAAAAGGCTATTTGTGATAACCTTTGAGTTTCCAAGGACCAAAAATGATTTTTCTTTCAAAAATATCCCACCAGGGGCCAAATCTGCCAATATCTGAAACTCCAGGGACCAAACTATAAATTCTCAAAACTTTTCCAAATTTTCACCAAAGGACTAAATATGACAACTTATGATTTCAAAAGGACCTTTGGTGACTTTTCTTTTAAAATAAATGCTTAGGGACTATTTTTGCCAATTTTTGAAAGTTGGGAGACTGAAATTGCCAATATTCCAAACTTTGTTCGTTTTTCATCTGTTTTTGCTTATTTTGCATCTGAAACATATAAAACACAATTTTGGAATATTTTTAGTATTTTGATGCATTATTGAGTGTGTTTGTATGTTTTGCAGTTCAGATTTAACCAAAAATGATGAGTGTTTGAGCACTCATCAATCATCTGTGTGAATTTTGACCACTTTAATTAAATGTTTCTCATAAGCATCCCTGATAAAGTGGTGCCTGACTTCAATATGTTTGGTTCTATTATGAAAAACTGGATTTTTAACAATGCAAATAGTGACAGCATTGTAAGTGGAGTGACTCTTTTGGATACCAAAGACCTAATTTGGGTTGGCCTTTCAGGTACTTAAAGATCTTTTTGACAGCATTCAAGTGAGAGGTAAGTGGAGTGACTTGGTGCCTTCAACAAGCACTCACAGCAAATGTAATATCAGGTCTAGAAGCAGTCAAATACATCAAAGAACCAATCATGCACCTGTACAAATGAACATTTACAGGAAGATCAGGTTCAAGATTGTTCTTTGGTTTGGAAGCTTCATAGGGAGTAGTCGCAGTCCTGACATTCTCCATATCAAATTTCTTTAACATATCCTTTACATACTTATCCTGACTAATAAAAATACCATCAGGTTTCTGCTGAACCTGTAAACCCAAAAAGAAAGTGAGCTCCCCCATGGCACTCATTTGAAATTCTCCCTTCATCAAATCCTCAAACTCTCTACACCA
Source organism: Artemisia argyi (assembly GCA_030686995.1). Taxonomy (NCBI): domain Eukaryota; kingdom Viridiplantae; phylum Streptophyta; class Magnoliopsida; order Asterales; family Asteraceae; genus Artemisia; species Artemisia argyi. The sequence goes on along the minus strand of CM060708.1, from coordinate 245,328,242 downwards.
TTCTTCTTTTGTGGAACCAAATATGATGTCATCCACATAAACCTACACAAGAATGATATCCCTGGAGTCTTTCTTAAGGAAGAGAGTCTTATCAATGGCACCTCTTCTGTAACCATGCTTCAGCAGAAATGTAGAAAGTCTAGCATATGAAGCTCTTGGTGCCTGATGAAGTCCATAGAGAGCTTTGACAACCTTATACACATAATCAGGATGATCAGGATCTTCAAATCCCTTGGGTTGAGTCACATAAACCTCCTCTTCAATCTCACCATACAGGAAAGCACCTTTGACATCCATCTGATAAACCATAAAGCCCATATATGATGCATAGGCCAAGAATATCCTGATTGCTTCAACTCTGGCCACTGGTGCAAAGACCTCATCATAGTCTATACCTTCCTCTTGCCTAAACCCCTGAGCCACTAACCTTGCTTTTTTTTTTCACCACAATACCCCTTGCATCTCTTTTATTCTTCAAAATCCATTTTGTCCCAATGGCATATTTACCATCAGGGAGAGGGACCAATATCCAAACCTGCTGATTCTTAAATTGCAGCATCTCTTCTTGCATTGCTTCAAGCCAACTTGAATCAGCAAGTGCTTGAGGAACACTGGTTGGCTCTATCTGAGAAAGAAAGCATGCAAACAGACAATGTTTGAAGTCTGTGTGATTGTCCCTCTTTTGATTGTAGACATAGGAAATGAAAGCAACTTCACCATATTTAGTGTTCTTCACAGTGCTTCTAGTTCTAACAGGTGCTTGAGGATCTCCAATAATCTTTGATAGGGGATGAGCATTATTGATCCTCTTTGTTGCTGTGGGGTTGACATTAATTGTGGCATCAAGGTTGTTGACAGTGGGCCCAAACTCAGTATCATAAGAAGCTGAGTTAAAGAGACCAGGCTTGGGCTGATAATTACCAAGATCAGAAGGACTTGGAAATCTGGTAAATGGCTTCTCAAAGTCTGTAGACACTTCAGTAGAAATGGGAGATTGTGCAGCAGGACTATCAGCAGTTTTGATCACATCAGTAGGAATAGGAGAGCCTTCAGTAGAACTGTCAGCAGCATCCTTGTTTCCATTGACTGCTTGTGCTGATTGTTGAAGTATGGCATCAGTATCTTGTGCAACCTTTTCACTGAGTCTCTGAGCTTCTTGAGTGGCTGCATGTTCTTGCTTCTTAAGTCTAGCAAGATCCTCTGCATAATGTCACTCATCTTCTTGTTCAGCAGCAGAATGATTACCTACAAAATGGTTAGGTGGAAAAGAAGGTACAACAATGGTTTGTTCATATGTCTCAGAGTCACTCTCTGAGTCATCATCCATGGAACCTGCAGGGTTAGAAATTGGATCTTTGGTACCTGCATTTGGATTAGAAACATGTGTAGTGTACCCCAAATAACCAGTCAAATAATCTAGGTCAAAATACCAAGAATGACCTTGTCCCTGAGTATTAGGCTGATCTTCTAGAAATCTTAGGTTAAGGGTCTCCTCTATCCTTTTGGCATTCAAATTGTAAACCCTATAGGCCTTGCTATGAGCTGAATAACCCACAATGTATCCCTCATCAGCTTTCCCATCAAACTTTCCCAGTGTATCAGTAGTAATCAAAATGGTCACTTTGCAACCAAAAGGTTTAAGGTAATGAATGTCTGGAACTTTCCCAGTGAGAATTTCATAAGGTGTCTTGACATGATGTCTAGTGATGGATACCCTGTTCAAGACATAGCAAGCAGTACTTACTGCTTCAGTCCAAAACATAGTGGGTAACTTAGAGTCTGCAAGCATGGATCTTGCTGCCTCTATTAAGGTCCTATTTTTTCTTTCAGCAACCCCATTTTGTTGTGGGGTTCTTGGAGTGCTATAGTCCCTTTTTATCCCTTTAGACTTACAGAATTCTATGAAAACAACATTTTTGAACTCTGTCCCATTGTCACACCTAATGCCTTTAACCTTTTTATTTAGCTGGTTTTCAATTAGGGTAATGAATTCTTTTAATATAGGAGTTGTTTCATCTTTAGTTTTCAAAAAGAATACCCAGCAAAACCTGCTATAATCATCAGTGATAACCAGGCAGAAGTACTTATGATCAATACTTCTGATAGGAGTTGGACCAAAGAGATCCATGTGCAGCAACTGAAGAGGTTCTGAGATGGTGCTCACAACTGTTATGGCTTTGTAAGAGGCTATGTGCTGCTTTCCTTTGTTGCAAGCAACACAATTGTGTTCATTGGTGAAGACTTTTGAAGGAAGGCCCTGAACAAGACCAAGTTTAGACAACTTGTTGATGGTCTTGAAGTTCACATGAGCCATTCTTCTGTGCCACTTAGTAGATTCATCCTGGGAAGCTTTGGCCACCAAACATGTTAGATCACCTTCTGGCTTAACATCATTCAGATTGAATGTGTATAAGTTGAAGGTTCTAGGAACTCTTAGCAAAACAGTTGTATCTTCTGGAAGTTTGAAGTCCTTGGAGAGCACAAGACATTCATCCTCAGAGAAGAAAACCTTATTCTTGGTGTCACAAATTTGTGATACAGAGAACAGATTAAAGTGCTCAAGTTCCTTCACATAATAGACATTCTCAAAATCTAACAGAGGTGTTTTAATAGTTCCTTTCCCAGTGATTTTGCCATCTCCACCACCAAAAGTTACACTGCCTCCTCCTTCTAAAGGCACAAAGTCATGCATCTTATCCTTGTTCCCTGACATACTTCTGGAACAACCACTATCAACTATTCCTACTTCAGTACTTTTCAGGGGATGATCCTACAACAACAACAAAAATTATACAAAAGTTAGTACACATTGGAGACTCAAGTCATTGCTGACTTGAGCCTGCCTTGTGGATCATAAGAGGTAGGCCATGTAGATGTTGTAGATCCACCATTGTTCTTGGGCCTGTATTGCAAATTAGGTCCATTCTTTGTCCAAGAACAACATGTTGAGGGCTTCACAGCAGTATCCCAATACCCTCCACCAACATACATAGAGTCAAACTGTCTAGGCCAATAACCATTAGAAAAGAAAGAACTAGTGGGTCGAACATAAGGTCTAGTACTGGTTCTTCTCCATGAAGAATGTTTTTCAGCAGAATTGGGTTTCTGCTGATGTGGAATAAAAGATGGTATTTCATTAACATTCTTCCACATTTGCCTAGGTTTTCTTTGACTAACACATACACCCATTCTTTGCTCATGAAAAGTACAATCCTTAATCAAATGAAATTTACTTCCACACACAAAACATTTCTTCTTTTTAGAAGATTTATTCAAAGTGAAAGATGTTCCATAACATGAAAAAGCATTCAAACCACAAACATTAACTGAATTGTTTTTAACAGAACTAGAAACATTGTTTTGCAAAGAATTAAAAAACAAGTCTTCAGAAGAAACTGTCTTGGAATCAGTAGTAACTCTAATAGGCTTGTGGGGGAGTCTTAGGTGATGTCTTGGGTGTGGTCTTTGGAGTGGTCTTGGGAAGGTCTGACTTCTCACTTGAATCACAACTGGCATATGAAGTAGACCCTTCATCAGAAGACTTGTCACTGTCACAACAAGAGACAAAGTCAGTAGATTTATTAACAGGGTCTGGCAAGTCACTAGACTTTTTGCCCTAAAGATGGTGTGATCCATCAAAGTCAACAGGTATGGACAGGTCTATTGGCATATGTTCTCCTCTAATAGGTCCAGGTACATCATTCATTCCCCCTTCCTTAACAAATTTTACAGGTGTTTGAAATTCTAAGGCTGGTTCAGGGTCAAAAACACTGGACATATCAGGATAAGTTAATTCCTCAGGATCTATATATTTCTCATATCCTAATGCTTTTCTAGACCTAACAGATTGACAACCATCAATCAATTTATTTAAATTAGAGGCCCCTTCTTGCCACTTCATACAACCAGCCACTTCTTTATCTAACTTTACTTGTAATTCTTGTTTTTCTTTTTCAGTACGCCTTAAATCTATCTTTGCACATTCTAAATCACTTTCTAAAACTCTTATCTTTTCATCATATTTAAGTTGATTCTTTTGAAACCAAACCTTCTATTTTTCTAAAGTTTTTAAAGCCTTTTTATAGGCCTCAACTTCTACATAACACTCATTGTATTTAGGTTTCAATTCATCATATTCTTGTTTTAGTTCATTGTATCTTACACTACAGCCAAAAACACAATTGTGTACCCGAGAGATGCCCATCAAGGAAACTTGCTCCTTCTTATCCTCTGAGGGGGAGTATGCCAGCATATTCACTTGTTCAGAAGTAGAAGCTTCCTCTTCTGGAGGTTCATGAACAGTCCAATCAATCTGGCTATCTAGAGTCACCAAAGCTTTGGAAGGTGCAGCTTTAGAAGTCCATGATTCCAATAGATATGAGCCATATCTAACTTCATCACCAGACTTTCTTTCCTTGCATTCTCTAGAAAAGTGGCCCATCTAGCCACAAGTGTAGCACTTAACCTTCCTCCTGTCAAATCTTGCTGCATCTCTTCCATTAAAACCAAACTTTCTCCCAGACTTATTCTCAAACCTTTTGATGTTCATAGAAATCATTGCTAACTGCCATTTCAAGTGCATCTCCTCCATCTCCAATAGATCCACCTGTTCAAAATCCTCATAAGCTAGAAACTGCTGATGTTCATATTCAGCCAAAAAGGAATGAAGAATATCTTCCATTACACTACTGGATTTTGATTTAGGAATTGGTTTAGTTTGGGTTTGAGAAGATGCTCCTGAGGTGTAAGAACTTGAGGCATGGTGCACAGGTTTTGTTGTGGTGCTTACAAAGGCTGAGTGAGTGGATGGACGAATGGGACTTCTAACATCAGGCTCAAGAGATTTAAGCCTGTTGTTGAGGTCATCAAAAGAGATTATGTCCAATCCTCCTTTAGCTTTGAGAGCAATGCTGACTTGCAACCAGGATGGTGGCAAAGATCTCAGAAACTTAGCATTGCAGTCCTCATTATCTGGCCTAGCCTTCAGCTGATTAAGTTGACTCAAGATCTTGTGGAACCTGTCATAACCTTTGTGGATTCCTTCTTCCTCAGATATCTGAAACTCTTGAAACTGCTGCTTCAGCATTGACCTCTTCATCCTTCTTGATTCTTCATTCCCACCAAATCTAGCCTTGATTGCCATCCAAATGTCCTTGGCATCTTCCATGAAGTGGAAGTCACCCATGTGGTCATCCGGTATAGCTTGGAGAAGAATTGTTCTTACTTTATTCTCCCTTTGCACGGCTAGAACTTCTTCAGCAGTTTTGGGACCTATAATAGTAACAATCCCATCAGCATCTTTGACATGTTTCTTCAGGCTGTTACCCTTACGGACAACTTCCCAAAGTTTCTAGTCAATGTTTGTGATCCAGTTTTGCATCTTCATGGACCACAAATCATAGTCTTCAGCATTCTTAAGGTATGGGAATTTGGCATTACTGTTTGAGAGATTGAGTTGTTGGAGAGAAGTGGTGTTTAGGTTCTGGGTTGTATCAGCTTCATCATCTGATCCAGGCATTTTTCTTGATCGTTTTGATTGAGAGGGTGTAAGATTTGTGCTTCTTAGTATCACAGAGACTCTCCCGAGTCTCTGATACCACTTGTTAAAACTTAGACCTTGATAGATCTTCTGAGCACTCTAGGATCGTTAGTTATGTTAATGTAATCACCAACACACTAATAGATAATCTCTGTAACTTGTATTTTAAAGCGGAAACAAACACAAGTTTTAATACTAAGAACAATTGATCCTCTATGGATCTTTTCAATAATAATAAAAGTGTATTCTAAAAACGTAACTCAATACATAATCGTGTGTTCCTTTTATACACAAGGAACCCTAAACCGTTTCACAAGAAACGTATATTCTAAAACTTCTAAAAGATATGCATTATCACTTCCTAAATAAACTCATGCATATCCTAACTATATTACATAAAACACGGAAAAACTATCTCCGCGGAAAATAATAATGCTGGAACTAAACATAAGCAGAATCTGTCTCTTCAGTAGAATTCATCAGCAGATTCTTCAGCAGAATTCTATCTTAGCAGAATTCCCAACATAGCAACACGTACACAGGTAGATAATAGAGACTATAAGAAGACCTGTCCTGATAATTAAGTAGCTTGTCACTTGTTTTATTGCTAGTTTTATATGAAGTGTATTGTAATCTGGTCTTTCTCGTTGGATCGCAGTATATCGGCGAGTAAACCCTTAATGATCACTTATGTCTATCCTACTTATCTAAATACGTTAGATTAAATAGGCGAGGGGCAGATATGGCAGTCCACGGGCTCAGATAGACACAGAGGTTATCAAAGCACTAATATAAGTCACAAAAGACATCAACATATAAACATTAATTAATGGGAAAGCAATATTAAGGGGAGTGTACGATGTTCCGTAGTCACATATCACAAGCCCATCAATCCTGATGAATTAAAGCGTACTATTACAATAAAACAAAACTACTTAATGAATTAAATACATGCAGGACCTTCTTACAGCTCTAATATCTTTGTTTGGAATGTGTCTTGTGAAGCTTCTTCAACTGAATTCGTCTCCTTAGGGTTATGGTACTCTCTAAATTCGTAAGAATCTTGGGGTATTTATACTTTCTGTCTAAGGGTTCGATGTGGCGCATTGAGTAATGAGATGCGGCGCATTGACTTAACTTCGCGTGGGGTCCAAGATTAATATATTCTTGAATATTCGTACACCGCCTTTAGATGCGGCGTAACATGATTCTTGTATGCGGCGCATGTCCTTTAGCGTCTTGGATTATATCTGGTGAAGTCTTGATAGTGATACTGATGTGTAGGGATTGCACCAGGCTGTACCTCTCGAGGGATCTCAAGAAGCTTACAACCCCCACCAGGCAGTGTACCTGATCGTTGTAGTATAGTATAGTGACAAGTACCGGGGGATTGATCGTTCAGCTAGGAATAGTGTCGCTAGGATTAGAAAACCTAAAGATTAGGTATAGAGATGAGGGATGATTCTTTTTGTATTTTTATATTTTTATAAAAGCAAGTAAAAATCTCGGTTTTGAAGGAGTTGGGCGGAATTAGTTGCTAGTCAACTAACCCAATTACTAGGATGCAATCAAAATAAATTACTAGAAATGAAAATAAACTAAATTAAGATAGAGGTGTGAACAATATATGGGAGAATTGTGTTTACTTAGATTTCACTACTCCCTAGATATCTTTTACAGGTTAATTACTTGTTACAGTTGCGTGGATGATGGATTGTATTCCTTAATACCATTCATGGGGTGGCGTACTTACTTCCCCAATCCTATAAGCGCCTACTTCACTCCTATGTCGAGCCGGCTAAGAAGCTCCTAACATGGGATCACTAGAATTTGCTTATGCATTAAATACAATCATAAAAACCTAGTACACATCGGTTCATGTTTCTTAAGACGTTCAAGCATGTTACACAATGGAGATCTGCCAGTTTTCTTAAGCCTAACATTGAAATCATTCATCCATTACAACTATAAACAAGCAATCAACCTATAATTAACATCTAGGTTTCATTACATCTAAGCAAACACATGAAAGATCTATCCTAGCATGTTGAAATCAAGACAAGCATAAGATATTGTGGGGAATTATACTACCAGTTACCACGGCTAGTGAAGATGTTACAACTGCAGAAGATTGTACTTGCAGTGGAAACTCATTACCACTGCAAGAACAAATATTACCACTGCTTACTTGATAACTGTTAGAGAAACGCGCTTAGATAAACATAGAAAAGATTTTGTGTATATCTTATTCTATTAGCATTATACTTATCTTGTAGAAAAGGACTCCTTGTTGTATAAAAGGAGATCCTAGGTTATAGTTAGAATATATCTTTCTAATACGTTTTTCTTAGAGCTTCAAGGTGTAACCCTAGTGATATCATAGATCACTCGTATTATTATCATTAATAATATTGGAGCTAAAAGTTTGTTACATACATTGTTCTTTCATACATACAACTGTTTCATTTACAATCAATCTTCTAAGTATCATTAAGTAGATTCCGCATACTTATTGGTATCATTCAAAGTATCAATATTAACACAAGAATTCTTTATGGTTCAAGACTACACATTATGGGAGATTATAATGTGTGGAAATTCATTCAAACCTGGTACAACTGTAGAGCAGGTTGGTGACAAGACAGTAACAAAAGTTAACACTGGTCCTGTCACTAATGAAGAAAGAAGTCAGCTAAAGAATGATTTGAAGGCTAGAGGTTTATTATTGATGGCTCTACCTAGAGAACAAGTTCTGGCTTTTAGCAAATACAAGTCTGCAAAGACTCTTTTTGATGAGATCTGTGAAGTGTTTGGTGGAAATGATTCTACCAAGAAGACTCAAAAGACTTTACTGAAGCAGACTTATGAAAACTTTGGTTCAACAAGTAATTAATCTGTTGATAGCATATTCACAAGGCTACAAAAGATTGTTACTCAACTCACTGCTTTTGGGATTGAGGTGGAAAAGGAAGATCTCAATCTTAAATTCCTAAGAAGCCTACCTTATGAGTTTGACACCAATGTTGCTGTTTGGGAAGATAAGCCAGATCTAGAGACCATGAAGCTTAATGATGTGTATAATAACTTCAAAGTTATTGAACAAAGATTAAAGAAAGCTGGCAAATTAAGAACAAGTTCTGCAAGTGTAGCACTCATATCATCATCAAATGATAGTTCAGATGAAGAAAGTGATAGTGATGATGACAGTGGTAACATGATTGTTTCCACTGGTAATGGAAGTGTTTCCACTAGGAGCTCAAAGAAACAGGTTGCAGGACTAAGTGATGCTACTTTCTATGCCTTTATATCAAGCCATGTGGGTGGTTCAATTCTCAATCATGAGGATTTGGATCAAATTGATGAAGATGATATGGAGGAGATGGACATTAAATGGCAGGTGGCATTACTAAGCTTAAGATCAAAGAAGTTCTGGAAGAAGACAGGGAGAAAGATACATATAAGTGGTGATGAGACTGTAGGTTTTGATAAAAAGAAGGTGGAGTGCTATAATTGTCACAAGAAGGGGCACTTTGCAAGAGAATGTAGAAAACCAAGGAAATCTGACAACAAGTCAACTTGGTACAAGAAGGATAAGAACAAAGAACCTACCACAGAAGAGCCAAAGGTGCTATTGGCTATTGATGGAGTGAGCTTTGATTGGAGCTTTATGACTCAGGATGAAGAAGATGATTCAGAATCTGCAATGCTAGCTACTGAGCATGTACTCATGGCTTTCTCTGACACTGAGGTACATACTGATAATGCTTGTTCTAAAAACTGTAAGGCCTTAAAAGAGTTAGAGATCTCTAAAACACAATATGATGCACTGATGCTAGATTTACATCATACTAATTATAATTTAGCAAATCATAAAAGAGGTCTAGGTGTTTTAGAAAAACAGATAGAGCATTATAGGGCAAATAAATCTAAGTTCAGTGATGACATTGCTGTTTTAAAAAGAGACTTAGATTTTTATGTTGAAGTGAATAAATCTCTTAGGGAAGAGATTGAAAAAGTTAAGAAGGCTAGTGAGAACATTCAGATAACTAATCAAACACTAGACCATCAATCTAAGAGCATTAGCAAAATTTGGGAAGCCCAAGTTGTGAGCAAAGCTAAATCAGGTCTTGGATACAAATCTGTTCCACCACCTCTAAGAGGTGTTCCAGCACCTCCTGGCATTGATCTAGCTCACACAGGTTTAGAAGAGTTTCAGGATCTACCTATGACCTATGGACCAAAATTTGTTAAACCAGTTGAAACTGAAAAGGTTCAGGTTGAGGTTGAGACTTTTGATAGTGCTAGTGACTCATCTCTTAAAGATGAATGTTTAAATGTTGAGTCTAAATCTAGTGTTCCTGAAAATGTTAAAGTAGAGGAAAGAAAAAGTATTCCTGAAGTTGTCAAAGAGAAGCCTAGGACACAAACAAATCACACTAGGCCTACCACTAGATATGCAGAGATGTACATGAATAGGTCTAAATCTCCTAGAGGGAACATGAGAAGTTGGAATCATGTTAAAACTAGGCAGTTTGGTAGTTATTTTGTGTTCAACAATAAGGCCTGTCATATTTGTGGTAGCTTTGATCACCTTTCCTTTACTTGTAACTACCACATGGGAAGAAGGGAAGTATTTGTGAATACAAGGGTGAATGGACATAATTCTAATAAAGTAACTCACCCAAACCCCCTAAGCAAGATGGTTCCTAGGTCTGTTTTACTTACCACTGGCATCAAACCAATTTCCACTGCTAGACCAGCAGTTACCACTGCCAGTAGTAAAAACAGAGTTTATCCTAAGTCCCCTGTTACTTCTTTTGTTAAATCTTATCAAACAGGGAAAAAGACTTATTTTGAAAAGAATGATCACAAGAATCACATGTGGAGACCCAAATTTACTAATCCAGCAGTTCCCACTGCTAGGCCTGCAGTTACCACTGCAAGACCAAATGTTTCCACTGGTGTCTATGTGAATAAGAAAAGGGTAAACATGGGTAATGCTGTTAAGGCCTCAGCTCGTTGGGAATGGAAACCAAAAGAAACAACAACCTCAAACAATCCCAATGGTGTATCAATGACCTTTGATAGATATAATTATATTGATACACGAGGCAGATCCAAGTCATTTGTGGCTTGGGTCCCCAAAAGGTACTAATTGTTTTATGTTGAGTGCAGGGATAGTCAAAGACTACAAATGGTTATGAATGACTTGATAATACTTTCTGAGTTTTACAGCCAACTCCTTCCATGACAACATTGCATGTTGCTGACTCTTATGGTTTAGGAACAAGCAGTGGTGGTTCAAGGCTTCAATCTAGTCCAACTAGAGAAGAGCCTGGATCAATGCCTTATGATTCACCTCTCCCAACAGGTAACACAGTTGGAAGTGTTGAAGGCAGTGTGACACTAACTGAATTGATGGAATTATGTACCAAATTAGTCAAACAGATTCAAACTCTGGAGAAAGATCTGGCACAGACCAAAGAACAACATGCCACAGAGTTGAATCTATTGAAGGCTGAGATTCAAAAGTTGCAGGATGAAGTTGTGAATCTCAAGAAGATAAGACATATTCAAGCTGTAGTTTCTTCTCCATCATCATCACATGATGATCTTTCTGCAGGTTCTGGTTATGGTTTGGGAACTTCTTCCAAACAGGGGAGGAAAACAGATGCAGAGATTAAGGGGAGGAGTACTAATTTTGATGATGTAGCTGAGATTGAGGGGAGGAAATTTGATCTTGAAGATATGGTTGTTGATACTGGTTTTAACTTTGAAAATGTTCTTGGAACTACTCAACAAATTTCCATTGAAGTAGAACATGTTACCACTGATCAAATAATTTCCACTGCAAGTGAGAATGTTACCACTGATGTTCCATTAGTTACCACTGCAGAGGAAGAAGCTGCCAGAAAAAGATCAGTCAAAGGTAAAGCAATTGTGTTTGGTGCAGAACAAGAGCATACAATAATGATTTCCAAGAAAGATCAAGCTCAAATTGATTTTGATGCAAGATTGGCAGAACAACTTGAAGCTACAGAGAGAGAAAATATGAAAAATCAAAAGGAGGATGATGTTGCTAGTTTTATGGAAGCACAGAGGTTAGGTAAACTTGAAGCAGTAATGGCACAACCACTCTCAGTGATTCCACCAACTATCTTACATGAGAAACCTCCTATGTTCTCATATGTGCCAACAGATGAAGAGATTGAACATATGATTAAACATGATCCAGTTGTAAAGAAAAAAGCTATTGAGCTTGTTGCTAACAAGACTTTGACAGAAGAACAAAGAACAGCTCAATTGGCTGATTTCATTCAAATGAAGAATCAACAAGCACTGGATGAGATTATTGGTAAAGTCAGAAAAGGTCAAAAGAAACAGAGACAACCTACAAAGGCACAGATCATTCATGAGATGAAAGTATTTTGCTGTCATGTTGGAAATAGGAAGATGGCTGATTTCAAAGGTATGTCTCATGTACATTCAAATACTTCTAATGATCAAGGATACTCAGACAGTGGATGTTCCAGGCACATGACTGGCAATAAGTCTTATCTTTCAGACTTTCAACCTTATGATGGACAATTTGTCAGTTTTGGAGGAGGAATTGGTGGCAAAGTTTCTGGCAAAGGAACAATCAAGGCTGGAAACATTGACTTTGAAGATGTGCAGTATGTGAAAGAACTCAAATACAACCTCTTTAGTGTGTCACAGATGTGTGATAAACAGCATAGAGTTCTATTCACAGAAAATGAATGCTATATCTTATCTAAGGATTATAAGCTTCCAGAAGAATGTGACATTTTGCTTAAAATCCCTAGAAAAGGAAATATGTATAGCATTGATATGCAGAACATAGTGGCTAATAATGATGTTACTTGCTTGCTTGCAAAAGCCACTTTGGATGAATCAATGCTTTGGCATAGAAGACTTGGTCATGTGAACTTTAAGACCATCAACAAGATTGTGAAAGATGGCCTTGTCAGAGGACTACCAGAGAAAAGATTTGAAAATGACCAAACTTGTGTTGCCTGTCTCAAAGGAAAGCAACACAGAGCTTCATGCAAAACCAAGGCATTCAATTCTATCAATCATCCACTCTTTATGCTGCATATGGACTTGTTTGGTCCTACCTCTGTGAGCAGCATCAATTTAAAGAAATATTGTCTTGTTGTAACTGATGACTTCAGTAGATTCACATGGGTTTTCTTTTTAAGTACCAAAGATGAAACCACAGGCATCCTTAAGATTTTCATCACTCAAGTTGAAAATCAATTTGAAAAGAAAATCAAGATCATCAGGTGTGACAATGGGACAGAGTTCAAGAATAAAGTTATGGATGATTTCTGCAGAGATAAAGGTATTAAAAGAGAATTTAGTGTTGCAAGAACTCCTCAACAAAATGGAGTTGCTGAAAGAAGAAATAGAACACTAATTGAGGCTGCTAGAACCATGTTAGCTGATTCCAAGCTTCCAGTGACTTTTTGGGCTGAAGCAGTTAACACTGCTTGTTACATTCAAAATAGAGTTTTAGTGGTCAAAACAAAGAACAAGACACCTTATGAGTTGTTCAGAGGAAGACCTCCTACTTTGGAGTTTATGAGGCCATTTGGGTGTCATGTTACTATTCTCAATACCATTGATCATCTGGGTAAATTTGAAGAAAAGTCAGATGAAGGCTTCTTTGTTGGATACTCTATGGTTAGCAAGGCTTTTAGAGTCTATAACTTAAGAACAAAGAAAATTGAAGAGAACTTGCATGTTCAGTTTCTTGAGAATAAAGCAAACATGGCAGGTTCAGGTCCAGATTGGCTATTTGATCTTGAAACATTATCAAATACAATGAATTATGTTCCTCTCACTTCAAGTACTGGTGACAAAGATCTTGAAGATACAGAAGAATTCATTGATGAAGATGAAGCTTGCAAAGATGATGAAGATCAAATTGTTATGCCACTTTGGGACTTTGGTGATAATTCTGAAAAACCAAGTGATGCAGATTCTGTGAATAAAGATATTCCTACTAGCAGTGGTAACACAATTCCCACTGCTACACCAGAAGTTTCCACTGTCAGTCCAAATGTGGATAATACTTCTCAGGAATCACCAAGTGATGATGTAGAGATCTCAAACATGCCTACAACACATGATATTCCTAGCACATCACAGTCTACCATTCACAAAGTGCATCCACTTGATAATGTTATTGGTGAACTTCAATCAGGTGTGAAGACTAGAAGACAGACAAAGAAAGCTGACATTCATGGGTTCATAAGTGAAGTGTATGAGTCCAAGAAACATAGCCAGAAGAATGAGTGTTTGTTTTTCTGTTTTCTCTCACAAATGGAGCCTAAGAATGTATATATGGCTCTAGGAGAATCTAGCTGGGTTGAAGCTATGCAAGAAGAGTTGTTGCAGTTTAAACTTCAAAAGGTTTGGGTTCTTTATGACTTGCCTGATGGTATGAAGGTCATTGGTACTAAATGGGTTTTCAGAAATAAGAAAGATGAAAGAGGCATTGTAATCAGGAACAAAGCTAGATTGGTTGCTCAAGGATACACTCAAGAAGAGGGTATTGATTATGAAGAAGTGTTTGCTCCTGTTGCAAGACTTGAGGCTATTAGACTATTCTTAGCCTATGCATCATTTATGGGCTTTACAGTCTATCAAATGGATGTTAAGAGTGCCTTTCTGTATGGAACTATTGATGAGGAGGTATATGTCTCTCAACCCCCAGGCTTTGAAGATCCTCAACACCCAAATAAAGTTTACAAAGTGGTTAAGGCTCTTTGAACTTGTGTTAATATTGATACTTTGAATGATACCAATAAGTATGCGGAATCTACTTAATGATACTTAGAAGATTGATTGTAAATGAAACAGTTGTATGTATGAAAGAACAATGTATGTAAAAAACAAACAGCTCCAATATTATTAATGATAATAATACGAGTGATCTATGATATCACTAGGGTTACACCTTGAAGCTCTAGGAAAAACGTATTAGAAAGATATATTCTAACTATAACCTAGGATCTCCTTTTATACAACAAGGAGTCCTTTTCTACAAGATAAGTATAATGCTAATAGAATAAGATATACACAAAATCTTTTCTATGTTTATCTAAGCGTATTTCTGTAACAGTTATCAAGTAAGCAGTGGTAATATTTGTTCTTGCAGTGGTAATGAGTTTCCACTGCAAGTACAATCTTCTGCAGTTGTAACATCTTCACTAGCCGTGGTAACTGGTAGTATAATTCCCAACAATCCTCCCCTAAAATTATGATTTATAAGTAAATCAACAAGTTTCTTCAAGTATACAATAAACCTGAGGATATGGGAATTCTTCCAAACACTTATCTTGTTTTTCTCAACACTTTATCAGCTCTTGCATATTGATTTTGAATTTTCTGAATCAAAGTTCTAATCTTTTCATTATCTGCATAAACTCTTAACTTTGATTTCAACATTGCAGAAAGAGTTTTAGCTCTAAGTGGATATTCCTTCTCAGCAAACATAAACACATCCACTTTATCTGTTGTAGAAACATGATGAACCTCACATTGATCATAATATGTCCATGTAATATTCAATTCTGATGAATCAAACTTCCAATACTTATCATTAAGATCTGGTTCATATAGTCTTCTTAAATCAACCCAGAGCTGCATTTCTTTCATATCCTAGAGAGTATCAGCCTTGAATCTTTCATTAACAAGCTTCCAAAGAGTATCAAGATCATCTCTGTCACATGCTTTAAGAAGATCTTCAAACTGAATGAATGATGGAGATTCTCCTCCCAGTCTTATAATTTTCCAAGTAGAAGCAAAATTCTTTGCTGTGTACACTTCCCAATCAATAATTTTATGTTTTGTTTGTAAAGGATCTGGGTAGAAATCTTCTTCTTCAACAATGATAATTGCACTTTGTAGATCTTCTACACATTTCTCAGATTGAGATTCTTTCTCTTGAGGAACTTTAACCCTTTTTGTGACATGATCTTCAGTTGTTGAAGCTTTCCTTTTACTTTGTTTAAATCTATCAACTTCTTCAAAATCAATAGGTCTGAAGCTACTATCTTGCCTTTTAGTTCTGTAGTAGATGCCTTCAATTCTTTCATGAGACATACCTTTGAAATCAGCCATCTTCCTATTTCCAACATGACAGCAAAATACTTTCATCTCATGAATGATCTGTGCCTTTGTAGGTTGTCTCTGTTTCTTTTGACCTTTTCTGACTTTACCAATAATCTCATCCAGTGCTTGTTGATTCTTCATTTGAATGAAATCAGCCAATTGAGCTGTTCTTTGTTCTTCTGTCAAAGTCTTGTTAGCAACAAGCTCAATAGCTTTTTTCTTTACAACTGGATCATGTTTAATCATATGTTCAATCTCTTCATCTGTTGGCACATATGAGAACATAGGAGGTTTCTCATGTAAGATAGTTGGTGGAATCACTGAGAGTGGTTGTGCCATTACTGCTTCAAGTTTACCTAACCTCTGTGCTTCCATAAAACTAGCAACATCATCCTCCTTTTGCTTTTTCATATTTTCTCTCTCTACAGCTTCAAGTTGTTCTGCCAATCTTGCATCAAAATCAATTTGAGCTTGATCTTTCTTGGAAATCATTCTTGTATGCTCTTGTTCTGCACCAAACACAATTGCTTTACCTTTGACTGATCTTTTTCTGGCAGCTTCTTCCTCTGCAGTGGTAACTAATGGAACATCAGTGGTAACATTCTCACTTGCAGTGGAAATTATTTGATCAGTGGTAACATGTTCTGCTTCAGTGGAAATTTGTTGAGTAGTTCCAAGAACATCTTCAAACTTAAAACCAGTATCAACAACCATATCTTCAAGATCAAATTTCCTCCCCTCAATCTCAGCTACATCATCTTTTGCTTGAGCATTTTCAGAATCATTGAGCTCAGCAAACATATCATCAAAATTAGTACTCCTCCCCTTAATCTCTGCATCTGTTTTCCTCCCCTGTTTGGAAGAATTTCCCAAACCATAACCAGAACCCTGCAGAAAGATCATCATGTGATGATGATGGAGAAGAAACTACAGCTTGAATATGTCTTCTCTTCTTGAGATTCACAACTTCATCCTGCAACTTTTGAATCTCAGCCTTCAATAGATTCAACTCTGTGGCATGTTGTTCTTTGGTCTGTGCCAGATCTTTCTCCAGATTTTGAACCTGTTTGACTAATTTGGTACATAATTCCATCAATTCAGTTAGTGTCACACTGCCTTCAACACTTCCAACTGTGTTACCTGTTGGGAGAGGTGAATCATAAGGCATTGATCCAGGCTCTTCTCTAGTTGGACTAGATTGAAGCCTTGAACCACCACTGCTTGTTCCTAAACCATAAGAGTCAGCAACATGCAATGTTGTCATGGAAGGAGTTGGCTGTTTTTGCCTCCTTTCATATGTGTGAGTTACAGCAGGGATATGTTGAATTTGTGGAACAGAAATAGTGGGTGTGTGATGGGATACAACTGGGATTGTTGCATCTTCACCCTGTACCTGTGAAATCTTTGCAAGCATGTTTGGTAAAAGAGGATGAATCACTCCATTCCAAAATTCTGAAGCCTTACACATATTTTGAAATACTTTTGGCTTAAGACATGGAGTTTCATAAATCCTATTATGATTTTGCAGTTGAAATTCATTTAACACTGCTTGCACAAACCTTGGATACATCAAAAATTTGTATGAACTTGTTACATTGCCTTTCATGTTATTAAATATAAACCTTGAAAATTTGAAAGTCCTATCAGAAACCAAGCAAACTAAAGGGTAAGCCATGGTTGATCAAAATTGTTCATAAGAAGTTTTCTTAGGACTTAGGCAATGCAACAGAGTGTGTATAAAAAATCTCCAATGGGGACAAAAACATCCTTTCTTAAAAGTTACTTTTTGGTCAGATGTATCATACCCCATCAAAGCAATGTAGTTGAATATGTCTGAATTAGGTAATGTGATGATACCATTGAGATCATCTAATTGGAGAATTCTCCTTAAAGACGACTCAGTAACATCAATAGTTACCCCATCCACTGTGGCTCTAAGAGCTTCCACAGATTCATGTATGTCCCCCTGTTTAAGTGTTATGGACTCCACAGAGTTCCAAAACTGTTTGATTTGAGAAACAAAGATTGTGGGATTCATAGTTAAGGCATACCTTATATGAGTTGTGTTTAGGAAATCTACAATCTGATGAAAAACAGGTCCACTCTTGTTGTTGGACTTTTGTAGGCAAGCCACTTGATTGTGTTCATCTGCAAACTTGAGAGTCACCATGATTTTGTGATTTGAGAGATAAAAGTGTTAGTAATCGAGAATAAAGAGCAAGCCGTATAATGATCAATTTATACTAATAGGGTTTTGAGAAAAAC
This sequence comes from Artemisia argyi, assembly GCA_030686995.1. Lineage (NCBI taxonomy): Eukaryota > Viridiplantae > Streptophyta > Magnoliopsida > Asterales > Asteraceae > Artemisia > Artemisia argyi. The sequence goes on along the minus strand of CM060708.1, from coordinate 245,310,298 downwards.
GCGTATGGTGAATTATCTATAGAAAGATTTATCTTTAGAAAAGAATAAATAAAGTTTGGTAAGTAGATAATTCCCAAAAATTTTACCCTATTAATAAGGAAAGACAGTTATATTTGCAACGGCTAGTAAAAATAAGATTACTGACACACAGTTGTAACGGCTAGTTCACCAGTGGTAAAATTTACACTGTCAGTGGAAATGGTGAACTTGCAGTGGTAAAAATCAACAAAATTTCAAAGAGCAGTGGTAAGAAAAATATGTAAAATTTGCTGCTCTTATCATAGTTTTTAGCAAACTATCAGCTATCAACGGATTTGATATGTCTTTACCATGAGCCGTTTGCTATGGACTAGCCAACTCTTGATCACAAAGATGTATGGTGAGTTGATAACCTAGTTTTTGGTAAACTATCAACCATGAACGGATTTGATGTGTCTTTACCTGTAGCCGTTTGCTCAGGACTAGTTGATTCTTATGTGGATTAGACATGGTGAATCAATAACCATTTGTTATGTGTCTTAAGTTACACATCTTATAACTCCATTCACATTAAACATCTTAAGAACCAAACTGAACCAATATTAGTTAACCCAAGTAACTTTTAACCAAGTTACTATACACAAAAATATCTTCTCAAAAGTCAAACCACAGTTACTTCTCAAACCAACCAAAACAGATGAAAGTAAATAACCTTCATTAATTAGCATAACACCTAACCTTGGCTTATTTAAACACCTCCAAACACCACATCTCAGTCACCAATAATCTTTCAAACCCTAATATCCCAATCAACCCAATTTTTGTCACAACCCGCTATTTCCCAGGTCAATACTAATTTCTAAACTCGAATTTAAATTCTTGACTTTTAATTTGAAACATTTTACGTGAGCCCTTTTACTTGAATCGACGCGAATTTCTAATTAAATTCTAAGTACTCTAGGACTTAGGTTAATTTTAGTCCACAACGCTCCGGTACCTTGCTCCTTTCCCCAGTTCACCATTTTATTCTATAAAACGAATTTCTATTCTTTAAGTACTTACGGTTTTTAAATTCAACAATCGTTAATTTTTATTCAAAAATGTAACACTCGACATACCCGACTTTCTCAACAATTATTTTTAGAGTATTTTTATACTTCCAAAATTATTACAAAAGTCATAAAAATATTTTCCGATGTCCAAGTTAAATTCTCTATATTTTACGTTTAATTACGTATAACTTCCGTTAACTACCAAACTAATACCCAATACATATTTTTTTTTTACTACCCAATACATTCAATATATATTTTATATAATTTGAACACATTTTCTTCCCAATTTAATCAAGGAGCCGCCCCCCTAGTCCCATAATTACTTAACACAATTTTAAATACTTGTAACATATATCCTTGAAACATGGCATTAAATATTAGGAGGCTAGAGCCACCCTTTTGCCTCTCCCTTTTTCCTTGATTTTCGGCAAACCCCAAAGACCAAGCTCAAGATATTTTGACCACACTTTTGATCATGTTTAGCTATATATATATGCATACCTTAGCACCCATTTCTTAGTTACAAGAAAAAATATACTCACCTCCCACATATACACCTAAATCGATCCACCAAGGAGCAAGGAAGAAGAAGGAGTTTGTTGGTGACTATCTAGAGTACTTAGGGTAGTTTATCAAGGGTTGGATACTAATCTTTGGGGTTACACAAGTGTTTTACCAATCTCATCTCACTAACCTCTTTGTAAGTGATTTTACACTACTTATACTTAATGATTTTTTTTCATGATTTTTATGCTTGTCTAGTATATATACTTGATTATCACTTGGTACATGTTGAAACATCTCTTACATCCACTTTGATCTCTTGCCAAGAAAATATATTTTTACAAGTTTTGATCACAAGAAAAGTTATTAATAAAAATCTTTACAAGAAAAATAAAATAAACTTTATATACATATATATATATATATATGTTAGTTTTGAATACTTGGATGATCTTGAACAAGGACTCTTAAATATTGTTAGGTTATGTTTAGATCACTATTTTTCTAGTTGATGGATGACCTAGGATAAGAATTGGAGTTGTTGGTAAAATATTGTAGCCAAGAAAATACTAGGAAAATAACTTGACATTATTATGATGAATCTGTCCCTTTTCGACCCCCTGTGGAAAATCAGTACTTGGTTGGCCATATTGGACTTGAAATATAGAAAATAGATTTAATAACGAGAACGTGGCCGCTTGAACGGGTTAAAACAGACTTATAACGAAAAAGATATGCTATTTTCAATATTTACGACGAAAACTATAACTTTCTGAAAATAATAGTCTGTCTCGATTTTCTACCTAGGAAAACTGAGGTTTAATGATTTCTAAAATAACCGAGACCTTGAAAATACTAGAGTACACTTGAATACCTTCGCGGGGATATAAAGAACTTGAAAAACGGAACTACGACGCGAAAGTTATGGCCTAAAGAAGTTGGACAAAACTATATAATAATTGACAGCTTTTATTTAAAAGCTGATGGAATTTATAAAATGGACTTTTGGACATTTTAAGTTGTATTTTGGCTAAAATGACGTAAATAAAAATGGTAGAACATTGTGTATACTTATTAGGTGCGTTAGAGTTTTTCAAAATATATATTTACAAGACGACAAATATTTGGTCGTGAGATTTACAAGCTACGTTTTCTAAAATGGTGGATGACTTAAATACGAGATCACTTTAATTACCTACGTTTTTGGCAATAAAAATTTCCAACAACATGTACAAGTGATAATATAGTGTATGACATGCATGCTTGACCTTGTTTTCGAACCTAAGACATATGCATTATTTAGGTCGCGATTAGAGTACCCGGACTTTATTTCCAACTACTACTTTGTCTATCGGATATTGCTTTTGCTAAGGTGAGTTCATAACCCCTCCTTTTACTTGTTTTACAACTCTTTTGGGGGAAGATACATGCTCATTACTATTTAAATTCAATGCTTGTTTTACTTGAACGCGATTCACTTACTCAAACATTACTGGATGGTTGAAATACTTGATTGATTTCTTGAATACCTTATGAATTTCTTATTCCATCCTTGATTACTTTCTTATGGATACAAGTTCTTGCTTTTGCGGACATAAATACAAAGCTGTTACTTTGCCTGAGTTACCTATTACTGCCACTGAAGTCCCCTTTATCATGAACCGTTAATTACATGCGTGTGAGCGCGAATGCTGTGGATAGATCTATTTGGGTTGACACCCCGTCCGAGTTGGTCGCGCCAACCTGTCAAACGGACGCATATCATTCGGATTACTTCCGAGTGTCTGGCAAACACTTACTTGGGGCATTTTATGCTTGATTGCATACGATTACGTCGAGCTTCGGGGTCATGAGCTTAGGCACTGTATACCTTATTTTTGGCTGTGACATTGTATTTGTTATATTGTCATTGCCTTCCGCAAAATACTTGTTTACCGAAAATACTTGTTTACGGAAAATACTCGTTTACTAAAAACTAAGAACTCACCAGCTTTATGCTGACGTTTTAGCATGTATTTTCAGGTTCTTAAGGCGCTAGCTTACCTTTGGTGGCTTTTGGCATGGCATGGTCATAGAAGACTCTGATAACTAATTGGGACCGCTTTAACTAAATTATGGGCCTATTTCCACTCTTCTTTTATAATATGAAAAATAAATGCTTTGATAAAAATTTTCATTCAAAATAAATGAAATGAAACCATTCTTTGTACCATATGTTATGATACCAATTGAGTTGCACCCCAGTGACATGTAAGCTTCCGCTGGACCCGATTTCTGGGGTGTGACAGATTGGTATCAGAGCCTCGGTTATAGAGAATTGGGTATTTCCAAAACCCAGACTATAACTACCTTTACAAAAACTTAACCCTATGACCGCCACATGCCTGCCTGCCAAGCCACTGCCTTACTTGATATTTTACTTAATGATCTACGTGACGTAACTATGTGTTATACCTTGTTACTTGATAACTTATACTTTACATGATTTACGCTATTCACTATAAGTATTTTCTATACACTTATACATACATACCGTACCGGTCACACCATTACGCCTTTTCCCCTACGTAATCTTACCATTTGACTTCAAGTTGGGACACTCATTTTGGTCTTTCAAAACAACTTTTAAAAGCTAGAGACATATTACTAGCGTAACTGAACTAACACACACACTCGTACTTTTGAAGGTCCTCTAAACCTTCCGACATATCATGATTAATACAAATAGTCTCTAAAAATTTTAAAATCATATGTGACACCGTTTTATGTGACATTAAAAGCCATTATAGTCTGCCAATTTCCCTGACTACCTTACTAGCCGTTTCTGAAGACTAGTTTGAACACTCGTCCCATGCTTTTGTAACACTATACTTTTGGAACACCTACTTTCGGGACACGACTTTATAACACCTCACTCTTCCTCACTTCTTGTGGTTTTGAAGAATCACGTCACCAGGAATGTAACGACGGAAATCGACAGAAATGTTTACTCCTACTTAATGTATTTTTTCGATTCCGAGGACAAGTTGGAAAACTTGTCGGCCACCCTCCCAACACCCATATCACTGACCTACTTACTAATGCCCGACAATGAGACGGAGCCATTCATGAGACCTCTCGAAAGACGAATAGGAGAGCCACTAATAAGCCTACTTCTCCCACCCGACTAGAGTTTATCACCGGAAAATCCATTCATCACTCTACCCTATTACCGGTGACACGCATGGCGCCTCGTAAGGAACATCACGCACCAGTAGAAACTGCTTGACGACCAACCTACGGTCTCGTTAGACCAGAATAAAGCCTGAGAGGTTGAGTACGAATATTCTGTCCTTCACAATCAAGATTCGCCATACTTATTGATTATCACATTTATTGTTGTTCTCATTCATAATCAATCAACATTCTTGATACTTATTTGACTTCGCATTTATTGACTCATTCTCGTTCGTGACACTTATTGTCTTTTCCATTTATTACTGTCTTCATCCTTACTCAATCAATATTCGACTTTTCATTTACCGTTTGCTCTCGTTCGTGACATTTATTGTCTAACCGGTTATTTGTTGTTCACATTCAATCTTAATCAAAATTCGTAATACTAATTGACTTCTCGCTGATTACTTGTTCATAGTTATGACATTTATTGTCTTTCTCATTTATTGTTCGCTCCCAATTACCTTCAATCAACATTCGAAAAATTTAATGTCCTTTGTATTTATTGTTGTTCTTACTTAGCATTCGATTTGCGTAATGCTTTTCTCATTTATTGCTTGTCCTCATTTATTCTCATATGGGATGCTTATTGTCGGTCTCATTTCTTGATTGTCCTCATTTGACACTCTGTCTTTCAGTATTTACCCCTCTTGATTATTATTTGAACACTTTGGTTCTCTCGGTTAATTTATTATTGTGTTGATATTCTCCATCCATCCTCTTTGCTATCGTAATGATTTATGATTCCTCTATTTGTATTTATTTGCATCATTATTGGTCCTTCTTTTACCTATCATTTCGTTTGTTTTTTTTGTTCATCCTGATTTCAAACATGCCTTTTAAGCAATCTTTGTTCTTGACATCTAAACCTATTTACTATTGTTATGATTTATTGACTCTTTCGTTTGCATAAATCAATCGCGTTTTCCTTCTCCATTCGTACATCTAATCTCCTTTCAATCATTCTTTGTTTTGACATCTAATTCTATTTGCTATTGTTGTGATTCATTAATTCTTTTTCGTTAATCGATAACAGTTTGCTTCTTTATTCGTACGGATATTTAATCTTTCTTTCAAGCATTATTGGCTCATATTAGTACGAATGTTCTTTCTATTGTTGATCTTTTCGTTTGCAACCTTTCATTTTTAACATTCTTTGTTCTTGAAACATGGTACTTGACATGATTCCCTTTTTATTCTTATGATTCATTAGTTCTTTCATGAGTATTGTAATGTATTTCTCACTCCTTTCATTAGCATTGACATCTACTTCTTTTGGCTATTAGTACGCTTCCTTGGTCATTTCATTTTCATTGATCGTTAGTACACATCAAGGCTTGGAACAACGCTCCAAGTCAACAGGCTGCACATGATCGACATAAGAAGCTATACGATGTGCGACGCAAACCATTAGAATTTCAAGATTGGCGACCAAGTTATGTGGAAAGTCTCGCCCTGGAAAGACGTGATATGGTTCGAAAAATGCAGGAAGTTAAAGTCGAGATACGTTGGCCCATTTAAGATATTGGCTAGAGTCAGCCCTGTAGCTTACAGACTTGAGCTTCCGCCGGAGCTCAGCAGTGTGCACAATTCGTTTCATGTTTCCAATCTCAAGAAGTGCTTAGCCGATGAATCCCTTATCATTCCGTTAGAAGAGATTCAGCTTGATGACAAGCTTAACTTTATCGAAGAACCGGTCGAGATTATGGATCGTGATGTCCGGTAGTTGAAACATAGTCGAATTCCTATCGTTAAGGTTCGCTGAAATTCTCAACAAGGTCCCGAATTCACTTGGGAGCGAGAAGACCGGATTCGTCAGAAGTACCCCCATTTCTTCGCTAATACCACTCCAACGACCAACGCTGACTGAATCTCGCGGACGAGATTCCCTTTTTAGGGGGGTAGAATGTCACAACCCGCTATTTCCCAGGTCAATACTAATTTCTAAACTCGAATTTAAATTCTTGACTTTTAATTTGAAACATTTTACGTGAGCCCTTTTACTTGAATCGACGCGAATTTCTAATTAAATTCTAAGTACTCTAGGACTTAGGTTAATTTTAGTCCACAACGCTCCGGTACCTTGCTCCTTTCCCCAGTTCACCATTTTATTCTATAAAACGAATTTCTATTCTTTAAGTACTTACGGTTTTTAAATTCAACAATCGTTAATTTTTATTCAAAAATGTAACACTCGACATACCCGACTTTCTCAACAATTATTTTTAGAGTATTTTTATACTTCCAAAATTATTACAAAAGTCATAAAAATATTTTCCGATGTCCAAGTTAAATTCTCTATATTTTACGTTTAATTACGTATAACTTCCGTTAACTACCAAACTAATACCCAATACATATTTTTTTTTTACTACCCAATACATTCAATATATATCTTATATAATTTGAACACATTTTCTTCCCAATTTAATCAAGGAGCCGCCCCCCTAGTCCCATAATTACTTAACACAATTTTAAATACTTGTAACATATATCCTTGAAACATGGCATTAAATATTAGGAGGCTAGAGCCACCCTTTTGCCTCTCCCTTTTTCCTTGATTTTCGGCAAACCCCAAAGACCAAGCTCAAGATATTTTGACCACACTTTTGATCATGTTTAGCTATATATATATGCATACCTTAGCACCCATTTCTTAGTTACAAGAAAAAATATACTCACCTCCCACATATACACCTAAATCGATCCACCAAGGAGCAAGGAAGAAGAAGGAGTTTGTTGGTGACTATCTAGAGTACTTAGGGTAGTTTATCAAGGGTTGGATACTAATCTTTGGGGTTACACAAGTGTTTTACCAATCTCATCTCACTAACCTCTTTGTAAGTGATTTTACACTACTTATACTTAATGATTTTTTTTCATGATTTTTATGCTTGTCTAGTATATATACTTGATTATCACTTGGTACATGTTGAAACATCTCTTACATCCACTTTGATCTCTTGCCAAGAAAATATATTTTTACAAGTTTTGATCACAAGAAAAGTTATTAATAAAAATCTTTACAAGAAAAATAAAATAAACTTTATATACATATATATATATATATATGTTAGTTTTGAATACTTGGATGATCTTGAACAAGGACTCTTAAATATTGTTAGGTTATGTTTAGATCACTATTTTTCTAGTTGATGGATGACCTAGGACAAGAATTGGAGTTGTTGGTAAAATATTGTAGCCAAGAAAATACTAGGAAAATAACTTGACATTATTATGATGAATCTGTCCCTTTTCGACCCCCTGTGGAAAATCAGTACTTGGTTGGCCATATTGGACTTGAAATATAGAAAATAGATTTAATAACGAGAACGTGGCCGCTTGAACGGGTTAAAACAGACTTATAACGAAAAAGATATGCTATTTTCAATATTTACGACGAAAACTATAACTTTCTGAAAATAATAAGTCTGTCTCGATTTTCTACCTAGGAAAACTGAGGTTTAATGATTTCTAAAATAACCGAGACCTTGAAAATACTAGAGTACACTTGAATACCTTCGCGGGGATATAAAGAACTTGAAAAACGGAACTACGACGCGAAAGTTATGGCCTAAAGAAGTTGGACAAAACTATATAATAATTGACAGCTTTTATTTAAAAGCTGATGGAATTTATAAAATGGACTTTTGGACATTTTAAGTTGTATTTTGGCTAAAATGACGTAAATAAAAATGGTAGAACATTGTGTATACTTATTAGGTGCGTTAGAGTTTTTCAAAATATATATTTACAAGACGACAAATATTTGGTCGTGAGATTTACAAGCTACGTTTTCTAAAATGGTGGATGACTTAAATACGAGATCACTTTAATTACCTACGTTTTTGGCAATAAAAATTTCCAACAACATGTACAAGTGATAATATAGTGTATGACATGCATGCTTGACCTTGTTTTCGAACCTAAGACATATGCATTATTTAGGTCGCGATTAGAGTACCCGGACTTTATTTCCAACTACTACTTTGTCTATCGGATATTGCTTTTGCTAAGGTGAGTTCATAACCCCTCCTTTTACTTGTTTTACAACTCTTTTGGGGGAAGATACATGCTCATTACTATTTAAATTCAATGCTTGTTTTACTTGAACGCGATTCACTTACTCAAACATTACTGGATGGTTGAAATACTTGATTGATTTCTTGAATACCTTATGAATTTCTTATTCCATCCTTGATTACTTTCTTATGGATACAAGTTCTTGCTTTTGCGGACATAAATACAAAGCTGTTACTTTGCCTGAGTTACCTATTACTGCCACTGAAGTCCCCTTTATCATGAACCGTTAATTACATGCGTGTGAGCGCGAATGCTGTGGATAGATCTATTTGGGTTGACACCCCGTCCGAGTTGGTCGCGCCAACCTGTCAAACGGACGCATATCATTCGGATTACTTCCGAGTGTCTGGCAAACACTTACTTGGGGCATTTTATGCTTGATTGCATACGATTACGTCGAGCTTCGGGGTCATGAGCTTAGGCACTGTATACCTTATTTTTGGCTGTGACATTGTATTTGTTATATTGTCATTGCCTTCCGCAAAATACTTGTTTACCGAAAATACTTGTTTACGGAAAATACTCGTTTACTAAAAACTAAGAACTCACCAGCTTTATGCTGACGTTTTAGCATGTATTTTCAGGTTCTTAAGGCGCTAGCTTACCTTTGGTGGCTTTTGGCATGGCATGGTCATAGAAGACTCTGATAACTAATTGGGACCGCTTTAACTAAATTATGGGCCTATTTCCACTCTTCTTTTATAATATGAAAAATAAATGCTTTGATAAAAATTTTCATTCAAAATAAATGAAATGAAACCATTCTTTGTACCATATGTTATGATACCAATTGAGTTGCACCCCAGTGACATGTAAGCTTCCGCTGGACCCGATTTCTGGGGTGTGACAATTTTCTTCCAAAACCATGTCATCAAACCCTGAAACCTCTGATCAACACTCTTCTTTTCCAACATCAGAAGAAGATGTACCACCATATCCATGGGGACTTGAAGATTCTGACTATAAGAGAGAGATGGAGAAACGATGGGATGTGCAAGAAAAACAATGGAATGCACATATAAAGGGTGAATCAAGCCATGATCCTAATCCTGCTGAGAGAGAGCTTGTCTATCCTTTCATCTGGACCTCTGATGAAGAATCTTCAGAAGAAGAGAATGAAGATCCAACCTTTCTTCCTCCTTCTACACCAGAGAGATCCCAACCAAGATCAAGTAAAAGAGATCCATCTCTCCCAACATCATCAAATTTGGTGTTGGATCTTCCTGCTCCAGAACTTGGTCTTCTGCATCAAGAACATATTGGACAGAGCAAGAAGGCTCAGATCATATGTAAGGGAAAGGAGAAGCAGAAGTAAATGATTGAGGAATGTTGCCAAGGAACAAAGTTCTTGAGTATTTTCTTGACTTTGTTACTTGAGCATCTTCACAGTCTTCCTTCTCTTCTTTTTCCATTTTCATCTTCAGCTTCTTCATTGTACTTGTCATAGCCTCAGGTATTATGTAATAATTGATAGAAGCTAGTAGTTCTCAATTAGCCAAATGTTTTAGGAATGGTCTTTGTAATTCAGTTGGAACTTTGAATGTAAGCTGTAACTTGTGTCTTTGAATGAATGAAAAGATCTTCTTAAATAAATCAATATTGTAAGACCTTCAGCATTATTATCTTTACAGTAGAAACTATGTTCAGCTTATTTGACCACATTCCCTTGGCTACACCTCTTGGTGACTTAGACACACTACTTGCAATCTCATAACATTTGCAGAACAGACATATACCAAACAACTTGCAAACATATTAGTGAGTCACTGTAAAACTCAGAAAGTATTATCAAGTCATTCATAACCATTTGTAGTCTTTGACTGTCCCTGCACTCAACATAAAACAATTAGTACCTTTTGGGGACCCAAGCCACAAATGACTTGGATCTGCCTCGTGTATCAATATAATTATATCTATCAAAGGTCATTGATACACCATTGGGATTGTTTGAGGTTGTTGTTTCTTTTGGTTTCCATTCCCAACGAGCTGAGGCCTTAACAGCATTACCCATGTTTACCCTTTTCTTATTCACATAGACACCAGTGGAAACATTTGGTCTTGCAGTGGTAACTGCAGGCCTAGCAGTGGAAACTGCTGGATTAGTAAATTTGGGTCTCCACATGTGATTCTTGTGATCATTCTTTTCAAAATAAGTCTTTTTCCCTGTTTGATAAGATTTAACAAAAGAAGTGACAGGGGACTTAGGATAAACTCTGTTTTTACTACTGGCAGTGGTAACTGCTGGTCTAGCAGTGGAAATTGGTTTGATGCCAGTGGTAAGTAAAACAGACCTGGGAACCATCTTGCTTAGGGGGTTTGGGTGAGTTACTTTATATTATGTCCATTCACCCTTGTATTCACAAATACTTCCCTTCTTCCCATGTGGTAGTTACAAGTATAGGAAAGGTGATCAAAGCTACCACAAATATGACAGGCCTTATTGTTGAACACAAAATCACTACCAAACTGCCTAGTTTTAACATGATTCCAACTTCTCATGTTCCCTCTAGGAGATTTAGACCTATTCCTGTACATCTCTGCATATCTAGTGGTAGGCCTAGTGTGATTTGTTTGTGTCATAGGCTTCTCTTTGAAAACTTCAGGAATACTTTTTCTTTCCTCTACTTTAACTGTCACAACCCGCTATTTCCCAGGTCAATACTAATTTCTAAACTCGAATTTAAATTCTTGACTTTTAATTTGAAACATTTTACGTGAGCCCTTTTACTTGAATCGACGCGAATTTCTAATTAAATTCTAAGTACTCTAGGACTTAGGTTAATTTTAGTCCACAACGCTCCGGTACCTTGCTCCTTTCCCCAGTTCACCATTTTATTCTATAAAACGAATTTCTATTCTTTAAGTACTTACGGTTTTTAAATTCAACAATCGTTAATTTTTATTCAAAAATGTAACACTCGACATACCCGACTTTCTCAACAATTATTTTTAGAGTATTTTTATACTTCCAAAATTATTACAAAAGTCATAAAAATATTTTCCGATGTCCAAGTTAAATTCTCTATATTTTACGTTTAATTACGTATAACTTCCGTTAACTACCAAACTAATACCCAATACATATTTTTTTTTTACTACCCAATACATTCAATATATATTTTATATAATTTGAACACATTTTCTTCCCAATTTAATCAAGGAGCCGCCCCCCTAGTCCCATAATTACTTAACACAATTTTAAATACTTGTAACATATATCCTTGAAACATGGCATTAAATATTAGGAGGCTAGAGCCACCCTTTTGCCTCTCCCTTTTTCCTTGATTTTCGGCAAACCCCAAAGACCAAGCTCAAGATATTTTGACCACACTTTTGATCATGTTTAGCTATATATATATGCATACCTTAGCACCCATTTCTTAGTTACAAGAAAAAATATACTCACCTCCCACATATACACCTAAATCGATCCACCAAGGAGCAAGGAAGAAGAAGGAGTTTGTTGGTGACTATCTAGAGTACTTAGGGTAGTTTATCAAGGGTTGGATACTAATCTTTGGGGTTACACAAGTGTTTTACCAATCTCATCTCACTAACCTCTTTGTAAGTGATTTTACACTACTTATACTTAATGATTTTTTTTCATGATTTTTATGCTTGTCTAGTATATATACTTGATTATCACTTGGTACATGTTGAAACATCTCTTACATCCACTTTGATCTCTTGCCAAGAAAATATATTTTTACAAGTTTTGATCACAAGAAAAGTTATTAATAAAAATCTTTACAAGAAAAATAAAATAAACTTTATATACATATATATATATATATATGTTAGTTTTGAATACTTGGATGATCTTGAACAAGGACTCTTAAATATTGTTAGGTTATGTTTAGATCACTATTTTTCTAGTTGATGGATGACCTAGGACAAGAATTGGAGTTGTTGGTAAAATATTGTAGCCAAGAAAATACTAGGAAAATAACTTGACATTATTATGATGAATCTGTCCCTTTTCGACCCCCTGTGGAAAATCAGTACTTGGTTGGCCATATTGGACTTGAAATATAGAAAATAGATTTAATAACGAGAACGTGGCCGCTTGAACGGGTTAAAACAGACTTATAACGAAAAAGATATGCTATTTTCAATATTTACGACGAAAACTATAACTTTCTGAAAATAATAAGTCTGTCTCGATTTTCTACCTAGGAAAACTGAGGTTTAATGATTTCTAAAATAACCGAGACCTTGAAAATACTAGAGTACACTTGAATACCTTCGCGGGGATATAAAGAACTTGAAAAACGGAACTACGACGCGAAAGTTATGGCCTAAAGAAGTTGGACAAAACTATATAATAATTGACAGCTTTTATTTAAAAGCTGATGGAATTTATAAAATGGACTTTTGGACATTTTAAGTTGTATTTTGGCTAAAATGACGTAAATAAAAATGGTAGAACATTGTGTATACTTATTAGGTGCGTTAGAGTTTTTCAAAATATATATTTACAAGACGACAAATATTTGGTCGTGAGATTTACAAGCTACGTTTTCTAAAATGGTGGATGACTTAAATACGAGATCACTTTAATTACCTACGTTTTTGGCAATAAAAATTTCCAACAACATGTACAAGTGATAATATAGTGTATGACATGCATGCTTGACCTTGTTTTCGAACCTAAGACATATGCATTATTTAGGTCGCGATTAGAGTACCCGGACTTTATTTCCAACTACTACTTTGTCTATCGGATATTGCTTTTGCTAAGGTGAGTTCATAACCCCTCCTTTTACTTGTTTTACAACTCTTTTGGGGGAAGATACATGCTCATTACTATTTAAATTCAATGCTTGTTTTACTTGAACGCGATTCACTTACTCAAACATTACTGGATGGTTGAAATACTTGATTGATTTCTTGAATACCTTATGAATTTCTTATTCCATCCTTGATTACTTTCTTATGGATACAAGTTCTTGCTTTTGCGGACATAAATACAAAGCTGTTACTTTGCCTGAGTTACCTATTACTGCCACTGAAGTCCCCTTTATCATGAACCGTTAATTACATGCGTGTGAGCGCGAATGCTGTGGATAGATCTATTTGGGTTGACACCCCGTCCGAGTTGGTCGCGCCAACCTGTCAAACGGACGCATATCATTCGGATTACTTCCGAGTGTCTGGCAAACACTTACTTGGGGCATTTTATGCTTGATTGCATACGATTACGTCGAGCTTCGGGGTCATGAGCTTAGGCACTGTATACCTTATTTTTGGCTGTGACATTGTATTTGTTATATTGTCATTGCCTTCCGCAAAATACTTGTTTACCGAAAATACTTGTTTACTGGAAATACTTGTTTACCGAAAATACTTGTTTACTGGAAATACTTGTTTACTGGAAATACTTGTTTACTGGAAATACTTGTTTACTGGAAATACTTGTTTACCGAAAATACTTGTTTACGGAAAATACTCGTTTACTAAAAACTAAGAACTCACCAGCTTTATGCTGACGTTTTAGCATGTATTTTCAGGTTCTTAAGGCGCTAGCTTACCTTTGGTGGCTTTTGGCATGGCATGGTCATAGAAGACTCTGATAACTAATTGGGACCGCTTTAACTAAATTATGGGCCTATTTCCACTCTTCTTTTATAATATGAAAAATAAATGCTTTGATAAAAATTTTCATTCAAAATAAATGAAATGAAACCATTCTTTGTACCATATGTTATGATACCAATTGAGTTGCACCCCAGTGACATGTAAGCTTCCGCTGGACCCGATTTCTGGGGTGTGACAGATTGGTATCAGAGCCTCGGTTATAGAGAATTGGGTATTTCCAAAACCCAGACTATAACTACCTTTACAAAAACTTAACCCTATGACCGCCACATGCCTGCCTGCCAAGCCACTGCCTTACTTGATATTTTACTTAATGATCTACGTGACGTAACTATGTGTTATACCTTGTTACTTGATAACTTATACTTTACATGATTTACGCTATTCACTATAAGTATTTTCTATACACTTATACATACATACCGTACCGGTCACACCATTACGCCTTTTCCCCTACGTAATCTTACCATTTGACTTCAAGTTGGGACACTCATTTTGGTCTTTCAAAACAACTTTTAAAAGCTAGAGACATATTACTAGCGTAACTGAACTAACACACACACTCGTACTTTTGAAGGTCCTCTAAACCTTCCGACATATCATGATTAATACAAATAGTCTCTAAAAATTTTAAAATCATATGTGACACCGTTTTATGTGACATTAAAAGCCATTATAGTCTGCCAATTTCCCTGACTACCTTACTAGCCGTTTCTGAAGACTAGTTTGAACACTCGTCCCATGCTTTTGTAACACTATACTTTTGGAACACCTACTTTCGGGACACGACTTTATAACACCTCACTCTTCCTCACTTCTTGTGGTTTTGAAGAATCACGTCACCAGGAATGTAACGACGGAAATCGACAGAAATGTTTACTCCTACTTAATGTATTTTTTCGATTCCGAGGACAAGTTGGAAAACTTGTCGGCCACCCTCCCAACACCCATATCACTGACCTACTTACTAATGCCCGACAATGAGACGGAGCCATTCATGAGACCTCTCGAAAGACGAATAGGAGAGCCACTAATAAGCCTACTTCTCCCACCCGACTAGAGTTTATCACCGGAAAATCCATTCATCACTCTACCCTATTACCGGTGACACGCATGGCGCCTCGTAAGGAACATCACGCACCAGTAGAAACTGCTTGACGACCAACCTACGGTCTCGTTAGACCAGAATAAAGCCTGAGAGGTTGAGTACGAATATTCTGTCCTTCACAATCAAGATTCGCCATACTTATTGATTATCACATTTATTGTTGTTCTCATTCATAATCAATCAACATTCTTGATACTTATTTGACTTCGCATTTATTGACTCATTCTCGTTCGTGACACTTATTGTCTTTTCCATTTATTACTGTCTTCATCCTTACTCAATCAATATTCGACTTTTCATTTACCGTTTGCTCTCGTTCGTGACATTTATTGTCTAACCGGTTATTTGTTGTTCACATTCAATCTTAATCAAAATTCGTAATACTAATTGACTTCTCGCTGATTACTTGTTCATAGTTATGACATTTATTGTCTTTCTCATTTATTGTTCGCTCCCAATTACCTTCAATCAACATTCGAAAAATTTAATGTCCTTTGTATTTATTGTTGTTCTTACTTAGCATTCGATTTGCGTAATGCTTTTCTCATTTATTGCTTGTCCTCATTTATTCTCATATGGGATGCTTATTGTCGGTCTCATTTCTTGATTGTCCTCATTTGACACTCTGTCTTTCAGTATTTACCCCTCTTGATTATTATTTGAACACTTTGGTTCTCTCGGTTAATTTATTATTGTGTTGATATTCTCCATCCATCCTCTTTGCTATCGTAATGATTTATGATTCCTCTATTTGTATTTATTTGCATCATTATTGGTCCTTCTTTTACCTATCATTTCGTTTGTTTTTTTTGTTCATCCTGATTTCAAACATGCCTTTTAAGCAATCTTTGTTCTTGACATCTAAACCTATTTACTATTGTTATGATTTATTGACTCTTTCGTTTGCATAAATCAATCGCGTTTTCCTTCTCCATTCGTACATCTAATCTCCTTTCAATCATTCTTTGTTTTGACATCTAATTCTATTTGCTATTGTTGTGATTCATTAATTCTTTTTCGTTAATCGATAACAGTTTGCTTCTTTATTCGTACGGATATTTAATCTTTCTTTCAAGCATTATTGGCTCATATTAGTACGAATGTTCTTTCTATTGTTGATCTTTTCGTTTGCAACCTTTCATTTTTAACATTCTTTGTTCTTGAAACATGGTACTTGACATGATTCCCTTTTTATTCTTATGATTCATTAGTTCTTTCATGAGTATTGTAATGTATTTCTCACTCCTTTCATTAGCATTGACATCTACTTCTTTTGGCTATTAGTACGCTTCCTTGGTCATTTCATTTTCATTGATCGTTAGTACACATCAAGGCTTGGAACAACGCTCCAAGTCAACAGGCTGCACATGATCGACATAAGAAGCTATACGATGTGCGACGCAAACCATTAGAATTTCAAGATTGGCGACCAAGTTATGTGGAAAGTCTCGCCCTGGAAAGACGTGATATGGTTCGAAAAATGCAGGAAGTTAAAGTCGAGATACGTTGGCCCATTTAAGATATTGGCTAGAGTCAGCCCTGTAGCTTACAGACTTGAGCTTCCGCCGGAGCTCAGCAGTGTGCACAATTCGTTTCATGTTTCCAATCTCAAGAAGTGCTTAGCCGATGAATCCCTTATCATTCCGTTAGAAGAGATTCAGCTTGATGACAAGCTTAACTTTATCGAAGAACCGGTCGAGATTATGGATCGTGATGTCCGGTAGTTGAAACATAGTCGAATTCCTATCGTTAAGGTTCGCTGAAATTCTCAACAAGGTCCCGAATTCACTTGGGAGCGAGAAGACCGGATTCGTCAGAAGTACCCCCATTTCTTCGCTAATACCACTCCAACGACCAACGCTGACTGAATCTCGCGGACGAGATTCCCTTTTTAGGGGGGTAGAATGTCACAACCCGCTATTTCCCAGGTCAATACTAATTTCTAAACTCGAATTTAAATTCTTGACTTTTAATTTGAAACATTTTACGTGAGCCCTTTTACTTGAATCGACGCGAATTTCTAATTAAATTCTAAGTACTCTAGGACTTAGGTTAATTTTAGTCCACAACGCTCCGGTACCTTGCTCCTTTCCCCAGTTCACCATTTTATTCTATAAAACGAATTTCTATTCTTTAAGTACTTACGGTTTTTAAATTCAACAATCGTTAATTTTTATTCAAAAATGTAACACTCGACATACCCGACTTTCTCAACAATTATTTTTAGAGTATTTTTATACTTCCAAAATTATTACAAAAGTCATAAAAATATTTTCCGATGTCCAAGTTAAATTCTCTATATTTTACGTTTAATTACGTATAACTTCCGTTAACTACCAAACTAATACCCAATACATATTTTTTTTTTTACTACCCAATACATTCAATATATATTTTATATAATTTGAACACATTTTCTTCCCAATTTAATCAAGGAGCCGCCCCCCTAGTCCCATAATTACTTAACACAATTTTAAATACTTGTAACATATATCCTTGAAACATGGCATTAAATATTAGGAGGCTAGAGCCACCCTTTTGCCTCTCCCTTTTTCCTTGATTTTCGGCAAACCCCAAAGACCAAGCTCAAGATATTTTGACCACACTTTTGATCATGTTTAGCTATATATATATGCATACCTTAGCACCCATTTCTTAGTTACAAGAAAAAATATACTCACCTCCCACATATACACCTAAATCGATCCACCAAGGAGCAAGGAAGAAGAAGGAGTTTGTTGGTGACTATCTAGAGTACTTAGGGTAGTTTATCAAGGGTTGGATACTAATCTTTGGGGTTACACAAGTGTTTTACCAATCTCATCTCACTAACCTCTTTGTAAGTGATTTTACACTACTTATACTTAATGATTTTTTTTCATGATTTTTATGCTTGTCTAGTATATATACTTGATTATCACTTGGTACATGTTGAAACATCTCTTACATCCACTTTGATCTCTTGCCAAGAAAATATATTTTTACAAGTTTTGATCACAAGAAAAGTTATTAATAAAAATCTTTACAAGAAAAATAAAATAAACTTTATATACATATATATATATATATATGTTAGTTTTGAATACTTGGATGATCTTGAACAAGGACTCTTAAATATTGTTAGGTTATGTTTAGATCACTATTTTTCTAGTTGATGGATGACCTAGGACAAGAATTGGAGTTGTTGGTAAAATATTGTAGCCAAGAAAATACTAGGAAAATAACTTGACATTATTATGATGAATCTGTCCCTTTTCGACCCCCTGTGGAAAATCAGTACTTGGTTGGCCATATTGGACTTGAAATATAGAAAATAGATTTAATAACGAGAACGTGGCCGCTTGAACGGGTTAAAACAGACTTATAACGAAAAAGATATGCTATTTTCAATATTTACGACGAAAACTATAACTTTCTGAAAATAATAAGTCTGTCTCGATTTTCTACCTAGGAAAACTGAGGTTTAATGATTTCTAAAATAACCGAGACCTTGAAAATACTAGAGTACACTTGAATACCTTCGCGGGGATATAAAGAACTTGAAAAACGGAACTACGACGCGAAAGTTATGGCCTAAAGAAGTTGGACAAAACTATATAATAATTGACAGCTTTTATTTAAAAGCTGATGGAATTTATAAAATGGACTTTTGGACATTTTAAGTTGTATTTTGGCTAAAATGACGTAAATAAAAATGGTAGAACATTGTGTATACTTATTAGGTGCGTTAGAGTTTTTCAAAATATATATTTACAAGACGACAAATATTTGGTCGTGAGATTTACAAGCTACGTTTTCTAAAATGGTGGATGACTTAAATACGAGATCACTTTAATTACCTACGTTTTTGGCAATAAAAATTTCCAACAACATGTACAAGTGATAATATAGTGTATGACATGCATGCTTGACCTTGTTTTCGAACCTAAGACATATGCATTATTTAGGTCGCGATTAGAGTACCCGGACTTTATTTCCAACTACTACTTTGTCTATCGGATATTGCTTTTGCTAAGGTGAGTTCATAACCCCTCCTTTTACTTGTTTTACAACTCTTTTGGGGGAAGATACATGCTCATTACTATTTAAATTCAATGCTTGTTTTACTTGAACGCGATTCACTTACTCAAACATTACTGGATGGTTGAAATACTTGATTGATTTCTTGAATACCTTATGAATTTCTTATTCCATCCTTGATTACTTTCTTATGGATACAAGTTCTTGCTTTTGCGGACATAAATACAAAGCTGTTACTTTGCCTGAGTTACCTATTACTGCCACTGAAGTCCCCTTTATCATGAACCGTTAATTACATGCGTGTGAGCGCGAATGCTGTGGATAGATCTATTTGGGTTGACACCCCGTCCGAGTTGGTCGCGCCAACCTGTCAAACGGACGCATATCATTCGGATTACTTCCGAGTGTCTGGCAAACACTTACTTGGGGCATTTTATGCTTGATTGCATACGATTACGTCGAGCTTCGGGGTCATGAGCTTAGGCACTGTATACCTTATTTTTGGCTGTGACATTGTATTTGTTATATTGTCATTGCCTTCCGCAAAATACTTGTTTACCGAAAATACTTGTTTACTGGAAATACTTGTTTACCGAAAATACTTGTTTACTGGAAATACTTGTTTACTGGAAATACTTGTTTACTGGAAATACTTGTTTACTGGAAATACTTGTTTACCGAAAATACTTGTTTACGGAAAATACTCGTTTACTAAAAACTAAGAACTCACCAGCTTTATGCTGACGTTTTAGCATGTATTTTCAGGTTCTTAAGGCGCTAGCTTACCTTTGGTGGCTTTTGGCATGGCATGGTCATAGAAGACTCTGATAACTAATTGGGACCGCTTTAACTAAATTATGGGCCTATTTCCACTCTTCTTTTATAATATGAAAAATAAATGCTTTGATAAAAATTTTCATTCAAAATAAATGAAATGAAACCATTCTTTGTACCATATGTTATGATACCAATTGAGTTGCACCCCAGTGACATGTAAGCTTCCGCTGGACCCGATTTCTGGGGTGTGACATTAACATTTTCAGGAACACTAGATTTAGACTCAACATTTAAACATTCATCTTTAAGAGATGAGTCACTAGCACTATCAAAAGTCTCAACCTCAACCTGAACCTTTTCAGTTTCAACTGGTTTAACAAATTTTGGTCCATAGGTCATAGGTAGATCCTGAAACTCTTCTAAACCTGTGTGAGCTAGATCAATGCCAGGAGGTGCTGGAACACCTCTTAGAGGTGGTGGAACAGATTTGTATCCAAGACCTGATTTAGCTTTGCTCACAACTTGGGCTTCCCAAATTTTGCTAATGCTATTAGATTGATGGTCTAGTGTTTGATTAGTTATCTGAATGTTCTCACTAGCCTTCTTAACTTTTTCAATCTCTTCCCTAAGAGCTTTATTCACTTCAACATAAAAATCTAAGTCTCTTTTTAAAACAGCAATGTCATCACTGAACTTAGATTCATTTGCCCTATAATGCTCTATCTGTTTTTCTAAAACACCTAGACCTCTTTTATGATTTGCTAAATTATAATTAGTATGATGTAAATCTAGCATCAGTGCATCATATTGTGTTTTAGAGATCTCTAACTCTTTTAAGGCCTTACAGTTTTTAGAACAAGCATTATCAGTATGTACCTCAGTGTCAGAGAAAGCCATGAGTGCATGCTCAGTAGCTAGCATTGCAGATTCTGAATCATCTTCTTCATCCTGAGTCATAAAGCTCCAATCAAAGCTCACTCCATCAATAGCCAATAGCACCTTTGGCCCTTCTGTGGTAGGTTCTTTGTTCTTATCCTTCTTGTACCAAGTTGACTTGTTGTCAGATTTCCTTGGTTTTCTACATTCTCTTGCAAAGTGCCCCTTCTTGTGACAATTATAGCACTCCACCTTCTTTTTATCAAAACCTACAGTCTCATCACCACTTATATGTATCTTTCTCCCTGTCTTCTTCCAGAACTTCTTTGATCTTAAGCTTAGTAATGCCACCTGCCATTTAATGTCCATCTCCTCCATATCATCTTCATCAATTTGATCCAAATCCTCATGATTGAGAATTGAACCACCCACATGGCTTGATATAAAGGCATAGAAAGTAGCATCACTTAGTCCTGCAACCTGTTTCTTTGAGCTCCTAGTGGAAACACTTCCATTACCAGTGGAAACAATCATGTTACCACTGTCATCATCACTATCACTTTCTTCATCTGAACTATCATTTGATGTTGATATGAGTGCTACACTTGCAGAACTTGTTCTTAATTTGCCAGCTTTCTTTAATCTTTGTTCAATAACTTTGAAGTTATTGTACACATCATTAAGCTTCATGGTCTCTAGATCTGGCTTATCTTCCCAAACAGCAACATTGGTGTCAAACTCAGAAGGTAGGCTTCTTAGGAATTTAAGATTGAGATCTTCCTTTTCCACCTCAATCCCAAAAGCAGTGAGTTGAGTAACAATCTTTTGTAGCCTTGTGAATATGCTATCAAGAGATTCATTACTTGTTGAACCAAAGTTTTCATAAGTCTGCTTCAGTAAAGTCTTTTGAGTCTTCTTGGTAGAATCATTTCCACCAAACACTTCACAGATCTCATCAAAAAGAGTCTTTGCAGACTTGTATTTGCTAAAAGCCAGAACTTGTTCTCTGGGTAGAGACCCAAACAGGGAAAAAGACTTATTTTGAAAAGAATGATCACAAGAATCACATGTGGAGACCCAAATTTACTAATCCAGCAGTTTCCACTGCTAGGCCTGCAGTTACCACTGCAAGACCAAATGTTTCCACTGGTGTCTATGTGAATAAGAAAAGGGTAAACATGGGTAATGCTGTTAAGGCCTCAGCTCGTTGGGAATGGAAACCAAAAGAAACAACAACCTCAAACAATCCCAATGGTGTATCAATGACCTTTGATAGATATAATTATATTGATACACGAGGCAGATCCAAGTCATTTGTGGCTTGGGTCCCCAAAAGGTACTAATTGTTTTATGTTGAGTGCAGGGACAGTCAAAGACTACAAATGGTTATGAATGACTTGATAATACTTTCTGAGTTTTACAGTGACTCACTAATATGTTTGCAAGTTGTTTGGTATATGTCTGTTCTGCAAATGTTATGAGATTGCAAGTAGTGTGTCTAAGTCACCAAGAGGTGTAGCCAAGGGAATGTGGTCAAATAAGCTGAACATAGTTTCTACTGTAAAGATAATAATGCTGAAGGTCTTACAATATTGATTTATTTAAGAAGATCTTTTCATTCATTCAAAGACACAAGTTACAGCTTACATTCAAAGTTCCAACTGAATTACAAAGACCATTCCTAAAACATTTGGCTAATTGAGAACTACTAGCTTCTATCAATTATTACATAATACCTGAGGCTATGACAAGTACAATGAAGAAGCTGAAGATGAAAATGGAAAAAGAAGAGAAGGAAGACTGTGAAGATGCTCAAGTAACAAAGTCAAGAAAATACTCAAGAACTTTGTTCCTTGGCAACATTCCTCAATCATTTACTTCTGCTTCTCCTTTCCCTTACATATGATCTGAGCCTTCTTGCTCTGTCCAATATGTTCTTGATGCAGAAGACCAGGTTCTGGAGCAGGAAGATCCAACACCAAATTTGATGATGTTGGGAGAGATGGATCTCTTTTACTTGATCTTGGTTGGGATCTCTCTGGTGTAGAAGGAGGAAGAAAGGTTGGATCTTCATTCTCTTCTTCTGAAGATTCTTCATCAGAGGTCCAGATGAAAGGATAGACAAGCTCTCTCTCAGCAGGATTAGGATCATGGCTTGATTCACCCTTTATATGTGCATTCCATTGTTTTTCTTGCACATCCCATCGTTTCTCCATCTCTCTCTTATAGTCAGAATCTTCAAGTCCCCATGGATATGGTGGTACATCTTCTTCTGATGTTGGAAAAGAAGAGTGTTGATCAGAGGTTTCAGGGTTTGATGACATGGTTTTGGAAGAAAATTGGGTTGATTGGGATATTAGGGTTTGAAAGATTATTGGTGACTGAGATGTGGTGTTTGGAGGTGTTTAAATAAGCCAAGGTTAGGTGTTATGCTAATTAATGAAGGTTATTTACTTTCATCTGTTTTGGTTGGTTTGAGAAGTAACTGTGGTTTGACTTTTGAGAAGATATTTTTGTGTATAGTAACTTGGTTAAAAGTTACTTGGGTTAACTAATATTGGTTCAGTTTGGTTCTTAAGATGTTTAATGTGAATGGAGTTATAAGATGTGTAACTTAAGACACATAACAAATGGTTATTGATTCACCATGTCTAATCCACATAAGAATCAACTAGTCCTGAGCAAACGGCTACAGGTAAAGACACATCAAATCCGTTCATGGTTGATAGTTTACCAAAAACTAGGTTATCAACTCACCATACATCTTTGTGATCAAGAGTTGGCTAGTCCATAGCAAACGGCTCATGGTAAAGACATATCAAATCCGTTGATAGCTGATAGTTTGCTAAAAACTATGATAAGAGCAGCAAATTTTACATATTTTTCTTACCACTGCTCTTTGAAATTTTGTTGATTTTTACCACTGCAAGTTCACCATTTCCACTGACAGTGTAAATTTTACCACTGGTGAACTAGCCGTTACAACTGTGTGTCAGTAATCTTATTTTTACTAGCCGTTGCAAATATAACTGTCTTTCCTTATTAATAGGGTAAAATTTTTGGGAATTATCTACTTACCAAACTTTATTTATTCTTTTCTAAAGATAAATCTTTCTATAGATAATTCACCATACGCGTTTTTCTCAAAACCCTATTAGTATAAATTGATCATTATACGGCTTGCTCTTTATTCTCGATTACTAACACTTTTATCTCTCAAATCACAAAATCATGGTGACTCTCAAGTTTGCAGATGAACACAATCAAGTGGCTTGCCTACAAAAGTCCAACAACAAGAGTGGACCTGTTTTTCATCAGATTGTGGATTTCCTAAACACAACTCATATAAGGTATGCCTTAACTATGAATCCCACAATCTTTGTTTCTCAAATCAAACAGTTTTGGAACTCTGTGGAGTCCATAACACTTGAACAGGGGGACATACATGAATTTGTGGAAGCTCTTAGAGCCACAGTGGATGGGGTAACTATTGATGTTACTGAGTCGTCTTTAAGGAGAATTCTCCAATTAGATGATCTCAATGGTATCATCACATTACCTAATTCAGACATATTCAACTACATTGCTTTGATGGTGTATGATACATCTGACCAAAAAGTAACTTTTAAGAAAGGATGTTTTTGTCCCCATTGGAGATTTTTTATACACACTCTGTTGCATTGCCTAAGTCCTAAGAAAACTTCTTATGAACAATTTGGATCAACCATG
The DNA here is from genome assembly GCA_030686995.1 of Artemisia argyi. Lineage (NCBI taxonomy): Eukaryota > Viridiplantae > Streptophyta > Magnoliopsida > Asterales > Asteraceae > Artemisia > Artemisia argyi. The sequence continues at coordinate 245,285,353 of CM060708.1, read as the reverse complement.
GCTTACCCTTTAGTTTGCTTGGTTTCTGATAGGACTTTCAATTTTTCATGGTTTATATTTAATAACATGAAAGGCAATGTAACAAGTTCATACAAATTTTTGATGTATCCAAGGTTTGTGCAAGCAGTGTTAAATGAATTTCAACAGCAAAATCATAACAGGATTTATGAAACTCCATGTCTTAAGCCAAAAGTATTTCAAAATATGTGTAAGGCTTCAGAATTTTGGAATGGAGTGATTCATCCTCTTTTACCAAACATGCTTGCAAAGATTTCACAGGTACAGGGTGAAGATGCAACAATCCCAGTTGTATCCCATCACACACCCACTATTTCTGTTCCACAAATTCAACATATCCCTGCTGTAACTCACACATATGAAAGGAGGCAAAAACAGCCAACTCCTTCCATGACAACATTGCATGTTGCTGACTCTTATGGTTTAGGAACAAGCAGTGGTGGTTCAAGGCTTCAATCTAGTCCAACTAGAGAAGAGCCTGGATCAATGCCTTATGATTCACCTCTCCCAACAGGTAACACAGTTGGAAGTGTTGAAGGCAGTGTGACACTAACTGAATTGATGGAATTATGTACCAAATTAGTCAAACAGGTTCAAAATCTGGAGAAAGATCTGGCACAGACCAAAGAACAACATGCCACAGAGTTGAATCTATTGAAGGCTGAGATTCAAAAGTTGCAGGATGAAGTTGTGAATCTCAAGAAGAGAAGACATATTCAAGCTGTAGTTTCTTCTCCATCATCATCACATGATGATCTTTCTGCAGGTTCTGGTTATGGTTTGGGAAATTCTTCCAAACAGGGGAGGAAAACAGATGCAGAGATTAAGGGGAGGAGTACTAATTTTGATGATGTAGCTGAGATTGAGGGGAGGAAATTTGATCTTGAAGATATGGTTGTTGATACTGGTTTTAACTTTGAAGATGTTCTTGGAACTACTCAACAAATTTCCACTGAAGCAGAACATGTTAACACTAATCAAATAATTTCCACTGCAAGTGAGAATGTTACCATTGATGTTCCATTAATTACCACTGCAGAGGAAGAAGCTGCCAGAAAAAGATCAGTCAAAGGTAAAGCAATTGTGTTTGGTGCAGAACAAGAGTATACAAGAATGATTTCCAAGAAAGATCAAGCTCAAATTGATTTTGATGCAAGATTGGCAGAACAACTTGAAGCTGCAGAGAGAGAAAATATGAAAAAGCAAAAGGAGGATGATGTTGCTAGTTTTATGGAAGCACAGAGGTTAGGTAAACTTGAAGCAGTAATGGCACAACCACTCTCAGTGATTCCACCAACTATCTTACATGAGAAACCTCCTATGTTCTCATATGTGCCAACAGATGAAGAGATTGAACATATGATTAAACATGATCCAGTTGTAAAGAAAAAAGCTATTGAGCTTGTTGCTAACAAGACTTTGACAGAAGAACAAAGAACAGCTCAATTGGCTAATTTCATTCAAATGAAGAATCAACAAGCACTGGATGAGATTATTGGTAAAGTCAGAAAAGGTCAAAAGAAACAGAGACAACCTACAAAGGCACAGATCATTCATAAGATGAAAGTATTTTGCTGTCATGTTGGAAATAGGAAGATGGCTGATTTCAAAGGTATGTCTCATGAAAGAATTGAAGGCATCTACTACAGAACTAAAAGGCAAGATAGTAGCTTCAGACCTATTGATTTTGAAGAAGTTGATAGATTTAAACAAAGTAAAAGGAAAGCTTCAACAACTGAAGATCATGTCACAAAAAGGGTGAAAGTTCCTCAAGAGAAAGAATCTCAATCTGAGAAATGTGTAGAAGATCTACAAAGTGCAATTATCATTGTTGAATAAGAAGATTTCTACCCAGATCCTTTACAAACAAAACATCAAATTATTGATTGGGAAGTGTACACAGTAAAGAATTTTGCTTCTACTTGGAAAATTATAAGACTGGGAGGAGAATCTTCATCATTCATTCAGTTTGAAGATCTTCTTAAAGCATGTGATAGAGATGATCTTGATACTCTTTGGAAGCTTGTTAATGAAAGATTCAAGGCTGATACTCTCTAGGATATGAAAGAAATGCAGCTCTGGGTTGATTTAAGAAGACTATATGAACCAGATCTTAATGATAAGTATTGGAAGTTTGATTCATCAGAATTGAATATTACATGGACATATTATGATGAATGTGAGGTTCATCATGTTTCTACAACAGATAAAGTGGATGTGTTTATGTTTGCTGAGAAGGAATATCCACTTAGAGCTAAAACTCTTTCTGCAATGTTGAAATCAAAGTTAAGAGTTTATGCAGATAATGAAAAGATTAGAACTTTGATTCAGAAAATTCAAAATCAATATGCAAGAGCTGATAAAGTGTTGAGAAAAACAAGATAAGTGTTTGGAAGAATTCCCATATCCTCAGGTTTATTGTATACTTGAAGAAACTTGTTGATTTACTTATAAATCATAAGTTTAGGGGAGGATTGTTGGGAATTATACTACCAGTTACCACGGCTAGTGAAGATGTTACAACTGCAGAAGATTGTACTTGCAGTGGAAACTCATTACCACTGCAAGAACAAACATTACCACTGCTTACTTGATAACTGTTAGAGAAATGCACTTAGATAAACATAGAAAAGATTTTGTGTATATCTTATTCTATTAGCATTATACTTATCTTGTAGAAAAGGACTCCTTGTTGTATAAAAGGAGATCCTAGGTTATAGTTAGAATATATCTTTCTAATACGTTTTTCCTAGAGCTTCAAGGTGTAACCCTAGTGATATCAAGATCACTCGTATTATTATCATTAATAATATTGGAGCTAAAAGTTTGTTTACATACATTGTTTATTTACAACTGTCTTACTCACAATCAAACTTCTAAGTGTTACTAAGTAGATTCCGCATACTTAGTGATATAATTCAAAGTATCAATATTAACACAAGTTCAAGGTGTTCACGATCCAAAAGATATATTCAAACAACACATAGACATATTGAATGAATTGAAAGAGGACTTATCTTAATTGAACATGAAAGGTTTCAAGGGGTAAAAACCCTTGAAAATACTGTTACAAACGACCTAGGGTTTATTAGGTTCGACCCTAGTATTCTCCACACAAGTTCCTCCTTTTAATGAATGAAAAATAGAAAAGTATATATAGATTTTGTGAGGTGACGGCGTCAAGAGAAAATGTCTGACGCTGTCATCTCGCCGCCAAATAAATTCTCGGACTGCCTAGATCTGGGTTTGACGCCGTCACGTGTACTCCTTATGCAGGCCGTCACAAAGATTACTCTTAACGCCCTTCTCTTGACGCCTTCAGGTTTTCTCTGGGTCATCATGGATTTTACTCCTGACGCCGTCACAATTTCCTTCTTGACGCCGTCAGGTACTGTTCTCAGCATGGAAAATTAAGTTTTTGCCGTTTTCTTCACTTTTATGCTCAAAAAATGTCCAAAATGCTTCCTTTTCTAGAATTCACTCCCAAAGTACCTAAAATCACAAAAGGAATGATTTAGGGCAATATTTGATCAAATAAATTCAATTCCGGGCTTAAATGACCCCCTAAAAATGGTTCATTTTTCGCCTCATCAGATACGCCGTATGTCAGAAGTATGATACGCCGTATGTCAGAAGTATGATGAGGGTTCATGATTGTATAGTTATTATGAGGCTGCATTGAATTCCGAGCATTAGCTATCTTGTACTCTATGCAACTACTAAACAACTCCAACTTGTTTCTAACTCTAAAAACTCTATCATCATAACTCCACATTAAATTTAGGGACTGAATCGTATAGTATTATTGATTAATATAGAAGTGATAGTTGTAATTGATCACCATTAGTTAGGGGGTGTTTGTTTCGGCTTATATAGCAGCTTATGTTTCATAAGCTCACTTTTTGTTGCTTATTTTGATACTTTTCGGAGTAAGAAACTTATATAATCCAGATTCAAACTAAGCCACAAAAAGTGAGCTTATGAATTATAATTTCAAGATTAAGTAACCCATAAGCCGAAACAAACACCCCCTTAAGCTTGACTCCTGGTGTGTTTTGTCAGGATAGAGAGATGTGGTAGCATTTGATTAAGTTTATAACTAAAAAAAATGGCGGGACTAGAGGAACTAAAAAAGGAACTTGTGCCGTTATTCGATGCGGAAAAAGGGTTTTCTTTCAGGTCAACGAATGATCCGTCTGATTTTTATATGGTAAAGTTGGTATTTTTATAAGGGTAAATGTTTGCAGTAGAGTGTGGTTTCGGAAAGAGATGATGTGGTTGGATTCGTGAATGTCTTCAATCTTCTTCGGGCTCGGTCATTGTTAATGGAAGTCTGATGCAGCATTTCTGACCAGGTTTTACTATTTGTAAAGTCTCGTTTCTACCCTAGGTCTACCTTATGCACTAACCGACAGAGAATCCGGTCGTGTGTAGGCTAGTAATGGTAACTCTGAGGTCGTCCCAAGAGCTATGTGGTGCTGATTATATCTAAGCTAATATCACTAATTAAAAGTAAATTAAAAGCAGGAATGGTTGATTGATTATTTAAACAAAACGAAATGAAAATAAAAGCAATTAAAAGTAAAGTTGTGAGCAGTAGGAGAAGAATGTGCTAACCTAATTACTCCTCCTATATCGCTTATGATCATGTCTCCTATTAAACTAATCTTATCCTTTAGGTGGGGCAGACGTATATCGCTAGGTTCATATGGTGAAGTTCCCTAGCCTATCTCCCCCGAATCTTGCCGGGAACCACAGGCACTACCCCATGCTAGTAAGCCGATGTACGGTAGACGAGTTTGAGTCATTAAGTGCCACTACATGCTAGACTTATTTTCAATGGCCCGTTATCACGATCATAGGCCATTCTCTAATTACTTAAGTACCTCCACTTGTAAGGTGATCCTATGGTCAATTCGCACACAAGGCAATATGGTCAGTTGTCATCCCTTCCATTTCCTCGCAATCTATCAGGCTAGTGTCCTATGGTCAATTCTTCTAGCCTACTAAATGGACTGAGGTATCAAGTCAATCACATCTAGCGTAATATATACAAACAAGCTTACAATACTACCGCAACTAAAGTTTCATAAAACAAACTAAGCATGAACACATGTAAAAGCATTAAGAAAAGTACGGAAACATAATTAAAGCAATAAAAGAATCATAATTAGGCTAGCACCAAAGGTGCTTAACCGATCATATTAAATTGAACACTCGAAATCATGTTTATACAAGCCATTAATTCGAAATGTAAAAGTAAATATGAAATGCTAAAACTTATGGAATGTAGCGTGATTTCTCCCTTGGAAAGGATCCGTATACTGCTGTAGAAGGGCCTCCTAAAAGCTCCCAATGATCTCTGAATTTGTGTGTGAGAAAGTTGTATGACAAATGCAGAAATTAGGGTTGTATTTATAGGCCCGATCAGAGCTACGACATAACTGAGAAATGTGTTACGCCGTAGCTAGTGTAATCTTATCCAAATCTGATGGTTACGGCGTAGTTGATGAATTGTTACGCCGTAACAAGGATATTAGGGTTTCATCTACGTCGCAGTCTCCATGTACGTTACACCGTAGATAAATTCTCGGATCTAAGATTACTTTCGTAGTCTCCGTTACGCCGTAGTCCCAAAGTTGAGTTACGCCGTAAGTTAAATAATGACCTTGGACTACTCTCGTACACGTTGCTACGCCGTAATTCCATAGTGATGTTACGGCGTAGTTCCAATCTGAAGACTTGAATATGTTACGCGTAAACCATAGATTTGGTTACACCGTAACTCTTGGTCTTCTTAGTTGAATTCCTTGCTACGGAGTAATTGAGAGATGATGTTACGCCGTAGCTTCTTCCAGCATACTTGGATTTGTTTATCTTTGCACGTTCTTTCCATTTTCCTTGTCTCTTTAGCTCCTATGCTCACTTGTAACCTGAATACAAAATATAAAGAAATCAAAGTATATATCCATATAATAAGTATAATATATGAGCATAATAGAGGGAAATTGACACTTAAATATCAGGATTATTTGATGTCATCAAATATTCCCCCACTTGAACTCTACTTGCCCTCAAGTAGACCTTATTAGAAGTATTCTCAAAAAGATATCCCCCAATATTACGCGGGAAATATGAATTTAAAAATATCCTATGCTAGAATTTCACGAAGCCGAACACCTCACGAAAAGGGGAACAAACACTCACTCTCCCTATATTCTAAGTGTCAATTTTCGGGGTGATCACTCATTGCACAGTAATAGTATGTATTCTATTATAGGCTTGGCAGTTACATAAAACTCCCCCACTAGAGCTAAGGTCGGAACAACCTTTGAAGGCAACATTGGGTGAACACATATAAGGTTAATGGTTTAGTGTCATTACTAACATGCTACGACAAAAGCGACAAAGACATTGATACATGACCGGAACGCCGGGCAAGACACCAATACCTACTCGATTCCTTCACCTAAGCATGATTCATGACTAAAGGGTAGGAGTAGACATGGGATTTCACATAATGGGTGTAAAATAAAAAATAACAAGAAAATAGTCTAAGCCTACAACTAAGTCATCACTATTTACCGTTCGCCCAAGGTCTAAACTTCGAAATGCAAGAACTGGATCATAGCAAGTACATGTGCCATTAGAGGACGTCATTATGATCACATAACTTGGTCTTCATGTTGGTGTAGAAACAATCACCAACTCACATCTTCAAATGTGACCGAAGTGGCCTCTTCGATACTAAAAATCTTGATGAGCTTATAATCAAGGTGCTATACAAGGTGCACCGTTTATTTAAACTACCTACATACAGAATTTCACATTTTTTTAATCATAATTATATACATCCCCCCACTTGAGATGAACAATATATGAGAATTTGGGGGGTCTTCAAATGATCTTCAATAATTAGTCTTCGACGTAGGCGTGATTCCCCAATTCTTCCACTTAGACCTCGAACTAGGGTAAACAATGACTTCCCAATCATAGACTAGACTACACGGTAGGCTAATGTGTATTGGTTTATCGAAACAATATATGAGGGTAAGAAACGAAAGGAATGGCTCAAAAGGGTGTACTAGGGTATCTTGCACTAAAATTGAGTGCAACAAAAGGGTTTACACGGGGGTCGAGAAGTCGAGGTGACTAATCGATAAACACACACATATAAGGCTATTCGGGTGATAATCCTAAAATATTGCCTTCTAAAATTGTCCCTTCCAAATGTGTCTAGCACATTACACGTCGATGGTCTAGAAATGATGTAAAAGCCAAGTTCTAAAGTCTATAAAACTACCGGCACACTCAATATTTAGGTGGATTTGGGGTAAATCAATGGAAATGGATAAGGCTAAATCTCACCATGGGAATTCAAGGGTTAAATGTGCTCGGCTAAGGTCTATTCTAGTTCGGTTAAGAAAATCATGTCAAAAGTTTTCAAATTGGCAATTTTTTTCAAAATAAACTAGAAAAATGAGGACAAAATAAAGTTCGAGATAATTCTACTCCCGTCCCCCCCCCCCCCCCCACTTGAAATGTACAAAGTCTATTTTGTACTAAAAATTAAGTAAATGTGAAGAGAAGGTAGAATTAGAGCGAGATCTTCTCTGAAATTTGCTCCATAAATGAAAGAAGGATCACGAGAAGTCTATGTGCCTTCAACTAGCCTCCATGAGCAAACTTTATATCCCTGAAATCACGACACTACCACAAGCATAAATCTATAGAAACAAAAATAAAAACAAGAAAAATCCTAACTCACTTTCGTAGGAATCACGGTTGCATTTAGCATATGCAACAAGCCTTTTAAACCACTTGGTGTCCCAAATGGACGAGTTTAGTCTCATAGGTGTTATGGCGTAGTTATAGAATTGAGCTACGCCGTAATTAGTACAAAACCTGGAGTTATTAGCTATGAAAGGGGGGTTACGGCGTAGTCGTAAGACTGAGTTACGCAGTAACTTCTGATCTGAGAGCATTAGTTTTTGCAGTAAACAGATTCTCTCATTCCTCCATGCTCCAATTCCTGCAAAAATATAAAACAAACATACGAACAAACAAAAATAAATAAAAAGAAAGAAAGGGATAATACGGGTTGTCTCCCGTAAGAGCACTTTTGTTTATTAATGAGTCTTTAAGCTAGACTCATTCCCACGGGTGATCACGTGGGTAGTCGGGCTAGAACTCCTGACCTCTTATCCTTTGAAGTGTTTGGTTTGTCCCACACTGTTGGTGCCACATACTATGCTAACCTAAGTCGATCACTTCTAAGGAAGTTTGCCTTTTCCCATTCGTTGCGATGATGCATTTCGTACTGAATACTCAACTGAATCTCTCCAAATCTAACCTTTAACCAGTTTCCAAATGATATTCCTTGGTAACTGACTTTAGATCTCTCTGACTCGTTAAAACATGTTCATTCATATCTTTTTGCCACATCCCCATGAATAAGTTCACCTCCATTACATTTCTTTCGTAGTGGATCACATGTGGGCCAGGCTTGCATGGATCCGTTTTCTATCATTAATGCCAGTTTACAAAAATGGCGTGTCCAATTGCCTTCTTCTTCAGAGTTAACACTATTACGGTAATTCTGATCCTATAGGCTTCGATCGAAATCTGAGTCTTCATAGCATGACCAGATTCTTGCTTCCCTTTTCAGTTGTCTCAACCTGATGCGTCCACCCCCGTTACAAAATTTTGTACTAGGACAACATGAAGGCATACATAACTTCCCATTATTAGCAAATGCTATAGGATCACAACAATGCTGTACCACAGTAACTGTTATAGGAACTTTATCTGCCCAGGGCGTGAGCGGGGGGTCATCAGTATCCACTTCCTCTTCAGACGATTCCTCATCGGAAACAACCTCATGATCATATTTTAAACATAACAGAGTCATGTAATTGAAGATATCTTCTAAAACTCCAAGCGCGATGGGGGAAGTTTCCTTGTTCGCAATATTAGTCGTGCATGAACTGGCTATATCCTTAACTCCATTCACCGAAAACTTATTCATCTTGAATGTAATTCTTTCATCATAGAATCCCAATGAGATTTCTTTCATAAAAATGTCGATTCAAGCTCGTGTAGTGGCAAGGAAAGTTCTTCCAAGGATTAAGTCTTCATTAGGAGTATTTGTCATGTCAATGACAACAATGTCTACTGGGAATAGAAAATGGTCAATCTTCACAATAACATTGTAAACAACACCAACTGGAGTGGCTCTAGTCATATTGGCCATTTCAATAACCAAATTTGTTTTCTCGAGGCTTTTCATTTTTAAAGCTAGGAATAAAGACAAAGGCATGACGTTAATGCTTGATCCCAAATCTTCCAGTGCTGTCAAACTAGACTTCCCAATTGAGCATGGAAGGGCGAAACTCTCCGCACTATCTTCTTTATTTGTCATCTGCACTGGCGCTTCTTCTAGTGGTTTAGTGTTGTCTTACATATGAGAATCGCCAAATGGTTCTGATGAGGCGAAAAATGATCCGTTTTTAGGGGGTCATTTAAGCCCGAATCCGACTTTATTTGATCAAATATTGCCTTAAATCATTCCTTTTGTGATTTTAGGTGTTTGGAGAGTGAATTCTGGAAAAGAGGCTATTTTGGACGTTTTTGGAGCATAAAGTGAAGAAAACGGCAAAGTACCAAAAATCCAAGCTGAAAATACAAGGTGACGGCGTCAAGACTTGCTTCTTGACGGCGTCAGACATGGAGAATAATTTACCGTAGCTGGTGACGGCGTCAGATGGAGAGGTGACGGCGTCAAAGTGGCCAAGAATAATTTACCGTGGGTGGTGACGGCGTCACATAGGCCGTCACAAGTGGATCAAGGCCGTCCGAGGAAGTATTTGGCGGCGAGGTGACGGCGTCAGAATCAACTCTTGACGCCGTCAGAACGATTTTCCTATATATAGTTTTCTAGTTTTTTCATAAAAAAGAAGAGAAGTTTTGGTGAAACCCTAAAGACGATTTTGGTGCCTCTTTTACAGGTTTTTCAAGGGTTCCAAACCCTTGAGACCTTGCATTGTAATTGAGATAAGTATACTCTTAATTCAATCAATATGTCTATGTGTTGGTTGTTTATCTTTTGTTCTTATCTTAATTCTACTATGCTAGGCTAGATCTCTCTTGTGTTTGCTTAGATCTAATGAAACCTAGATGTTGATTATGTGTTGATTACTTGTCTATTCTTGTTTTGAATGAATGATTTATATGTTAGGCTTAAGAAAACTGGCAGATCTCCAAATGGTAACATGCTTGAACGTCTTAAGAAACATGAACCGAGGCGTACTAGGTCTTTATTGGTTGTATTTAATGCATGAGCCACTGTTTACAATCCCTATAGTTGTGCTGGGTCATGGTGTAGGAGGAGATAAGAGCTCATAGAGTTGGGGAGTTATGTATGCCACTCCACGAATGGTATTAAGGAATACAACCCGTCATTCATACAAGTGTAACAAGTAATTAACATGTAAAAGATATCTAGGGAGTAATGAAGTCTAAGTAAACACAATTTCTCCAACCACTGCTCACAACCTTAGTTTAATTTAGTTTAATTTCATTTTCATTAGTTTAAATTAATTATATAATAGCTTTGGGTTAGTTGAATAGCAACTAATTCCGCCCACTCTTCCAAAACCCGAGATTTTACTTGCTTTCATAAAATATAAAAACATAAAAATAATCATCTTTCATCTCTAGAACTATTAATTAGGTTTTCTAATCCTAGCGACACTATTCCTAAGCTGAATGATCAATCCCCCGGTACTTGTCACTATACTATACTACAACGATCAGGTACACTGCCTGGTGGGGGTTGTAAGCTTCTCGAGATCCCTCGAGAGGTAAAGCAAGGTGCGATTCCCACGCATCAAGTTTTTGGCGCCGCAGCCCGGGGAATAGTTATTGTCTAGGTTAGGATTTCTTTTTATTAGGTCTACTTGATAGATTCCTTTCTAGTAAGATTTTTATTTTTATTTTTAGGTCTTCTTTAGTCTATCTTATTTCTTCGTGCTTTTGTTCGTAACTCTTTACCATCCGACATCATGGAAGGTGGTAACATCTTTGAACCCATCATCCCACCACAACAAAACCCACCATTAGAACCCCTTAGGCCCCGAACCTTAGGAGAGTATTCCCGACCTAGCCACCAAGGCTACCGAAACACCATTGAGCTCACCGGAGCCAATGTGACCCCCTTGCGATCCGACACCATCCGGTTGGTGCAAAGCGGATGTGCATTCCATGGACTTCGTTCCGAAGATCCAAACCAACACCTTAAAGACTTCCTCAAAATCGTAGATTCCATAGACCTAGGTGTTGAAACTAGAGAGACTACCCGTTTACGCCTATTCCAATTCTCTCTACGGGATCAAGCTAGTCAATGGCTTGAGCGTTTACCCGCGGGATCCATCACCACATGGGATGATCTCACCACTCGTTTCCTTGCTCAATTTTTCCCACCGGGGAGAACTACTAAACTTAGGAATGACATCTTGATGTTTCAACAACGTCAAAATGAATCTCTTTATGAAGCATGGACTCGTTTCAAGGACTTACTCCAAAAAGTCCCTCATCATGGCATAGATCTTTGGCTCCAAGTCCAAATCTTCTATGACCATATCGACATCTCCACGAGGCGAACCATTGACCAATCGGCCGGTGGTAAGCTACGTGATCTTAGTGCGGAACAATCATGGGAACTCATAGAAGATCTTGCTCTCTATGACAACGAAAGTTGGAATGATCCCCGTGATTTGAACAAAACGGTCAAGGCAATATCTTTGCCTTCGAATAATTCAAGCACTCCCGACCGTAGGATCATGGAACTTGAGGACCAAGTCAAGTTTCTCATGAAATCTTACGAAGCTCCGAAGCATTCAAGCCAAGTGAACAAAATCACTTCTTCATGCGAATTATGTAGTGGTCCCCATGACACTCGTGATTGTGTGGAACTCCCCGGAACAGCTTTTGCGGACTACGCATCCACGCGTACCGACGAAGCGGGAGATAAGTGGTACACTTTCAAGCCCGAGCCAAACACATACGGTGATTCATATAACCCCTTATGGAAAAATCACCCAAACCTTAGGTGGAAACAAAATCAACCCAATTCATCCAACCCACCTAATCGTTACCAATCAAACGGTCCACCATCCAACCGTACCTTCAACAACAATCCTTCTAACAACTATGGTAGTACCAACAATCTTGAAGGATTGATGTCAAAATTTATGGCATCTCAAGAAGCTCGCATAGCTAGGTTTGAAACCGAATTCAACCAACAACAAACGGAGATGACCAACAAGATCGACAACTTGTTGAAAGCCCTCAACAACCAAACATTAGCCACACCTAGGAAGGACACTAGGGACTCCAATAGTGAAATCCAAGTTAAGGACCCCTCATCATCCAAACATGTCCACTTTGTCAATGTTGTCACCATTAAGCCGATAGATAGGGAGATAGAGGAGAGTGACAAAGATGAAGTTAGAGTAGAAGCCAATAGTGAGGATGAGAGTGGGGAAGTTGAGGTTAATAAAGGATGAGAAATTAGAGGAGGTAGAACCTATAGAGGAATATTTTGATAAGTTGCCAACCAAGGAAGAACGGGAATACCATAAGGATTTATTCGATAGTCCCGAGACAACATATATCTTTGGCGATCCCCTGATCAAAATGGGAGACCCCTCTAATATTAACATCCATGCAATATCGGGCACATGCATATATGGAAAGCTTACATAGACCCTAGATCCCCCGTGAACATCATGTCTAGGACTTATTACAATTGGGTGATGAAGAATCAACTCAATTTTAGGATAATGCCCGGTAAAAGTTGGATAAGTAATTTTGCAGGAAGAGTTAAGGGAGTACATGTGATTATAGGGAATCTCACCTATGAGATTGATTTTATGATAGTGGAAGACACGCGTCCGGTGATAGATGCTTGCCTAAGTCAAATAATATTTGGGAAACCATTTGTTGAGGCCACTAGGATGAGTTATGATCCGACGTTAGGGATAGTTAGGTTCAAGAAAGACAATGATGAGGTTGCTTATCAAATGCCCTACAAAATTGAGCAATACCGCCTTCTCTCTAATTTTGAAAAGGAACGTAAGCAAGCGGCTTATTATAGGAATGATGAGGATAGACGTAGAGGAGTAGAGTATGTTAGAAATAGGATGCTTGGTTTCTACAAAGAATGCTTGCAACTAGGTCCGGAATACAAAACTGGTTTAGAAGACGACCTAGAGAGTGGAACCAATGATGAGATCACGTAGTAACCCACGACTTTGAGTCTAGCTACAAGACTCGTAAATAAAGAAAAGCGCTTCTTGGGAGGCAACCCATGTTTTGTGTGATTTTATTTGTTTGATTGTTATTTGCTTTCGTATGCATGCTTTATTTTTATTGTTGGTTGATCATGTTTCTCAATTAAAATGTGAAATACTTTATTATGTTGTTTAGCCTAGTCTTAACTTCAACCTAAAGGTATTTTTGCAAAAGATAAGTGTAAGGGGAAACCCCAAATATGTTTTTAAGAAACAAACCGATCATGATTATCCACAATATTTAATGAACATGTATATTCGTATTTATTAGAGTCAAATGCTTGTATTGAGTCATAATGAAGTTTTGCAGGATTTTCCAGGAAGTAGGACAAAAGTTTTTCCAGAAATTTTCCGGAAACTTAACATAAGAATTTCTGCAGGTCCATTCTGACGGCGTCAGGGTTTGCTCTTGACGGCGTCAGGAGTTAAAATCTGGAAATTTTACCGGTTTTGTTTTTCTAACGGAGTCTTATAGTTTTTGTGAATTATTAAGTTTTATAATCTCCAGGAAATCTGCAAACTTCATTCCACAAGCATTACATCTTACTTTGTTTTCTAGGATTTAGTAACTTATATAGGATGCCGCCGGTTTTACGCGAGGTTGCCTTGTCTACTTTTGTCAGGATTTACAGGTTATTTGTGACAAGAAGATGATTTATATTCTGGAAGGGAAGCTTTGATTGTTCGTTTTCTTGGAAGAAGATTTAACCTGGCCAACTAAAATCCATACCGAGCGAATCAGGGGAGTATTTGATTTCATTCTCTTTACTTTTTAACTTTTACATTCTTTACTTGAACATTAGGGACAATGTTCATCTTAAGTGTAAGGGGAGGGTAAAAAGATGATACCTTACATATGCACTTTCGCTTGAGTTTGTTTTGTTTGATAGTAGATGAGTAATAAAACTATGAGAAATACTTGTTAGTGTAATTTTAGCGCCAAATTTAAATTTTTTTACAACATTTAGGAGTGAAACTTTAGCCATAGCAAGCGTCTCATGGATAGGAGGTTGTATGACTAGCACATAACCGTATATTCAGAAAAATTTTCCACCCAAAAATGTGAGGTTCGCCTTTAGATTTGATAGGAAAAGCATTTATTATTGGTGCTTATGAGTGTACCGGTAGCATTTAGATTCTAGAACTTGCGTTAGTGATGCATCCCGAGACCGCGAGTGAGACTACATTCGTGTGGTAGGATTTACTACATGATAAGAGGCATTAGGATCACCCTTGTGTTAAACCCGTATCATGATTACTTGACCATTTAAGTCATATTACTTGGCTAGTTAAGTCAACTAATTTTTCCCACACCCTTAGCGTTGTACTCATTTTTAGTACACGATACCCCTAGTACACCCCTCCGAGCCTATCTTTTCGTTTCTAACTTTAAGCATTTTACTTAAAGGAAGAATTTGTTACACCCCACTTAAATGTACACCCAAATCGCCTTAGCCTTCCGTGTATGCGCTCATTTTTAGTGCATTATTGTTATTTGTTAAACCCTAAGTTAACTTTATAATTGATTACATGGTTGCTAAGTCGAGTCATATCATTGTACATATTGTTTTGGGACGAATGGGACTCATGGGTAAGTACTTATTTTATGGAGTAATGGGGAAGAACATCACTTATTACCCCCATATGTACGTTAATCTTAAAAGTGCTCCAAGTGTTTTGATTTTCTTAATTCGAGTCATTAGATTAGTTTAATGTAAAGTATGTAAAGATTCAAGTGTAAGGGGAATTCTCATCCCCTATGATGTATTATTTTGGATGGTAGGGTAAAAGTGTATGCAAAAAAAAAAAAAAAAAAAAAAAAAAAAAAAAAAAAAAAAAAAAAAAAAACGAAAAAATCAAGAAAAAGAAAAGAAAATAGAAAAGAAAAAAAAAAAAAAAAACATACGGACTACCATCCCGTTTTCATTCTATGTTCATTTTATGTTTTTGTTATTTTTCATTTATTAGCTTAAGTCGAGTCTAGTCTTGGCTTAGCAACGCCATCTTGTACATGTAATTAACCAAGATTGTTAACTCGCCACCAGTAAAACTTCCTTTATCCAACAAAACCGTGTAATTCATATCCCTACACCTAACGTTATAACCCTTTAAAAGACTTCTTTGATAGTTTATCCTAGGTGCTTACGCCATGTGGTGGAGGTTTGATCCTTTCCCAAGCCTATGGTAATCTATTTTGCTATGACAGGTAGTGAGAGATATCTTCCATTTCCATAATGTTATATTACTTTATTACACCCGAGAGATGTGAGTATCTAAACACTATTTGTGAGGTGCTTGTGTATGACCTCCGTGCTTGTCTATTGGTCTTTAGTGGAACGATTATTTGTTGTAATTACTTTTATATTAGTGTTAAATGACCCCTAACTTGTCTTTTGAGTAGAATAAAAGCTCATTTGCTTGAGGACAAGCAAATCTCAAGTGTAAGGGTATATGATGAGGCGAAAAATGATCCGTTTTTAGGGGGTCATTTAAGCCCGAATCCGACTTTATTTGATCAAATATTGCCTTAAATCGTTCCTTTTGTGATTTTAGGTGTTTGGAGAGTGAATTCTGGAAAAGAGGCTATTTTGGACGTTTTTGGAGCATAAAGTGAAGAAAACGGCAAAGTACCAAAAATCCAAGTTGAAAATACAAGGTGACGGCGTCAAGACTTGCTTCTTGACGGCGTCAGACATGGAGAATAATTTACCGTAGCTGGTGACGGCGTCAGATGGAGAGGTGACGGCGTCAAAGTGGCCAAGAATAATTTACCGTGGGTGGTGACGGCGTCACATAGGCCGTCACAAGTGGATCAAGGCCGTCCGAGGAAGTATTTGGCGGCGAGGTGACGGCGTCAGAATCAACTCTTGACGCCGTCAGAACGATTTTCCTATATATAGTTTTCTAGTTTTTTCATAAAAAAGAAGAGAAGTTTTGGTGAAACCCTAAAGACGATTTTGGTGCCTCTTTTACAGGTTTTTCAAGGGTTCCAAACCCTTGAGACCTTGCATTGTAATTGAGATAAGTATACTCTTAATTCAATCAATATGTCTATGTGTTGGTTGTTTATCTTTTGTTCTTATCTTAATTCTACTATGCTAGGCTAGATCTCTCTTGTGTTTGCTTAGATCTAATGAAACCTAGATGTTGATTATGTGTTGATTACTTGTCTATTCTTGTTTTGAATGAATGATTTATATGTTAGGCTTAAGAAAACTGGCAGATCTCCAAATGGTAACATGCTTGAACGTCTTAAGAAACATGAACCGAGGCGTACTAGGTCTTTATTGGTTGTATTTAATGCATGAGCCACTGTTTACAATCCCTATAGTTGTGCTGGGTCATGGTGTAGGAGGAGATAAGAGCTCATAGAGTTGGGGAGTTATGTATGCCACTCCACGAATGGTATTAAGGAATACAACCCGTCATTCATACAAGTGTAACAAGTAATTAACATGTAAAAGATATCTAGGGAGTAATGAAGTCTAAGTAAACACAATTTCTCCAACCACTGCTCACAACCTTAGTTTAATTTAGTTTAATTTCATTTTCATTAGTTTAAATTAATTATATAATAGCTTTGGGTTAGTTGAATAGCAACTAATTCCGCCCACTCTTCCAAAACCCGAGATTTTACTTGCTTTCATAAAATATAAAAACACAAAAATAATCATCTTTCATCTCTAGAACTATTAATTAGGTTTTCTAATCCTAGCGACACTATTCCTAAGCTGAACGATCAATCCCCCGGTACTTGTCACTATACTATACTACAACGATCAGGTACACTGCCTGGTGGGGGTTGTAAGCTTCTCGAGATCCCTCGAGAGGTAAAGCAAGGTGCGATTCCCACGCATCAAGTTTTTGGCGCCGCAGCCCGGGGAATAGTTATTGTCTAGGTTAGGATTTCTTTTTATTAGGTCTACTTGATAGATTCCTTTCTAGTAAGATTTTTATTTTTATTTTTAGGTCTTCTTTAGTCTATCTTATTTCTTCGTGCTTTTGTTCGTAACTCTTTACCATCCGACATCATGGAAGGTGGTAACATCTTTGAACCCATCATCCCACCACAACAAAACCCACCATTAGAACCCCTTAGGCCCCGAACCTTAGGAGAGTATTCCCGACCTAGCCACCAAGGCTACCGAAACACCATTGAGCTCACCGGAGCCAATGTGACCCCCTTGCGATCCGACACCATCCGGTTGGTGCAAAGCGGATGTGCATTCCATGGACTTCGTTCCGAAGATCCAAACCAACACCTTAAAGACTTCCTCAAAATCGTAGATTCCATAGACCTAGGTGTTGAAACTAGAGAGACTACCCGTTTACGCCTATTCCAATTCTCTCTACGGGATCAAGCTAGTCAATGGCTTGAGCGTTTACCCGCGGGATCCATCACCACATGGGATGATCTCACCACTCGTTTCCTTGCTCAATTTTTCCCACCGGGGAGAACTACTAAACTTAGGAATGACATCTTGATGTTTCAACAACGTCAAAATGAATCTCTTTATGAAGCATGGACTCGTTTCAAGGACTTACTCCAAAAAGTCCCTCATCATGGCATAGATCTTTGGCTCCAAGTCCAAATCTTCTATGACCATATCGACATCTCCACGAGGCGAACCATTGACCAATCGGCCGGTGGTAAGCTACGTGATCTTAGTGCGGAACAATCATGGGAACTCATAGAAGATCTTGCTCTCTATGACAACGAAAGTTGGAATGATCCCCGTGATTTGAACAAAACGGTCAAGGCAATATCTTTGCCTTCGAATAATTCAAGCACTCCCGACCGTAGGATCATGGAACTTGAGGACCAAGTCAAGTTTCTCATGAAATCTTACGAAGCTCCGAAGCATTCAAGCCAAGTGAACAAAATCACTTCTTCATGCGAATTATGTAGTGGTCCCCATGACACTCGTGATTGTGTGGAACTCCCCGGAACAGCTTTTGCGGACTACGCATCCACGCGTACCGACGAAGCGGGAGATAAGTGGTACACTTTCAAGCCCGAGCCAAACACATACGGTGATTCATATAACCCCTTATGGAAAAATCACCCAAACCTTAGGTGGAAACAAAATCAACCCAATTCATCCAACCCACCTAATCGTTACCAATCAAACGGTCCACCATCCAACCGTACCTTCAACAACAATCCTTCTAACAACTATGGTAGTACCAACAATCTTGAAGGATTGATGTCAAAATTTATGGCATCTCAAGAAGCTCGCATAGCTAGGTTTGAAACCGAATTCAACCAACAACAAACGGAGATGACCAACAAGATCGACAACTTGTTGAAAGCCCTCAACAACCAAACATTAGCCACACCTAGGAAGGACACTAGGGACTCCAATAGTGAAATCCAAGTTAAGGACCCCTCATCATCCAAACATGTCCACTTTGTCAATGTTGTCACCATTAAGCCGATAGATAGGGAGATAGAGGAGAGTGACAAAGATGAAGTTAGAGTAGAAGCCAATAGTGAGGATGAGAGTGGGGAAGTTGAGGTTAATAAAGGATGAGAAATTAGAGGAGGTAGAACCTATAGAGGAATATTTTGATAAGTTGCCAACCAAGGAAGAACGGGAATACCATAAGGATTTATTCGATAGTCCCGAGACAACATATATCTTTGGCGATCCCCTGATCAAAATGGGAGACCCCTCTAATATTAACATCCATGCAATATCGGGCACATGCATATATGGAAAGCTTACATAGACCCTAGATCCCCCGTGAACATCATGTCTAGGACTTATTACAATTGGGTGATGAAGAATCAACTCAATTTTAGGATAATGCCCGGTAAAAGTTGGATAAGTAATTTTGCAGGAAGAGTTAAGGGAGTACATGTGATTATAGGGAATCTCACCTATGAGATTGATTTTATGATAGTGGAAGACACGCGTCCGGTGATAGATGCTTGCCTAAGTCAAATAATATTTGGGAAACCATTTGTTGAGGCCACTAGGATGAGTTATGATCCGACGTTAGGGATAGTTAGGTTCAAGAAAGACAATGATGAGGTTGCTTATCAAATGCCCTACAAAATTGAGCAATACCGCCTTCTCTCTAATTTTGAAAAGGAACGTAAGCAAGCGGCTTATTATAGGAATGATGAGGATAGACGTAGAGGAGTAGAGTATGTTAGAAATAGGATGCTTGGTTTCTACAAAGAATGCTTGCAACTAGGTCCGGAATACAAAACTGGTTTAGAAGACGACCTAGAGAGTGGAACCAATGATGAGATCACGTAGTAACCCACGACTTTGAGTCTAG
The DNA here is from genome assembly GCA_030686995.1 of Artemisia argyi. Classification (NCBI taxonomy): domain Eukaryota; kingdom Viridiplantae; phylum Streptophyta; class Magnoliopsida; order Asterales; family Asteraceae; genus Artemisia; species Artemisia argyi. The sequence goes on along the minus strand of CM060708.1, from coordinate 245,265,692 downwards.
CTACAAGACTCGTAAATAAAGAAAAGCGCTTCTTGGGAGGCAACCCATGTTTTGTGTGATTTTATTTGTTTGATTGTTATTTGCTTTCGTATGCATGCTTTATTTTTATTGTTGGTTGATCATGTTTCTCAATTAAAATGTGAAATACTTTATTATGTTGTTTAGCCTAGTCTTAACTTCAACCTAAAGGTATTTTTGCAAAAGATAAGTGTAAGGGGAAACCCCAAATATGTTTTTAAGAAACAAACCGATCATGATTATCCACAATATTTAATGAACATGTATATTCGTATTTATTAGAGTCAAATGCTTGTATTGAGTCATAATGAAGTTTTGCAGGATTTTCCAGGAAGTAGGACAAAAGTTTTTCCAGAAATTTTCCGGAAACTTAACATAAGAATTTCTGCAGGTCCATTCTGACGGCGTCAGGGTTTGCTCTTGACGGCGTCAGGAGTTAAAATCTGGAAATTTTACCGGTTTTGTTTTTCTAACGGAGTCTTATAGTTTTTGTGAATTATTAAGTTTTATAATCTCCAGGAAATCTGCAAACTTCATTCCACAAGCATTACATCTTACTTTGTTTTCTAGGATTTAGTAACTTATATAGGATGCCGCCGGTTTTACGCGAGGTTGCCTTGTCTACTTTTGTCAGGATTTACAGGTTATTTGTGACAAGAAGATGATTTATATTCTGGAAGGGAAGCTTTGATTGTTCGTTTTCTTGGAAGAAGATTTAACCTGGCCAACTAAAATCCATACCGAGCGAATCAGGGGAGTATTTGATTTCATTCTCTTTACTTTTTAACTTTTACATTCTTTACTTGAACATTAGGGACAATGTTCATCTTAAGTGTAAGGGGAGGGTAAAAAGATGATACCTTACATATGCACTTTCGCTTGAGTTTGTTTTGTTTGATAGTAGATGAGTAATAAAACTATGAGAAATACTTGTTAGTGTAATTTTAGCGCCAAATTTAAATTTTTTTACAACATTTAGGAGTGAAACTTTAGCCATAGCAAGCGTCTCATGGATAGGAGGTTGTATGACTAGCACATAACCGTATATTCAGAAAAATTTTCCACCCAAAAATGTGAGGTTCGCCTTTAGATTTGATAGGAAAAGCATTTATTATTGGTGCTTATGAGTGTACCGGTAGCATTTAGATTCTAGAACTTGCGTTAGTGATGCATCCCGAGACCGCGAGTGAGACTACATTCGTGTGGTAGGATTTACTACATGATAAGAGGCATTAGGATCACCCTTGTGTTAAACCCGTATCATGATTACTTGACCATTTAAGTCATATTACTTGGCTAGTTAAGTCAACTAATTTTTCCCACACCCTTAGCGTTGTACTCATTTTTAGTACACGATACCCCTAGTACACCCCTCCGAGCCTATCTTTTCGTTTCTAACTTTAAGCATTTTACTTAAAGGAAGAATTTGTTACACCCCACTTAAATGTACACCCAAATCGCCTTAGCCTTCCGTGTATGCGCTCATTTTTAGTGCATTATTGTTATTTGTTAAACCCTAAGTTAACTTTATAATTGATTACATGGTTGCTAAGTCGAGTCATATCATTGTACATATTGTTTTGGGACGAATGGGACTCATGGGTAAGTACTTATTTTATGGAGTAATGGGGAAGAACATCACTTATTACCCCCATATGTACGTTAATCTTAAAAGTGCTCCAAGTGTTTTGATTTTCTTAATTCGAGTCATTAGATTAGTTTAATGTAAAGTATGTAAAGATTCAAGTGTAAGGGGAATTCTCATCCCCTATGATGTATTATTTTGGATGGTAGGGTAAAAGTGTATGCAAAAAAAAAAAAAAAAAAAAAAAAAAAAAAAAAAAAAAAAAAAAAACGAAAAAATCAAGAAAAAGAAAAGAAAATAGAAAAGAAAAAAAAAAAAAAAAAACATACGGACTACCATCCCGTTTTCATTCTATGTTCATTTTATGTTTTTGTTATTTTTCATTTATTAGCTTAAGTCGAGTCTAGTCTTGGCTTAGCAACGCCATCTTGTACATGTAATTAACCAAGATTGTTAACTCGCCACCAGTAAAACTTCCTTTATCCAACAAAACCGTGTAATTCATATCCCTACACCTAACGTTATAACCCTTTAAAAGACTTCTTTGATAGTTTATCCTAGGTGCTTACGCCATGTGGTGGAGGTTTGATCCTTTCCCAAGCCTATGGTAATCTATTTTGCTATGACAGGTAGTGAGAGATATCTTCCATTTCCATAATGTTATATTACTTTATTACACCCGAGAGATGTGAGTATCTAAACACTATTTGTGAGGTGCTTGTGTATGACCTCCGTGCTTGTCTATTGGTCTTTAGTGGAACGATTATTTGTTGTAATTACTTTTATATTAGTGTTAAATGACCCCTAACTTGTCTTTTGAGTAGAATAAAAGCTCATTTGCTTGAGGACAAGCAAATCTCAAGTGTAAGGGTATATGATGAGGCGAAAAATGATCCGTTTTTAGGGGGTCATTTAAGCCCGAATCCGACTTTATTTGATCAAATATTGCCTTAAATCGTTCCTTTTGTGATTTTAGGTGTTTGGAGAGTGAATTCTGGAAAAGAGGCTATTTTGGACGTTTTTGGAGCATAAAGTGAAGAAAACGGCAAAGTACCAAAAATCCAAGTTGAAAATACAAGGTGACGGCGTCAAGACTTGCTTCTTGACGGCGTCAGACATGGAGAATAATTTACCGTAGCTGGTGACGGCGTCAGATGGAGAGGTGACGGCGTCAAAGTGGCCAAGAATAATTTACCGTGGGTGGTGACGGCGTCACATAGGCCGTCACAAGTGGATCAAGGCCGTCCGAGGAAGTATTTGGCGGCGAGGTGACGGCGTCAGAATCAACTCTTGACGCCGTCAGAACGATTTTCCTATATATAGTTTTCTAGTTTTTTCATAAAAAAGAAGAGAAGTTTTGGTGAAACCCTAAAGACGATTTTGGTGCCTCTTTTACAGGTTTTTCAAGGGTTCCAAACCCTTGAGACCTTGCATTGTAATTGAGATAAGTATACTCTTAATTCAATCAATATGTCTATGTGTTGGTTGTTTATCTTTTGTTCTTATCTTAATTCTACTATGCTAGGCTAGATCTCTCTTGTGTTTGCTTAGATCTAATGAAACCTAGATGTTGATTATGTGTTGATTACTTGTCTATTCTTGTTTTGAATGAATGATTTATATGTTAGGCTTAAGAAAACTGGCAGATCTCCAAATGGTAACATGCTTGAACGTCTTAAGAAACATGAACCGAGGCGTACTAGGTCTTTATTGGTTGTATTTAATGCATGAGCCACTGTTTACAATCCCTATAGTTGTGCTGGGTCATGGTGTAGGAGGAGATAAGAGCTCATAGAGTTGGGGAGTTATGTATGCCACTCCACGAATGGTATTAAGGAATACAACCCGTCATTCATACAAGTGTAACAAGTAATTAACATGTAAAAGATATCTAGGGAGTAATGAAGTCTAAGTAAACACAATTTCTCCAACCACTGCTCACAACCTTAGTTTAATTTAGTTTAATTTCATTTTCATTAGTTTAAATTAATTATATAATAGCTTTGGGTTAGTTGAATAGCAACTAATTCCGCCCACTCTTCCAAAACCCGAGATTTTACTTGCTTTCATAAAATATAAAAACACAAAAATAATCATCTTTCATCTCTAGAACTATTAATTAGGTTTTCTAATCCTAGCGACACTATTCCTAAGCTGAACGATCAATCCCCCGGTACTTGTCACTATACTATACTACAACGATCAGGTACACTGCCTGGTGGGGGTTGTAAGCTTCTCGAGATCCCTCGAGAGGTAAAGCAAGGTGCGATTCCCACGCATCAGGTGCACAGTGAAAGTTCTCCCCTGAATCATCAATCTCATATTTAGACACAAGAGCCATGCATGTTCCAACAGACTTGCTTTTTTCCATCTTGCGTTTATGCATTTCATCACTAAGCTTTCCAATCATAGCTTCAAGATTTTTAAGAGACTCATCATGACTGACTAAGCTTTTATTGGTGCTTTCTTGAAATTCTATCAACCAATCATCTTGTTCTTTTTGTTTCTTGGTTGATTCTTCCAAATACCTGGTGATAGTTTCTTCTAATTTAGATCTTCTCTCACCGTAAGGAGTTCGGTTGGAATACCCTGGCGGTCCTACTCGATACCCATTGCTATTATTTCCTTGAAAAGGTCTTCCCATCACCGTACTTGACCTCTTCAACCTTTTGCTCTTCTTCTATTAATGGGCAATCCTTCGCAAGGTGAGCTCCTTCACAAATATCACATCCAACTTGGATGGCGTGAATTCTTTCCTTGAGTTTCTTCATTTCCCTGCCAAGATTCTCAAGTTTGTTCGTAAAAGTGTTCATACCTTCCAACCCTGCTCCATTACTCCTGGTGCTACCTCCATCGTGCCACTTTTGAGAGTGGTCGGCCATGTCTTGAATCACATCAAGGGCTTGGGCAGGAGTCATTCCAGGAATAGGTCCTTGGGAGTCGATCATCTGCCTTGTTGCGATGTTAATGCCCTTGTAAAATAGGTTTACCTTCTGTTGGATGTTCAAGTCATGTGTCGGGCACCTGTATAAAAGATCATTGTACCTGTCCCAAGCTTGGTACAATGTTACGTCAGCTTCTTGTCTGAAGTTATGAATCTCCTCTAACTGTTTTTCCGTCCGAGAGGGAGGGCAGAAGCGTTGAATAAAGTTCTTTTTAAGGAGATTCCAAGTGTTGATGGTTCCGGTTGGCAACCTATCAACCCATCTTCTTGCGGCTCCAGTGAGTGTCATAGGGAATACTCGGAGCATGATTGTATCACGAGAGACACCTGGAATATTAAAGAGGCTAGTAATGTAAAGCACATTTTCCATATGCTCATAAGCGTCTTTCGTCTGAGTCCAGCGAATGGTTTCTCTCTTAATTCTCTCATAAACTGCGGCTTAATTTCAAACTGAACATCCGCTCCAATCATTGGCCTCACAAGGCCTGGTCCTTGCTCATCCCTAGTCATGGCAAGGTATTCTTCCAAGGTTAACGTGTCGATGTCGATTACTTCCATGATTCCTGAAACTTATACAAAAATGTAAGGAAAACAAAACAAAAACAAAAATTAAAATTAAAAGACTTAAACAAAAATCCTATTATAGCTCCCCGACAGCGGCGCCAAAAACTTGATGCAGGATTTCTGACCAGGTGGTTTTACTATTTGTAAAGTCTCGTTTCTACCCTAGGTCTACCTTATGCACTAACGGACAGAGAATCCGGTCGTGTGTAGGCTAGTAATGGTAACTCCGAGGTCGTCCCAAGAGCTATGTAGTGCGGATTATATCTAAGTCTAATGTCACTAATTAAAATTAAATTAAAGTAGGAATGGTTGATTGATTGTTTAAATGAAACGAAATGAAAATAAAAGCAATTAAAAGTAAAGTTGTGAGCAGTAAGAGAGGAATGTGCTAACCTAATTACTCCTCCTATATCGCTTATGATCATGTCTCCTATTAAACAAATCTTATGCTTTATGTGGGGCAGACATATATCGCTAGGTTCATATGGTCAAGTTCCCTAGCCTATCTCCCCCGAATCCAGCCGGGAACCACAGGCACTACCCCATGCTAGTAAGCCGACGTACGGCAGACGGGTTTGAGTCATTAAGTGCCACTACATGCTAGACTTATCTTCAATGGCCCGTTGTCACGATCATAGGCCATTCTCTAATTACTTAAGTACCTCCACTTGTAAGGTGATCCTATGGTTAATTCGCACACATGGCAATATGGTCAATTGTAATCCCTCCTATTTCTTCGCAATCTATCAGGATAGTGTCCTATGGTCAATTCTCCTAGCCTACTAAATGGATTTAGGTATCAAGTCAATCACATCTAGCGTAATAGATACAAACAAGCTTACAATACTACCGCAACTAAAAGTTCATAAGACAAACTAAGCATGCACACATGTAAAAGCATTAAGAAAAGTACGGAAACATAATTAAAGCAATAAAGGAATCGTAATTAGGCTAGCACCAGAGGTGCTTAGCCGATCATATTAAATTGAACACTCGAAATCATGTTTATACAAGCCATTAATTCGAAATGTAAAAGTAAATATGAAATGCTAAAACTTATGAAATGTAGCGTGATTTCTCCCTTGGAAAGGCTCCGTATACTGTTGTAGAAGGGCCTCCTAAAAGCTCCCAACGATTTCAGACTTTGTGTGTGAGAAAGTTGTATGACAAATGCAGAAATTAGGGTTGTATTTATAGGCCCGATCAGAGCTACGGCGTAACTGAGAAATGTGTTACGCCGTAGCTAGTGTAATCTTATCCAGATCTGATGGTTACGACGTAGTTGATGAATTGTTATGCCGTAACAAGGATATTAGGGTTTCATCTTGATGCGTGGGAATTGCACCAGGCTTTACCTCTCAAGGGATCTCGAGAAGCTTACAACCCCCACCAGGCAGTGTACCTGATCGTTGTAGTATTGTATAGTGACAAGTACCGGGGGATTGATCGTTCAACTCAAGAATAGTATCGCTAGGATTAGAAAGCCTAAAAACTAGGTCTAGAGGTGAGGGATGATTCTTTTTGTATTTTTTATGTTTTATGAAAGCAAGTAAAATCTCGGGTTTTGGAAGAGTGGGCGGAATTAGTTGCTAGTTAACTAACCCAATAACTAAAGATGCAATCAAAATAAAATAACAAAAATGAAAATAAACTAAATTAAACTAGTGGTGTGAGCAATATGTGGGAAAATGGTGTTTACTTAGATTTCACTACTCCCTAGATATCTTTTACAGGTAAATTACTTGTTATAGCTGCGTGGATGACGGATTGTATTCCTTAATACCATTCATGGGGTGGCGTACTTACTTCCCCAATCCTATAAGCTCCTACTTCACTCCTATGTCAAGCCGGCTAAGAAGCTCCTAACATGGGATCACTAGAATTCGCTCATGCATTAAATACAACCATAAAAACCTAGTACACGTCGGTTCATGTTTCTTAAGATGTTCAAGCAAGTTACACAATGGAGATCTGCCAGTTTTCTTAAGCCTTACATTGAAATCATTCATCCATTACAACTATAAACAAGAAATCAACCTATAATCAACATCTAGGTTTCATTACATCCAAGAAAACACACAAAAGATCTAGCCTAGCATGTTAAAATCAAGACAAGCATAAGATATATTCAAACAACACATACACATATTGAATGAATTGAAAGAAGACTTATCTTAATTGAACATAAAGGGTTTCAAGGGGTGAAAACCCTTGAAAATACTGTTACAAACGACCTAGGGTTTATTAGGTTCAACCCTAGTATTCTCCACACAAGTTCCTCTCTTTAATGAATGAAAAATAGAAAAGTATATATAGATTTTGTGAGGTGACGGCGTCAAGAGTAAATTTCTGACGCCGTCATCTCGCCGCCAATAAAGTTCTCGGACTGCCTAGATCTGGAGTTGACGCCGTCATGTGTAATCCTTCTTCAGGCCGTCACCAAAATAACTCTTGACGCCCTACTTCTGACGCCATCACGTTTTCTCTGGGTCGTCACGCATTTTGCTCCCGACGCCGTCACATTTTCCTTCTTGACGCCGTCAGGTACTGTTCCCAGCATGGAAAATTAAGTCTCTGCCGTTTTCTTCACTTTTATGCTCCAAAAACATCCAAAATGCATCCTTTTCCAGAATTCACTCCCAAAGTACCTAAAATCACAAAAGGAACGATTTAGGGCAATATTTGATCAAATAAATTCCAATTCCGGCTTAAATGACCCCCTAAAAACGGTTCATTTTTCGCCTCATCACATCTACGTCGTAGTCTCCATGTACGTTACGCCGTAGATAAATTCTAGGATCTAAGATTACTTTCGTAGTCTCCATTACGCCGTAGTCCCAAAGTTGAGTTACGCCGTAAGTTAAATAATGAGCTTGAACTATGTCACACCTCGCCAAGGCGGAAACGCGAGAGTGTAACTTCATGGATATCATCACAACACCTGGTGTCTATATAGAGAACAACTATATGCACAAAAATATAGCAAAGTACAAACACAAAGTGTTGTAACAATACCCCAAATAAAATAACCAAAACAAAATCCAAAACAATACGTAGGATCTAAACTTAGATGATAAACCACTTCCAATGCAACTAGAGTCTCGTCTAAAAACATCCTTCTATCTTATCCTTAGAAAGCTCACCGAAAAATGATGCTTAAAACGTCAACATAATGTTGGTGAGATTCATAGGTTTAGGCACACATACACTCACAAGGCAACCAGTTCACTGTGATTATAAAAACATAGCTGGACAAATAATTTATAGTTATCATATAAGCTACATGTAATTCGCAAAACAATCATCACACACAAAGGCAACATCTGGACGATTCATGTCCTCCGATCCCAATAGGCATCAATTAGGTCGCATGTGCGAGCAACAGGATAAGCATCCTCCTAATCGAATCACACACACACACATATATATATCCACACAATCAAATCATCACACATAGCATACATATATATATCCACACAATCAAATCATCACACATAGCATACATACGATAACATTATAAGTCCAAGCTCTTTAACACACACATAATCACAGTAACTCAAACATTTAAGACAAGCATCATGTAACACCCCCAAAATACCGCAGCGGAAGACTGTGTCATAGGGGTGCTACTTCATAATACAAAGAACAAGGTATAGAAAACGAACTCTAAATGAGACGTTTGAAAAGTTACCATTCGATTAATAAATTCCGAGATACAAACTTGAGTTCCATAATACAATACATAAAAGTTTTAAGACATATCGAATGGTAAAGATAAAAGCATAAGTCTTCAAAACATGCCAAGCGACTCTATGCTCCATGCAACAGCTTATCATCTTACAGACCTGAGACAAACATGCTAAAGTGTCAACACAATGGTTGGTGAGTTCATAGAGTTTGTCTTAAAATAATTGAAAAGCCTTAAGAGAATGTTCGCACAGCAAAGGCATCGTGAATCCACTCAGTTGCAATTCCCGCCATAAGAGACTTGCAACCTGTGTGTTCACAACCCACTGCTAACATATATAGTATGAATAAGACATGTATAAGTTCATCAAGACAATTTAAGCAATTAGAAGTGAGTCTCCACTTCATCTCCGAAGACCTCACTTTTATGATGTATCCAACATTCGCAAATGTTAGGATGTATCAAAGACAACTGGGAGTCAATTCCCAAAGACAACTGGGAGCCACTTCCCAAAGACAACTGGGAGTCAATTCCCAAAGACAACTACTAGTCAATAAATAGAATAACGCAATTAAGTATAACGCAGTCATGTATGTAAGCAATCAAGTATAACACAGTCAAGTATAGACGTTTTGAGTATTTGTACAAGTAAACAAGTAGTTGAGCATGTGTCTCCCCCAAAAGTTAAAACAAGTACGAAAAGAGTAGGGGCTATGACTCACCTTAAGCTTAAGTGATGTGAAATGAAAGTGGTAGTCGAATCGCGAAAGTCACTAAGAGCAGCCTATAATAGAACGTTGCGACTTAGGTTTGGAGTAACGTCTAAGAATACGAAGAATTGCCCATATATATGTCTTGCATAATGTTCATGATGTAGTACTTAGTATATAGTGTAAGTCTTTGAATGTAAATGGTTTATGGAACATGTATAGGTTGTATATCTCTTACTACCGTTCGGGCCGACATAATTCAGAAGTCATGGAGTAAACGTTCGAGGAGCCAGGACACTTTAACTCGTAAATCCACAACTCATCTCGACGGCTTACTTAATGAACTCCTCACATGAGGCTCCCTACTATTGTAGTATTTGATAACAAATGTATAAGTTTTAATCCGAAAAGTTACATGTCCAATATTTGAATAAACTTAGGAAAGTTTATTAGTACATGAAGATTGTTATTAGGGGTAGTTTCATAAGTCTTATATGACCATTTTCTCTTTGTAATATCTCATGGTTCCTTTTGAAATGAAGTAGATCCAAATTGTTTGTTCAAGTTATCGCCTAATTCCTTGTTTCATGTTTACGCCTAAGTAAGCTTATATGGTCATTTAGTCATGGCTTCGCCGTGACCTTGGTCATTTTTCCATGGTCTTGAGACTCTACCTTGGCTTTAGCCATGGTTGTGGTCTTGGCTTTAGGTCATTAGACCTCTTGGTCTTAGTAAATGATAACTATAATATAGTGACTTTGGTCTAAAATGGGCTGTTAAGATTTTGAAGAAATTTATCACTCGGAAAGCATTTTCAGGACTCGAGCTTCTTTGTCCCTGAACGAAAACGTCGTTCCGGACAACTTTCGTGTTTTAACTTTTTGATGAATCGGAGCAGAAGGGTGACTTTAAAAAGCTAAATTTGATCAGAATGCTATTTAGGCAGTTTTGCCGTTTTGGTTTCGCTAACTTCTTATGGCCATAACTTTTGACTCGGGTACTCGTTTTGGGTGATTCAAATTGCTATGTTTTCCTTGTTAAGTCCTCTTTAACATTAAGTAAGTGTCAAATATCAAAGTTATACTATTTTGGTCGTGGTTCTCCATAAAAATCACTAGTTTGCTTGTTTACTTGTCATAAGTTAACATATGTATACCAATACTTGTTCTATCCATTTTTAAACATCATGAACACAATAACAAGAACATATATAGCATGAAAGGAACACAAAGAGCATGTAAATGATAATTAAGCAAGAAAATATGTTAGGGTTTGCTTACAACTTTTGGCCTTAATGAAAAAGGGAAACTAGGACAAGAACTAGGACTTTGATTGAATAAGCTTTCCTCCTTTGCAATCTATGATAAACCGAGGTTATTTGAAGATTATAACGACGCCTTCTTGAGGTCCAAAGCTATTTGAAGATTATAACGACGTCTTTTTGGAGACTTTAAAGTTATAACAACTTTTCTTAGAAAATTTCCAAGATTGAAGATCAAACACTAGTTTTCTTTCAAAAACTAGTTAACTTTCTTACAAAATATAAGAAAAGTGCCTTAGGTTTTAGGACTTGAAAGTTATAAGAAGGTGTGGTGCAAGATTTATATGTGTTTTTAGCTTGGTATTTATAGGGTAGGAAAAATAGTTAACCATATATTGGGTTAGAAAGTAACCATGGTTAATTTAGACACTTGTAAACATCCTAAAGATCAATGGTCAAGATCAAGCCACAAAATGGTGACTCCTACCCCACATTGGCGGTTTGAATGAGATAAGATGACTAGATGATGAGTCTTGGTGCTATCTTGCTTAGTTTGTGCATTTTGACTCCGTAAAATGCAAACCGTAAATGATTAAGCCTTAAAACGTAAAACCGGGTATCGTAAAAATATGAAACTTGAAAGTATTGTTAAACATGTCAATATAGTCCATAATAAAATATAAAATGAGTGGTAGGATCTATCGGGTGCGAAAACCCTGCTAAAAACTGGAAACACGGGTCTAAAACGCGCAATTCGCGTAAAACGCTGAACTGAAAAACGTAAAATTCCAAAACTTTTGGAATTGTCATAAAATGATAGAAAATCATATTTCTATTGTTTATAATGTTTTATGGATATATCGGGATGCTGGAAGGACGTTTAAACCTAAAAGTAAATCTCGGACACGGCTTTGTGATTTTTGCAGAAATGATCCGACGAGCGTCAAACTCTCGGATTATCGTTAAAATAGTTTAACTTACGAGAATATGAAATAAAAATTTCTGAGATGAATAGTGAAAAGTGAATAGTAAAAAGTGAATAGTAAAAGTGAATAGTAAAAAGTGAATAGTAAAATTTTCGGGAATAAAAGTTAACCTGAAATTGCGAATTGTTACAGTCTCTACCCCTTCAGGAAACTTCGTCCCGAAGTTTAGTGTGTCTAGGTCTCTTATCTTAACAACGGCATAATAAAGCTAGATTTTGAACTAGAATAGAATAATATGGTAGGATAAGGTACGCACCCGTTACGCATTGCGAGCTTCCTTAGCACCTAAATAGTATGCTTGACCCCGAGGTGGACTATCATTGTATTCACGCTTTGGGTTATTTGCTTCAAGCATTACTGCTAGAGTCGGGTTATCCAGTACTTGTCCCTGTGCCCTATTCAACTTAGGACAAGTATTTCGGAAGTGGTTTGGGCTGTTGCACTCATGGCATGTCTTTTGGTTGTTTCCTATATTGTCCGCATTCGCCTGCCTTGTAATTGATTTACACTGACTTGCAAAGTGGCCAGACTTCTTGCAATTATAACACACAGGGCATGGTTCAGACCTTTGATGATGATAAGTGCATTTAGTACACTTAGGATGTGGACCCTCATACTTTTTCTGATCATAAACTGTTGCTGCAAATCCTCTTGCTCTCTTATTATCAACCATTGTACCCTTTTGCTCGCTCGATTCACCTGCTCCCTTCCTTTTATCACTAGTCTTCAAAGTTCCATTCCTAACCATCTCATCTGTTAGGGTCCCTGCTCTTAGTATTGCACTTTGAATTGTGGGAGGTTCGGTTGTTTTCACCATCCCACAAATCTCGGGAACAAGGCCATAGATGTACCTCTCAATCCTCTTGGATTCAGGGGTAACCAGATGAGGAACTAGTTTAGCTAGTTCATGAAACCGATCTGTGTAGGTTGCATGACCAGCCCCTACCATAGAGTGATGCCAAAACTCGTCTTCTAGTTTTTGCATTTCATTAACCGGGCAGTATTCTTCCTTCAGTAGTCCTTTAAAGTCGTCCCATGTCATGCCTACAGCTGCTTCTCTAGTCCTTGCTTGAATCTGCATGTTCCACCATGTCAATGCCTTTTCTGATAGCAAGCATGCAGAATATTTCACTCTCTGGTGGATTGCACAGTTACTGATGTCAATCACTGACTCCATCTTCTCGACCCATCGTGTATATGCCAATGCACCTCCTTTGCCATTAAACTCAATTGGTTTGCATGACGTAAATTCCTTATACGTACATCCAGTCCTATGGTTGTTGTTGTTGTTGTTGTTGTTGTTATCATTCCTTCCTCCATTATTCGTAGCGTCATTTATGCTTCCGTGGTTTCCCGAATTGTTCATGTGATTGCCAACTTGTGTGACTATAGTGGGAAGTAGGTTTTGTAGTTGTTGGGCGATAATGGTGGAGACATCTGGATTTCCACCATCGTTACTAGGGTTACTAGTGTCGTGAGCATTTCCTCTACCTCCACGTCCACCAGTTCTTCCACTATCATTATTAGGATTACTAGTGTCGTGAGCAGTTCCTCTACCTCCACGACCACCAGTTCTTCCACCTCTTGGTGTTGCACCACCTTGGCTAGTGCTACGAGTTACTCTCTTTGGTGCCATGATATCTACAAGGAGGGATATTTTGTCGACGTCAGATATGAGGTGATATTCCTGGACTACTTAGTCTTAAATCTTGTCAATTTTGAGTCAATCGTTGATTAATGTAAGCATGGTCACATATGTCTACGTAAGTAGTGACGCATTTATAATTATGTTGGCCACCATAATTATAATTGCTTCCTTTCACACGTATACATATTTACCAGGCACACATAACTCAACAATTGGTACTACATAATTGGGTAGACTTTCTATCATCTGCTCTTAAGTTGTGAAAGGGTAACGTAGTCTGGGTATCTAGAGAAGGTGATATGACGAAATGGACTAGTCGCGCTTGTAGAAAGGTTTGAGTGTCGTACTAGGACATATGAACCACTTCTAGGTATTAGAATCATATAAAGTAAGTATAAGGCAAATCATCAAATCTCTACAGGAAACTAATAACCTTTATTTAACTTAATCTTATGTCTTATCAAACAAGAACTGTCACAAGATTAAGTTAAATAAATAATTATTACTTAGCTCTAAATTTTTGATGACTTGACTAATGTCTGGGGTTTCTCCTAAACAAACAATTAGCAATAAGCATATGCACATGAAGTGTGTGTAAGGCAAAATAAAGAGAAGTCTTAATGTTCATATCAGTTATAGTCTAGGCACTAAATGCAACCTAGTTCTCTATAACCAAGGCTCTGGTACCAATCTGTAACACCCCCAAAATACCGCAGCGGAAGACTGTGTCATAGGGGTGCTACTTCATAATACAAAGAACAAGGTATAGAAAACGAACTCTAAATGAGACGTTTGAAAAGTTACCATTCGATTAATAAATTCCGAGATACAAACTTGAGTTCCATAATACAATACATAAAAGTTTTAAGACATATCGAATGGTAAAGATAAAAGCATAAGTCTTCAAAACATGCCAAGCGACTCTATGCTCCATGCAACAGCTTATCATCTTACAGACCTGAGACAAACATGCTAAAGTGTCAACACAATGGTTGGTGAGTTCATAGAGTTTGTCTTAAAATAATTGAAAAGCCTTAAGAGAATGTTCGCACAGCAAAGGCATCGTGAATCCACTCAGTTGCAATTCCCGCCATAAGAGACTTGCAACCTGTGTGTTCACAACCCACTGCTAACATATATAGTATGAATAAGACATGTATAAGTTCATCAAGACAATTTAAGCAATTAGAAGTGAGTCTCTACTTCATCTCCGAAGACCTCACTTTTATGATGTATCCAACATTCGCAAATGTTAGGATGTATCAAAGACAACTGGGAGTCAATTCCCAAAGACAACTGGGAGCCACTTCCCAAAGACAACTGGGAGTCAATTCCCAAAGACAACTACTAGTCAATAAATAGAATAACGCAATTAAGTATAACGCAGTCATGTATGTAAGCAATCAAGTATAACACAGTCAAGTATAGACGTTTTGAGTATTTGTACAAGTAAACAAGTAGTTGAGCATGTGTCTCCCCCAAAAGTTAAAACAAGTACGAAAAGAGTAGGGGCTATGACTCACCTTAAGCTTAAGTGATGTGAAATGAAAGTGGTAGTCGAATCGCGAAAGTCACTAAGAGCAGCCTATAATAGAACGTTGCGACTTAGGTTTGGAGTAACGTCTAAGAATACGAAGAATTGCCCATATATATGTCTTGCATAATGTTCATGATGTAGTACTTAGTATATAGTGTAAGTCTTTGAATGTAAATGGTTTATGGAACATGTATAGGTTGTATATCTCTTACTACCGTTCGGGCCGACATAATTCAGAAGTCATGGAGTAAACGTTCGAGGAGCCAGGACACTTTAACTCGTAAATCCACAACTCATCTCGACGGCTTACTTAATGAACTCCTCACATGAGGCTCCCTACTATTGTAGTATTTGATAACAAATGTATAAGTTTTAATCCGAAAAGTTACATGTCCAATATTTGAATAAACTTAGGAAAGTTTATTAGTACATGAAGATTGTTATTAGGGGTAGTTTCATAAGTCTTATATGACCATTTTCTCTTTGTAATATCTCATGGTTCCTTTTGAAATGAAGTAGATCCAAATTGTTTGTTCAAGTTATCGCCTAATTCCTTGTTTCATGTTTACGCCTAAGTAAGCTTATATGGTCATTTAGTCATGGCTTCGCCGTGACCTTGGTCATTTTTCCATGGTCTTGAGACTCTACCTTGGCTTTAGCCATGGTTGTGGTCTTGGCTTTAGGTCATTAGACCTCTTGGTCTTAGTAAATGATAACTATAATATAGTGACTTTGGTCTAAAATGGGCTGTTAAGATTTTGAAGAAATTTATCACTCGGAAAGCATTTTCAGGACTCGAGCTTCTTTGTTCCTGAACGAAAACGTTGTTCCGGACAACTTTCGTGTTTTAACTTTTTGATGAATCGGAGCAGAAGGGTGACTTTAAAAAGCTAAATTTGATCAGAATGCTATTTAGGCAGTTTTGCCGTTTTGGTTTCGCTAACTTCTTATGGCCATAACTTTTGACTCGGGTACTCGTTTTGGGTGATTCAAATTGCTATGTTTTCCTTGTTAAGTCCTCTTTAACATTAAGTAAGTGTCAAATATCAAAGTTATACTATTTTGGTCGTGGTTCTCCATAAAAATCACTAGTTTGCTTGTTTACTTGTCATAAGTTAACATATGTATACCAATACTTGTTCTATCCATTTTTAAACATCATGAACACAATAACAAGAACATATATAGCATGAAAGGAACACAAAGAGCATGTAAATGATAATTAAGCAAGAAAATATGTTAGGGTTTGCTTACAACTTTTGGCCTTAATGAAAAAGGGAAACTAGGACAAGAACTAGGACTTTGATTGAATAAGCTTTCCTCCTTTGCAATCTATGATAAACCGAGGTTATTTGAAGATTATAACGACGCCTTCTTGAGGTCCAAAGCTATTTGAAGATTATAACGACGTCTTTTTGGAGACTTTAAAGTTATAACAACTTTTCTTAGAAAATTTCCAAGATTGAAGATCAAACACTAGTTTTCTTTCAAAAACTAGTTAACTTTCTTACAAAATATAAGAAAAGTGCCTTAGGTTTTAGGACTTGAAAGTTATAAGAAGGTGTGGTGCAAGATTTATATGTGTTTTTAGCTTGGTATTTATAGGGTAGGAAAAATAGTTAACCATATATTGGGTTAGAAAGTAACCATGGTTAATTTAGACACTTGTAAACATCCTAAAGATCAATGGTCAAGATCAAGCCACAAAATGGTGACTCCTACCCCACATTGGCGGTTTGAATGAGATAAGATGACTAGATGATGAGTCTTGGTGCTATCTTGCTTAGTTTGTGCATTTTGACTCCGTAAAATGCAAACCGTAAATGATTAAGCCTTAAAACGTAAAACCGGGTATCGTAAAAATATGAAACTTGAAAGTATTGTTAAACATGTCAATATAGTCCATAATAAAATATAAAATGAGTGGTAGGATCTATCGGGTGCGAAAACCCTGCTAAAAACTGGAAACACGGGTCTAAAACGCGCAATTCGCGTAAAACGCTGAACTGAAAAACGTAAAATTCCAAAACTTTTGGAATTGTCATAAAATGATAGAAAATCATATTTCTATTGTTTATAATGTTTTATGGATATATCGGGATGCTGGAAGGACGTTTAAACCTAAAAGTAAATCTCGGACACGGCTTTGTGATTTTTGCAGAAATGATCCGACGAGCGTCAAACTCTCGGATTATCATTAAAATAGTTTAACTTACGAGAATATGAAATAAAAATTTCTGAGATGAATAGTGAAAAGTGAATAGTAAAAAGTGAATAGTAAAAGTGAATAGTAAAAAGTGAATAGTAAAATTTTCGGGAATAAAAGTTAACCTGAAATTGCGAATTGTTACAGTCTCTACCCCTTCAGGAAACTTCGTCCCGAAGTTTAGTGTGTCTAGGTCTCTTATCTTAACAACGGCATAATAAAGCTAGATTTTGAACTAGAATAGAATAATATGGTAGGATAAGGTACGCACCCGTTACGCATTGCGAGCTTCCTTAGCACCTAAATAGTATGCTTGACCCCGAGGTGGACTATCATTGTATTCACGCTTTGGGTTATTTGCTTCAAGCATTACTGCTAGAGTCGGGTTATCCAGTACTTGTCCCTGTGCCCTATTCAACTTAGGACAAGTATTTCGGAAGTGGTTTGGGCTGTTGCACTCATGGCATGTCTTTTGGTTGTTTCCTATATTGTCCGCATTCGCCTGCCTTGTAATTGATTTACACTGACTTGCAAAGTGGCCAGACTTCTTGCAATTATAACACACAGGGCATGGTTCAGACCTTTGATGATGATAAGTGCATTTAGTACACTTAGGATGTGGACCCTCATACTTTTTCTGATCATAAACTGTTGCTGCAAATCCTCTTGCTCTCTTATTATCAACCATTGTACCCTTTTGCTCGCTCGATTCACCTGCTCCCTTCCTTTTATCACTAGTCTTCAAAGTTCCATTCCTAACCATCTCATCTGTTAGGGTCCCTGCTCTTAGTATTGCACTTTGAATTGTGGGAGGTTCGGTTGTTTTCACCATCCCACAAATCTCGGGAACAAGGCCATAGATGTACCTCTCAATCCTCTTGGATTCAGGGGTAACCAGATGAGGAACTAGTTTAGCTAGTTCATGAAACCGATCTGTGTAGGTTGCATGACCAGCCCCTACCATAGAGTGATGCCAAAACTCGTCTTCTAGTTTTTGCATTTCATTAACCGGGCAGTATTCTTCCTTCAGTAGTCCTTTAAAGTCGTCCCATGTCATGCCTACAGCTGCTTCTCTAGTCCTTGCTTGAATCTGCATGTTCCACCATGTCAATGCCTTTTCTGATAGCAAGCATGCAGAATATTTCACTCTCTGGTGGATTGCACAGTTACTGATGTCAATCACTGACTCCATCTTCTCGACCCATCGTGTATATGCCAATGCACCTCCTTTGCCATTAAACTCAATTGGTTTGCATGACGTAAATTCCTTATACGTACATCCAGTCCTATGGTTGTTGTTGTTGTTGTTGTTGTTGTTGTTGTTATCATTCCTTCCTCCATTATTCGTAGCGTCATTTATGCTTCCGTGGTTTCCCGAA
Source organism: Artemisia argyi (assembly GCA_030686995.1). Taxonomy (NCBI): domain Eukaryota; kingdom Viridiplantae; phylum Streptophyta; class Magnoliopsida; order Asterales; family Asteraceae; genus Artemisia; species Artemisia argyi. Next base: position 245,247,166 of record CM060708.1, on the reverse strand, counting down.
TTGTTCATGTGATTGCCAACTTGTGTGACTATAGTGGGAAGTAGGTTTTGTAGTTGTTGGGCGATAATGGTGGAGACATCTGGATTTCCACCATCGTTACTAGGGTTACTAGTGTCGTGAGCATTTCCTCTACCTCCACGTCCACCAGTTCTTCCACTATCATTATTAGGATTACTAGTGTCGTGAGCAGTTCCTCTACCTCCACGACCACCAGTTCTTCCACCTCTTGGTGTTGCACCACCTTGGCTAGTGCTACGAGTTACTCTCTTTGGTGCCATGATATCTACAAGGAGGGATATTTTGTCGACGTCAGATATGAGGTGATATTCCTGGACTACTTAGTCTTAAATCTTGTCAATTTTGAGTCAATCGTTGATTAATGTAAGCATGGTCACATATGTCTACGTAAGTAGTGACGCATTTATAATTATGTTGGCCACCATAATTATAATTGCTTCCTTTCACACGTATACATATTTACCAGGCACACATAACTCAACAATTGGTACTACATAATTGGGTAGACTTTCTATCATCTGCTCTTAAGTTGTGAAAGGGTAACGTAGTCTGGGTATCTAGAGAAGGTGATATGACGAAATGGACTAGTCGCGCTTGTAGAAAGGTTTGAGTGTCGTACTAGGACATATGAACCACTTCTAGGTATTAGAATCATATAAAGTAAGTATAAGGCAAATCATCAAATCTCTACAGGAAACTAATAACCTTTATTTAACTTAATCTTATGTCTTATCAAACAAGAACTGTCACAAGATTAAGTTAAATAAATAATTATTACTTAGCTCTAAATTTTTGATGACTTGACTAATGTCTGGGGTTTCTCCTAAACAAACAATTAGCAATAAGCATATGCACATGAAGTGTGTGTAAGGCAAAATAAAGAGAAGTCTTAATGTTCATATCAGTTATAGTCTAGGCACTAAATGCAACCTAGTTCTCTATAACCAAGGCTCTGGTACCAATCTGTAACACCCCCAAAATACCGCAGCGGAAGACTGTGTCATAGGGGTGCTACTTCATAATACAAAGAACAAGGTATAGAAAACGAACTCTAAATGAGACGTTTGAAAAGTTACCATTCGATTAATAAATTCCGAGATACAAACTTGAGTTCCATAATACAATACATAAAAGTTTTAAGACATATCGAATGGTAAAGATAAAAGCATAAGTCTTCAAAACATGCCAAGCGACTCTATGCTCCATGCAACAGCTTATCATCTTACAGACCTGAGACAAACATGCTAAAGTGTCAACACAATGGTTGGTGAGTTCATAGAGTTTGTCTTAAAATAATTGAAAAGCCTTAAGAGAATGTTCGCACAGCAAAGGCATCGTGAATCCACTCAGTTGCAATTCCCGCCATAAGAGACTTGCAACCTGTGTGTTCACAACCCACTGCTAACATATATAGTATGAATAAGACATGTATAAGTTCATCAAGACAATTTAAGCAATTAGAAGTGAGTCTCTACTTCATCTCCGAAGACCTCACTTTTATGATGTATCCAACATTCGCAAATGTTAGGATGTATCAAAGACAACTGGGAGTCAATTCCCAAAGACAACTGGGAGCCACTTCCCAAAGACAACTGGGAGTCAATTCCCAAAGACAACTACTAGTCAATAAATAGAATAACGCAATTAAGTATAACGCAGTCATGTATGTAAGCAATCAAGTATAACACAGTCAAGTATAGACGTTTTGAGTATTTGTACAAGTAAACAAGTAGTTGAGCATGTGTCTCCCCCAAAAGTTAAAACAAGTACGAAAAGAGTAGGGGCTATGACTCACCTTAAGCTTAAGTGATGTGAAATGAAAGTGGTAGTCGAATCGCGAAAGTCACTAAGAGCAGCCTATAATAGAACGTTGCGACTTAGGTTTGGAGTAACGTCTAAGAATACGAAGAATTGCCCATATATATGTCTTGCATAATGTTCATGATGTAGTACTTAGTATATAGTGTAAGTCTTTGAATGTAAATGGTTTATGGAACATGTATAGGTTGTATATCTCTTACTACCGTTCGGGCCGACATAATTCAGAAGTCATGGAGTAAACGTTCGAGGAGCCAGGACACTTTAACTCGTAAATCCACAACTCATCTCGACGGCTTACTTAATGAACTCCTCACATGAGGCTCCCTACTATTGTAGTATTTGATAACAAATGTATAAGTTTTAATCCGAAAAGTTACATGTCCAATATTTGAATAAACTTAGGAAAGTTTATTAGTACATGAAGATTGTTATTAGGGGTAGTTTCATAAGTCTTATATGACCATTTTCTCTTTGTAATATCTCATGGTTCCTTTTGAAATGAAGTAGATCCAAATTGTTTGTTCAAGTTATCGCCTAATTCCTTGTTTCATGTTTACGCCTAAGTAAGCTTATATGGTCATTTAGTCATGGCTTCGCCGTGACCTTGGTCATTTTTCCATGGTCTTGAGACTCTACCTTGGCTTTAGCCATGGTTGTGGTCTTGGCTTTAGGTCATTAGACCTCTTGGTCTTAGTAAATGATAACTATAATATAGTGACTTTGGTCTAAAATGGGCTGTTAAGATTTTGAAGAAATTTATCACTCGGAAAGCATTTTCAGGACTCGAGCTTCTTTGTTCCTGAACGAAAACGTCGTTCCGGACAACTTTCGTGTTTTAACTTTTTGATGAATCGGAGCAGAAGGGTGACTTTAAAAAGCTAAATTTGATCAGAATGCTATTTAGGCAGTTTTGCCGTTTTGGTTTCGCTAACTTCTTATGGCCATAACTTTTGACTCGGGTACTCGTTTTGGGTGATTCAAATTGCTATGTTTTCCTTGTTAAGTCCTCTTTAACATTAAGTAAGTGTCAAATATCAAAGTTATACTATTTTGGTCGTGGTTCTCCATAAAAATCACTAGTTTGCTTGTTTACTTGTCATAAGTTAACATATGTATACCAATACTTGTTCTATCCATTTTTAAACATCATGAACACAATAACAAGAACATATATAGCATGAAAGGAACACAAAGAGCATGTAAATGATAATTAAGCAAGAAAATATGTTAGGGTTTGCTTACAACTTTTGGCCTTAATGAAAAAGGGAAACTAGGACAAGAACTAGGACTTTGATTGAATAAGCTTTCCTCCTTTGCAATCTATGATAAACCGAGGTTATTTGAAGATTATAACGACGCCTTCTTGAGGTCCAAAGCTATTTGAAGATTATAACGACGTCTTTTTGGAGACTTTAAAGTTATAACAACTTTTCTTAGAAAATTTCCAAGATTGAAGATCAAACACTAGTTTTCTTTCAAAAACTAGTTAACTTTCTTACAAAATATAAGAAAAGTGCCTTAGGTTTTAGGACTTGAAAGTTATAAGAAGGTGTGGTGCAAGATTTATATGTGTTTTTAGCTTGGTATTTATAGGGTAGGAAAAATAGTTAACCATATATTGGGTTAGAAAGTAACCATGGTTAATTTAGACACTTGTAAACATCCTAAAGATCAATGGTCAAGATCAAGCCACAAAATGGTGACTCCTACCCCACATTGGCGGTTTGAATGAGATAAGATGACTAGATGATGAGTCTTGGTGCTATCTTGCTTAGTTTGTGCATTTTGACTCCGTAAAATGCAAACTGTAAATGATTAAGCCTTAAAACGTAAAACCGGGTATCGTAAAAATATGAAACTTGAAAGTATTGTTAAACATGTCAATATAGTCCATAATAAAATATAAAATGAGTGGTAGGATCTATCGGGTGCGAAAACCCTGCTAAAAACTGGAAACACGGGTCTAAAACGCGCAATTCGCGTAAAACGCTGAACTGAAAAACGTAAAATTCCAAAACTTTTGGAATTGTCATAAAATGATAGAAAATCATATTTCTATTGTTTATAATGTTTTATGGATATATCGGGATGCTGGAAGGACGTTTAAACCTAAAAGTAAATCTCGGACACGGCTTTGTGATTTTTGCAGAAATGATCCGACGAGCGTCAAACTCTCGGATTATCGTTAAAATAGTTTAACTTACGAGAATATGAAATAAAAATTTCTGAGATGAATAGTGAAAAGTGAATAGTAAAAAGTGAATAGTAAAAAGTGAATAGTAAAATTTTCGGGAATAAAAGTTAACCTGAAATTGCGAATTGTTACACATCATTCCCATCCCAAGTTTAAAACAAAGTAGAAATATGGGACTATGAACTCACCTCAAACCTTGCAGCTTCCATAAAAACACACACAAAAATAAATCCACATTACACATGGTCAAGCTAAAAGCTATAACCCATGTAATACACATATGATGGATGTCTAAGACTCATATGACCCACCATGGATCTCCTAGACCCCATACTAACCATCACCATAACCTAATACTCACTAAATCCCTTGCACTTTTAAAATCAGAAAACACATAATTTTAGGGTACACTTGCCCACATGAAATTATAGTAATTAAAGCCCAACAACTCACACCAAAAATTCACCTTGGTCTCTCATAAGCATACAAGCTAATCCCAGAAGGCCATGGACAAATAACACACACAAGTACTCACAAGAAAATCAAACTTGTCAACTATCCAAATTCGGATCTGAACGCACACCCAAAAGTTTTAATTATAATAAAATACTTCTACAACTTTTTATCGCGAATCCTTTTCGTGGTAGTCTAAGATAACCTAAAACTCAACTATTCCAGAAGGGCTAACCTTAATACCACTTTTTCACCCACAATTCACTATCAAACTTTTACCCAAATTCTGTCCCGGTTTAACAGGTTTGACACCTTATCAAAGAAAATTCAAAAGACTAACTTCCCGACCTGGAAATCAATCGTGGCCGGACTTTTTGGAAATCTCTTTCATTAAACTTCAATTTAGACTAAAAATTTGTGACCTAACTCCTCACCATCTATTAAATACACTCACATATTTACAGCCCTAGTTTTCTGTCCAAACCCTAACGCATAAACTAACGCGTTTTACACTCAATTCTCTTAACCAATCACCATAATATTATTAGCCAATGATCCCAATATGTTTAACATCATTAATTTACAGAAGTTTACAAACCCTAGATCCATCATAAATAATATTACATGAATTAGAATAATAATTAAACAATTGAACATGTGTTATTAAGAATTATACCTTGATCTTTGATTTTTGCTTCAAGAAAATAAACCATAACTTTTTCTTCCTTGTTTTTCTCTCTTGATCGACCATATACTCCAAAAAAAACGTTTTTGGGGTTTTTGATATGTATTTATACATATTATAGATAATCCTTATCATTTAGTTTCCTTTTTCCCCTAAAACATATATATGGCCGATTTTTTATACATACATACATACATACATACATACATACATACATACATATATATATATATATATATATATATATATATATATATATATATATATATATATATATATATATATATATATATATATATATATATATATATATCAACCACTATATAATAGCCTACCATGGAAGCAACACCTAAGCGAGTTAATACCATGTCATTGCCTACTGGATTGCCTACATGGCACACACTATTCATGCAGAAATTCACGAATTTTAAAAAATTGTCACCCATGGGACTCGAACCCGTGACCTTTGGTTTTCCCACTCACAACCACATAGTCATCAACCAACTGTGCTAATCAATTGGTTGTGTTATGATTCAAAAAACAAAATCTACATGCAATAAAAGAATACAAAATAAACTAATGAATATGCTACAATTTAGCTTGGCGTGTGTTTGGAATGTTTGACCAGAATTCAAATTAGCTAAAAATATGGGATTCATTTAACACTTTGTAACCGACCTTCATCATAACACATAACTCATTCCCTAAAAATATGGCATATCTTCTCAATCTATACCATGTTTATCTCTTCGCAAACCAACCTAAGTCTATCTACAAGCAACCACCCCTAATCGAAATCATAATTAAGGGTTCATTCCACAATATGTTTAGTTGATAAATCAATCTCTAACACTATATACGACGTAATAGTTAGATGATGACAAGGTATGTTTATCATTACAGATGCGTTTTTTGTATATCAAATTGATGATTCACAGTGTAAGGATCAACCATTATTATTCGGTATGTTCGATTTTAATTTTCCATTGAAATCAATCTTTTCATTCGAATGATTAAAACCTTATTATCATAATAATTAGGGGTTTGATGATCCATTGTATGTTTTTGATTCGCCTCAAACGGTCAGACGATTATTGGTCAACCACTTGTGAATGGTCAACGATAATAGTCAACCAGCTGAGGCAAATGCTTCCGTGGAATACAGTGTTTCCCCGGGTCGTAATGTCCCAACGAGGTGTGCGATGTTTTATTAAAAATGAGTCTGTGATCAGTGAATGTGAACAGGAAAGGTATAAAAGTGTGTGTGTGTGTGTGATTACACTAGGGTTTTATAACTTAAAATAACTTAGGTAAACTATTAGAACGATTATGTGAAACCTAGATATCTAAAACGTATAAACTTAGACCAATTTAAAATCAGACGCGATTGCGTGCTGAGAAAAAGGTGAGTTTTAAGAAAAATAAACTACAGGGGCTAAAAATGAAAATTCTATAAACTTAAAATTAAAATAAATTTAAATTAAAAATAAAATTATTTTTTAGATTATTTTATTTATTATTTATAATTAATTATTTAATTAAAAACTATTTAACTATTTAATTAAAACTAAAAATGATAAACACTACAAATTAAACTAAAAACTTATAAAAATAATTTCTAAAACTTAAAATGAACTTGAAGAAAGTATAAAAAAATAAAAATAAATATTTTTGTCTTTTTATGGATTTTTTTTTTATTAATTAAAAACTATTTATATTAATTATACTAATTAAACTATTTTGAATTACTAATAATACTAAATTAACTTAGAAAATTATGGAAAAATTCCTAAAATTATTTTATGACTTATAAAAGCTAGGAAAAATATAAAAACTAGGTGTTACCTTATAAAAATTAATTATGCTATTTATAACTTAATTATTGATTAATTACTAATAAAACTATTTTTAATTTTAATAAATACTAAATTGCAAAATAAAAATCTGAGAAAATTATTAAAAATACTTTAATATAAAAGGAAATTAATAAAAATATAAAAACACAACTTACTTAATAAAAATCTAAAAATGAAAATTAAAATTAAATTAAATTAAATAGAAACTATCACTTATTTTTATATTGTCTTTTCTGGATTTTTCTTTTACAAAACTAAATTATACCTAAAAATAAACAACTTTTGTAAAAACAACTATTTTACAACTTATTAATAAGCACTGTGGGGGCTTAATACCACCACAGTTGACTTTGGTTGACTGAATAAGCAAATAAGCTCAAATGAGCTTATGTGGGACCCACTATGGTTTATTCTGATCTAAATAAGTATTTTGGACTTGTCAAAGCTAAAATTTGCCAAATAAGCTCAGTAGATAAGCTGATAAGCAAGATTAAGCTATTCCAAAAACCAATTTGAACACATAATGGGGACAAACTATGGAACCTGATTCAGGTGGGGTCCACTATGATTCAGGTCAAACAAGTGGTCAACTATTACTCCCTGGTAGGAGGGGGTTTCAATGGAACAAGATTTGAGGTGTGGGGCCCACTGTGGTGGTCAGAAATCACCACCAAAGTGGTGGTGATGGCTGAGGTCTGCTGGTGCAGGGGAGGCTTTCCTCCCTGCAGTTGAGTTTGAGGGTGAGTGGGGCCCAGGGTAAAAATCCTAAAAATACAATCTATGTTGGAAATTAAAGATGAGCTGGTGGAGTTTAATTAGAAACAAGTTTCAATGCCTAGGTCTAATCACATAATTCAAAACAAATCCTTGAAGTTTTGTAAAAACCTGAGAGATGCAATTTTGACTTTTGATGAACCTTAACTAGTTTGACTATTATGAGTTTCTAACACTCACTACTGATCAAATAAGATATATTAAGCTGTTATTAAACTAATCTAAGCTATAAGTTCAAATTACAAGTTAATATTAGGACTTATGGAATCTAATTCCCTCACAGTTAACTGTGAGGGTGGATCAAGTAGGTTCTTTGACTTTTTGCTTGTGAGTACTAGATTTAATGACTTATATGGACTATTACAATCTATTGTAACCTATCTAAGTAATAAACAACCACAAAAACAAACTCTTCAGTGGTGCAAACCACTGATCCAAACACTACCTTATGACTATGAAAATGAGATTTTATAAAGCAAATGATATATTTAAACTACTATACTGATTCCTAACACTATATTGAGATTATAGAAGATCAAATGAGCCTGAATCAATCACAACACAATCAGATAACACAAGTTTGTCAAGTTTAAGTTTTCCACTGTATGATTTTGATTTTTTAAGCACAATTGAATCCAATGAATAAGCAAACTATTTTAAGCTATATTATCAATAACAAATATCAAATAAACATCTAAGAACACTAATTAAACAGTAACAAGCATTATCCAAGTAAAAAGCACAAAATAGAAATATCACTTACAAATGGTATTCACTGAGATATGATGAAACAAGGAACAAGTAACCAACTTAATACCTCCCAAAAGGTTCTAAACCAGAAACACGCCATCATCCATCATACTCCATTGCCCAATCTGCTTGTAACATGAATTTTTTATTTTCTTACTATTTAATTTGATTTTTTTAGTATTTTTCTTTTATGAACTAAACAGACAACTGAGGTATATAAAATCTTAAATAAGCTTTGTCAAAGCTTAATTTAGCTTTATAAACCCAGAATGACAACTAGAAACAACAAATAAGCTTTTGGTGATTTTTGAAATAAGAGTAAATTGCATAAACTGAGATAACAACTGAAACTTGAATTTAATCTTTAGAAAAGAGTTACAAGGTACTGAATTAACTTAATTTAATGCTTAAAAGCTTAAAAGTACAATGGAAAGTGAAAATTAACCTATTCGACACTAAAACTACACTAACTAATCTAATACTCTTCACCCAGTGCTTCTTTTCTTCTTTATAGATACTTTCAGGGTTTGTGGGACCCACTGTGACCTTTCCCACCAAATCAGAGCCTTTGATTTGGTCAATCCAATCCTGGCCATTTAAAAACCTTTTTCGCGCCAAAAAAGTCTTACACGTTAACTTGGGGACAACGTTCTATAATTAAAAGGTTTTGGATGTTTGTGGAGGTGGAGGAGAGTAGGTATACAGCTGGGGAGGTGAGGTGGAGGTGGAATACCAGCTGGTTTTGGGTAGGAGGCTGGGGGTGAGGACGATGAACAGTAGAAGTGGTATATGGCGGGGGTTGACTGGGTTTGAACGATTTTTATATTTAAAAGGGAAGTGGGCTTTTGTGTGGGCTTGGGTAAAGGGTAAGGTGGGCTTGGATAAGTGGATTGGTTTGGTTTGGTTTAATAATAACATAGGGTCCGTTTGTATTGTAACTAATAAGGACCAATTTTGTATTTTCTGAAAAGTTGAGGGGGCTGATGTGTAACTTTTCCATAGTTGTTACAAGGACCAAACTTGACAAGGATGAATAGTATAAGGGCCACTTTTGATATTTTTCACTTTTTAATTACCCGGGGACTATTTTTGCCAAACCTTCAAAGTCCAGGGACCAAACATGTAATTTTACCAAACTTCACACCAAGGACCATTCCTGCAAAATATTATTAGTATAAGGACCAATATTGATTTTCTCAAAGTTTTTACATCCCAGGGACCATTTATGTCAATTTCCAAAGTATAGGGACTAAACTTGTAATTTTGTAAAACTTTGCACCAAAGGACTAAATATGTAACTTTATGATTAAAAAGGACCTTTGGTGACTTTTTCATGTTTTTAGAATAACCAGGGACTAGTTTTGCCAATTTATGAAACTTGAGGGACTGAAACTACTAATTATGCAAACTTTGTACGTTTTTCATCTGTTTTTGCATATTTTGCATTTGAAACATATAAAACACACTTCTAAGATATTTTAAGTATTTTGATGTATATTTGAGTGTTTTTGGATGTTTTGGCAGCTCAGATTGGTATAAAATGATGAGTATTTAGACACTCATCAGTTTTATTTCAAGTTTTTTAATTATTATTATAGCATATTATTGGGTACCTATATTATATCATCATTTGTTTTTTGTGTTTCTTACAGATTAATCAAACCCAGAGTTAATGATGATGCACGGAACAAATTTCATCATCATTTTTAAGCTTTTATCAACACAACAAATAATACGCTTTATGTAAGGTATGTTTCTCTTACAATTTATGTTTAACGGTTTTTATTACTTAGTTTGGATGAAAAGGTGATCATGGTGTTTTGAAAAAGGTGTTTTGAAAATCAATACTCGAATATTGATATCCGGTTTTTATGGTTCTGTAGATCATTAAAATATACCAGAACCTAATGCCCAGCTAATCGCCACCAACGCGGGTGAAATTTTTGAAAAGTGTGTTTTCTTATCATTTATTGGTTTCTTCTTTAAAATCATTTCATTACATAATCCTTATTGAGATAATGCTTTTGTTATGCCTCACCCGGTTTATGGTATTTGTAGATTTATGGATCAAAATTAGTGATGTTTGTGTCAGCCCTTGAGTATTAAACTTGGCTGTAAATGAGCTTTAGCTTACCAAAGAGACGTTTTCAAAGCGGCTGGTTCTTAACCTTGGGAGACTTAACACTTAATACAAATGTTTCTGTGAGTGATGCTTGGCAATCACTGCTATTCCTGACAGTGCGGTAAAAGATCAATGCGACACGGAATACCATTTGATCCCACTACTGTTGGCGGAGAAAGTAGTAACTACATTATTCAGCTCTATGTAAGTATTTAGAAGTTTTGATTGTCGTTATTTTTTTAATGGGCATATGACATATGCGCTATGACCCTAATTTTGTATTAATTTAGATGGAAGATATCATGCTATGTGAATCAATTCAAAAAGGGTTGGAATCACCGGCCAATGAAAGTAGACGATATGCTCTTATGATTGCTGAACTCTGGTGAAAGAGACAAAATACTAAGCTTTTAAACTGTGGAACTAATTGTAGGGGATACGAGAATGTTATAAAACGATACAAATGGCAAGGTACTTAATGTTTAAGATGGTGGAACCAAGAAGAAAAAGAACGTTAATGGAAACAGGTTGTTAAAACAATCAACTATGAAATATTCGTACTCTGAAGGTATGTGTGAAACTGTTTATTTAGGTATTATATAATTGTTTGATTAGTATGTTTTGTGAAACACTCAATAGTTGATTGTTTGATGATTATTACATGAAAGATGAACATAAAGGAGATTGGCTCTTGATTATCCAATATTTATCACTTGCATAACAACATTTTTGTTTATTAATGTTCCCGAATGTAATTTAATATATAGCGTATCTGCTTTTCAATGTTGCATTCATGATTTTTTGCGCCATCATTATTAAGTGGACTCTGTTACATTATTAAGTGGACTTATTTATTCATAAGGGCGGTCATATTGACATTCTCATTCCCTTATATTTTATCCTTTATTATGTCTAAAACTCAGAGACAAGAATGGAATGTCAGTTAGTTGTAAAAAAACTTTTAGCCTGTACACCATCTGCAGGATCAGAACGAGCTTGCCGGCGGACGACTGCCGTCCCATTATCAAATATGATTAAAATCTGTATAATCATACTCATAGCATTGCACCACAGTTGAATGTCAATCATAATAATGAAAATTTGATATCACCATGATTAAAATATAAGTTTTTTTCTCTTTCAGTGGTGATACAGATTCATTTGTTCCTCTCATTGCAATAAGATATTCTATTAATGCATTAAATCTTACAACAGTTGTCAATTGGTATGTGTGGTAAGATATTAGCGAGGTAATGCTTTTTTTCCAGTTTTAGTTGCATCTTTCGTCTCACATGTGTATATTATGTATGTATTTAAGTAATACTCTAAATACTTTTTGTGTTCTTTTATTTAGGTTTCCGGTTGGAGCCAAATATATAAAGGTCTCACATATGGAGCCAAATATAAACTTTATAAGTAAGCCAGGTTTCATTACTTTGAATTTCATTGAAGCTACAAAATGTTTTCCTTATTATTTGGGTCAAATTGGGTTAAAGTTTATATGAGTTTTCGAGATATTATTGGACAACTTCTATTTAGTTATTAAAAATGATAATAAATCAACCATAACTCAGTTTGGGACGTACAAATGATGTTGTTAAGGAAGTTGCAAATAAGCTGAATCCAAAGGGAATAAGTTTGCCATATTATTATGCGTACCAGTTTCTAGATCAAAATTGTTTTCTCTAGCTTAAAATATGTTGGTCACCTAAAATAGGATTAGATCGAAGTTGGTTTTTCTTATTATGCAGTTAGCCATTTGGTAAACATGTTGATGAATGAGTATTCTGTTTGAACACAAAATTCATATATGCATAGTTCGTTAATTGTATAAACAAAATGTGAAAGCTAATAAAGAATTGGAGGCTAAGAACGCTAAGCCTCCCCAAACCGTAGAACACCTAGCGATATCATGACTTTAATAAC